>MU853796.1:0-254903 GCA_033297225.1 Diplogelasinospora grovesii | reverse complement strand
CAATTGGCGCAAACGGAAGGACTCTGATCCATTGCGCTCTTCTTTGTTCCAGACCTGTTCATATAGCCCATAAAACGGCCAGAAACGGCCTGCCATACAGTTGATCAAGAAGAGGAGAATCAATCGACTTTGTTTCATAACTCCGTACTTTTTAACAATATCTTAACTTAAATTAATACTATTTAAACTAATTAACTCATTACTTTTATATCACTCTTTTTCCTCGCTTACTTTAATAATATAATACTTAATTAACCACTTACATTAAAAGATAGTTTTATATATAATTTTATTACTTAAAGGTTAATGCTTTAACTAGTTAAGTTTCTTAATCTTAATGTTATTTTACGTTAAGAATTATTCTTAAATTACTTTTAATGCTTTAAAGAGATTAGTAGTTTAGTTATATAATACCTTAAAATAGGATATTAGCTTTTTAAAAGCTTAAAAGTGGCAGCGTTTAGTATCGTATTTTATAGCGACTTTAATAACATCGTAAGGTAAGTTTAAGTAAGCTTTAAAGAGTTAATTTAACATGATTTATTACGTGACTATATAGTCCTTCTTTTTTTAACTGTTAAATAAGCTCTTATTTTTATAATCTTAAAAGAAGATTATTATAGCTTAGTTTAACTTTTAGTTTTAAATAATATTAATACATACCCCCCTTTAATTATCTTCGATACCAACGTATTAGCTATTAAAGTACATTTTCTTTTACTTATAGGTTATACTTATATTAATAGTTAAGATAGTTAGGATAGAAGTTAACTATATTTAGGTTCGAGTATCAATATTAAAAAGTCGGGAGGAAGTTCGAAAAAGTCGCTATTATTAATAATATTAAGAATTAAGTTAATAGTTCGTTAGTTATATAAAGGTATATAAGTACCCCCTTAAGATAGCCTGGCAGCAACGTAGTTATCTTTAAGGGTGGCTATCTCGATAATATTTTTAATGGATATTTAGTTGTAAATACATTAAGTCTGATATTATAAAGTTTAAAGTAGTTAGCCTGGAAGGCGGTGAAAGTACTAATGCATACATTATGACTAATAAGATAAAGTACATAAGGTGCCTACAGTAGGTATTGAATGTGGTACATTAGCTAATTGTGGGGCGCCCAGATATATCTTTTTAACTGCATTTACTATAGTAAACGCAGTTAACTGGTGTAGCTGATTAGCCTTAGGCAAGTATTATGGGTACTGTAGGACATTTACGGTACTAATAGGTTGCATATACATAACCCTAACCCAGCATAAATTTCTCCTTACCGCTTAATGTGCAGGTAAAAAGAAAAAGTAGCTTTCTGTAGTCGCCCACTTACACGTCACAGATTAATCCCTCTACGCGCCGCATCCTATCTGCGTTCGAGGGCGTAGATCTCACGGCTGAAGATGAAAGGGATGAGTGAGAGCGAGAGATAGATCTCACCGGTGTAGATAGCTTAGAAGATGAAGATATGGGAGGGCGCCCTCGAGGCTTTTAAGAACAAGGGCAGGAAGACTGCACGAAGACTGTAGCTAGGAAGACGACGGCGGCGAGCTCTGGGGAGCGCCCTATGGGCGTAACTAAGCCCACGCGTGCTGGGCGGCTCCCTAAGCCGTCACAGCGACTGTTGAGCTCTCTGGACTGATGTACTGTACTATAGATAAACAGATCTGCTGCACGTGATTTTCACGTGACTGAAAATTGCTTTTATTACAGAAATGGAACATTTAGCCCGCGGGCGCCTTTTACTACTGTTGCCTGTATATTGCGTTGTGAATTGCTTCAGGTTGTGGTCGTTTTCATGTGTAAGGTGTTGGCGATGTTGGCTGCATTGGAATGTGCGTCATTTAGGTACAAAAAGGTACTTTGGAAATGCTATTTACCATTCTGCCGGCTCCACTTTAATGGCTGCCTATTAGTACCGTAAATGTCCTACAGTACCCATAGTACTTGCCTTGTTTTAGGGCGTAGCTGGATCCCGGCAAATCAAAGTTAAGCTCCGCTAGGTACATGTAAGTTTAAGCGCAATAATACCTATGCTTGTTTAGTCCGAGCGACCCAATCCCAATCTGACAGCCTCCACCGCGGAAACACCGCCGCATCAGCACAGATACAACTGAGAGAGATGTTCTCGGTGGACAAAGAAGGAAGGAATAATAATGTCCAAGTCGGCTCTTCAGCACAGCACAGGTATATTGTCGCAGGAGGATGACTGGGACTCGCCGCTCCCACTCGGAACCCGGCGGCATCAAGCGGCGGCACACGCAGCTCCACTCAGGTAGCGCCAGGTCCTGGGCGCGCGGTCCTGTCTGGGGAACAGGGGTTTGCAAATCAACTCGCCCACGGACGCCCGCCGCGGGCAGCTAGTACGTTTTGAGGCAGCTAAGCGAGCGCACGGCTCATTAAGAGGGGACGTGACACCCCCGTCATCAATCCACCGACCCTCGCCGTGAATGGATCTGCACCACTGCTGGGGAATATTAGTGCCAGCTGAGGCGCGCCGTGCCGCCGCCGTGCTCGCCGTTTCCGCTTGTTGTTGCGGTCCAGGTCTCCGGCAGCGGCGGGTGGGCGAGCCGCAGGTCCACGTGCAGCGTGCGCTCCACGGCTCCCCAAAGGCCGCGGTCAGGACACGCCGGCGCAGCTCTGGGGACGACAGAAACGCAGACATCAAATAACAATCTGAATATCTCACTCACTACAGGCACTTGGTCGGCAATCGGAACGTGTTGTCAAGTGTTAAGGTCGATGGGTCGGTCACGGTAGAGTCCGGCGAGCACAACAAGTCTAACAAGTGTTCGCACAACACATCGCAGATGCACTGAATAAACATTGAGGTTGTTATGCCGCTAACGGTATATGCCAATCATTCCGTACTGCGTCCTGTTTACATACATCACTTGTCTGAGCCTGAACCATTGTTGGCGGACTTGTCCGCGACTTCTGCTGTCTGATTTGCCTTGTGGAGGATCTCAGCCATGCTCATGCCGTCCCTGCGGTTCTCGTACGCCCAGGTCATCAACATCGAAGTGGAGGCAGTCGGTAGGGTCAGATGACCGGCCCTGGTAGAGGATCTGAAAATTTGGGACAAGTTAGTTCCAGTGATACATGGGTACTGTCATGGGAGTAAATGGCGGGGCGGTACCTTCTATGAGCACGAGACTGGCCGTGCGTTGCTGTAGAAGTAGATGTTGGGCGTTGAGAGTTGCCTGCAGAATGGCTGGATTGGCTTGGGTCAGTTGTGGACTGATGTAGGGGCTGGAGTCTAGATGGGTAGTACCTCTGGCCCTCGTCACCAGAGCATACGGAAGGCTCCACCTGAATTGAGGAGATTGAACTTGGTGCCATCTTCAACGCTTTCAAAGATTGAAGAGAATAGAGTAGGTATAGTGCTGTGATTAGGAGTGATGGAGTATGAGAGAGATGGAAGAGAAGAGAGGGAGCGAAGAAGGGGATGTTGACGCCTTTTTATTCTCCATCTTGTACCATTGGAAGGGGGAAACCCCCAATGAGCCTCCCCGGCGCAAAATGTAGTTTAGCCATGCATGTTTCTTCGTGTCGGGTCGCCCTTTCGCAGATGTTTGCTATCTGGGACTGTCAGCCAATAATACACTAGGTAGAACCGGTAGGCACAGACGCACGGTATACTTCATAATGAGCTAGCCAATCAACGGACAGGATAGTGGGAAAATATGGAGGGTCGAGTTGGAGGTTCGGGTCTCAAAAAGGTGGGGCAGCCAGGCCTAGCGCGCGACAGCCATTGCATCCCCACGCACTGTTAAGGCATCAACGCCACGAAGCCACCGTGAGAGCTAAGACAGATTGAGCGCCATTTAAGCTGTTATTTGAGCTTTTCTTTGCATTTGCACCTTCGTGACCTACCACGAATACTTCGGTATTATACAGTGTGCGATGCCGGCTAACGGGAAGCACTGGGACCACGCAGTCCAGGCTACTGCCTTGACGTTATGGACGACAGGGACGCTAGCGAAAGAGATCTAACGGCTGTATACCTAAATAAGCCGTTAAACTCTCTCGAATATAAAGAAGAAGGCTAAAAACCGTGGCTAGGAGCAACAGGCCCAACTTAATAAAGAGGTCCAGGCTTTCTTGGATCTACCGGTCTTGATATTTCTGACTACGAAGAGGAAGTGGAGGATACTTTGTACGATGAGTGGATTGTGGTTAAGATTGATATGACGGGCGCATTTCGACTATTGTTGCGGGGAGAGGTGGGATGAGACGCAGTATCCGTATTAAAGCGGACCAGTTATGATCCGAGTACTGGCCCGGCACCTCTGAATGGCTACCAAAGGCGCTGAGGGGTGCCGTGTCCCGCCTCCGACAAAACTCCAATCTGGTGACGAATGAGGCGCATTGCCCAGCACATGCCCGGCAAGTGGTGGCACGGCTACCAAATCCTGGTGGTCACGGAAGTTTGGGTTAAAAAAATGGGACCGCGGCCCAGGCCATGCATATCATGCATCAGAAATTGCTTACATAAGTGCATAAGCCACCCAGGCCGAATACCGTATATTTATCTACAGTACCTTTTTTACCGGATACGGCCATTCTCGCTAAGGCATGCGCCTGTCATCCGCTAAGGTAAGGTATGGTAAACTAAGAATCTTCAGCACATCTGTCGCGGCATCTTCTGCCTGCATCCAAGAGTACGTAAGGTAGTGTCCAAAAAGCCGGGCAACCTAGTCGGGGACAAGAATACAGGACCGCCAAGTAGTTATGGCTGCCTTCCCAACAGCACAACACGGTCAAGGCTAGACTAATCACCCCAAAAAAGGTACCAAAATGGAGATAGGGAGCCTAGCTATCCTGTAGATTGGTTTTTGCAGCAGTATGCTTGGGGGATGCTCGTTGCAGCGTAGGTATCGCGTGCGTTGATAACCGCTTGGCAGTTTCTGGTTTTCCGTTCCCGACTTGCCTGATATGGTGGGGTTACCGGGATGGAGTCTGATCAGGTTGCGCTGCCACAGCCTCGTGTTGCCCAGTTAAGGAGGAAATGACCCCTCGCTCCCAACTGTTTCCAGATGCTGACAAGGACATCCATATGCTTCTCAAGCCGATGGAATTCACAGAGAATCACTCTTGAGTTTTTAACCGCAGCCATGGTCTCTAATTTTGACATCAACAAGTGTCCCTAAACCGTTAGCCCACGCTGAAGAACTATCAAAGCCAGAAACAGCTCTTGTGCAGTCAGATTTGCGTCTTGAAGGGACTGTAACGAGACTGTCTCTCCTTAATATCACGCCGATCAATCTGACTTTCGGCCCCCAGGCGCGCCACCCAGTTATGAAGAAAGTTTTTTGACGTCAGCAGCCAACAAAGCAACAACAGGCGTGATAACCGAATTTGCACTGGCCAAAGGAGCTCTGCGACCAAGTGCTACGCCAGCAGCTCCGACACGAAAGCGCAAAGCCCGAACGTTCCGAGATGCAGACTGGGAACCGCACAAGACTCGTCTCATTGACCTGCACATTGACGCTCCCTGTGGCCTGCAGTGAGGGAAATCATGAAGCACAAACTTGGCTTCGAGGCAACGTAAGTAGGCCCCGTTGCAACTCATCAAGATCATTGCTCATATGCACTTGACTATTAATGAGCGGCAGTATCGGTCAAAGGTATCGAAATGGGGGCCGGGGCTTGGACAAGAATATCACGACATTCGAGATGAACTTGATCGTTCAAAAGCAGGCCCATCACATACACAACGTCTTGGTTATCACCAGCAACAACACCAGAAATGTACTGTGCAACCGTCAGCATCCGATCGACCCACAAAAACACGGCAGTGCGGGTCGCTACGTTACGTCTCCCGTTTTCCCAGTTGCACCTGCCGAATCGGGCCCGTAGCCCCGCAATGTGAACAATGACCATGCGGGCATCCGAATTCCGAGCTGCTTATCTGCTCGTGGTCCTCTATGACCTCACGTTAACTTAACGTCAACTTCAGTCAAACTACGGACTTGAATACATATTTATTACTCCTACCTTTCCCCTTTCCTTGACTGCGCCGCGTTGATTATCATCTCTTGCACCTTTTGCGCATCTCACCCCATCACAGTTTTTACACATCCCCACTGCTGTGAGTTTGAGCCAACCCACCACCATTAAAAAAAAAAATGGCATCCCGCGAACAAAAAGTCCTCAGACCCTTCCACGTCTGTACTCCCCGAATGGTCCTCGGCGAAGCACCCATTTATCGACCTTCAGATGGGACTCTGCACTGGGTCGACCCCCTCGTTGACCCCGCGGAGCTGCACATCCTACACGTCCCCTCCCCAGACCCCTCTCCCAACACGGACGATCCGCTACCGAGATCAGGTGGTCCAGCGCGCGTGCTAAAGCTGGAAGAAAGCGTAACGGTAGTCGCCTTCCGTGAGGGCAGAGAGGGATACATATGCGCTTATTACGCCGGCATTGCGTTCATGGACGAGGCCACTGGGCGTCTCGACATCCTAAAGGAGATTGTAAAGAGTGAAGAGAGGGGCCAGAGGAGAATGAATGATGGCGCGGTCGATGCGAGGGGCAGGTTCTGGGTTGCGGAGATTGACATCCCCGCTACGTCATTGCCAAAAGAGGAGATAGCGAAAGGCGGGAAAGGGCGGGTGTGGAGGTACGATCCTGACGGGACGCTGCATGAGATGGACACCGGATTCATCTGCGGGAACGGGCTTTGTTGGAGTCCTGATCATAAACACAGTAAGCCCCCCCTGCACAAACACACACAAACCAAAGATCAAGGGTGGAAACTGCAAGAAAATGCCTGAATGAAAGTAAAAAAGAAAAAAAAAAGGAAGGTAACTGCGACACAAATGAAACGAGCTGCTAATCAGGGTGTAGTGTACATCAACGACTCGGTCGGTCAACGGACGTACAAATACGACTTTGACCTCGACACCGGAAACATCACAAACAAGACTGTGTTTATCGACAGACGAGAAGAGGGGGGTGAGCCGGACGGTATGGTTGTTGAGTGAGTACCCCCCCTTCCACACTTATTAAACGGGGTGTGGGCTGACGCAAGTACGTAGTGTGGATGGAAATCTCTGGGTGGCTGTCTACGACTCTAGCAGGGTGATGGTCTACTCCCCGGAAGGTAAACACTTGAGGGAGGTGACATTGTCCGCTCGGAATCCGACATGCCCTACCTGGGGCGGGCCAAACTGGGATATACTGTACATCACGACGGCCAGTGATAGGGGTAAAGTTGCTGGCCCGGATGACGAGGGTGGGCATGTGTGTCGGTATCACGAAGAGGGGGTCAGGGGGGGCCGGGCGAAGTATGAGTTTGCTGGTTAACTACTAGATCATTGACTTTGAAATACATCCTTGGTGGGGGGTTTACTCGTCCTTGAAACAAGCACCGGTAATCTTCTCCACCGTGCCCATCCTACTCTCCACCCTCTCTCCCAGTTTCGCAATATCCCCCGCGGCCATGGACCGTCTCGCGGCAGCTGCCTTGGCCAGCACCGCCGCGTCCGCGAGTGCCAGTGGGCTCAGCACCAGGTCAAAGATGGCGAGTGGCGCATTGGCGGGGTCATCCACGATGGTGTAGATATCCATGGCCGCGTTGCCCGCCGCTCCCAGCGCGCTGATGATAGCGGCTATGTCGCCCAGCTCCGCAATCGACCCGACAACCTCCCCGACAACCGGCACGATGAACAAGATGGCCCCCAAAAACGCGAGAATGATCGCTTTTCTGCGCTCCTCGTCAATCTTGTCCGCGACGGTCTCGATGCTCGCCATGTTCATCGTCGCCTCAGCGAGCATGAAAATCGGCAGCGCCAGGCTGTCCAGGAGATCGTATGCATCTCCATACCACCCATCGAGCTGCATGGCGTTGATAATCCCATCGATCTGCGGGCCCAGGCCCTGCGTCTTGCTGAGACCCTGCTGGACGATATCCTTCGGATTCGCCACGTCGCCCTGCGAGAAGCCGGACGCGACCGGCATGTTCCAGTCCATGCCGCTGGCCCAGCACTGATCCGTGGGCTGCGAGGACGGCGCGCAGTCCACGCCTCTGTCGACGTTCTGGAACGCGATCTTATCCTTGGGGATGCCCGTGTTGGAGAGCAGGTCGCCGTAGAAGCCGTCCTCGTCGGTCAAGGTCCAGTAGATGGACTGCACGTACGGGTTGTCCGGCCCGTAGCCGCGCTGGCTGTAGTCCGGGGGGCAGGGCTCGGTCTCGTTGACCCAATGGCTGACCATGACGGTGGTTGTCGAGCCGCCGCCGCCGTTCCCGGGCCCGCTCTCGCGGGGATCAAGGTTGGGGAGGGACCACCGTTTCTGAGGGCAGGTGATGCCGACGATGCACGTCTCCTCGCACGCGCCGTCGAAGCAGTAGTTGCACTGCTGCGCGGGGTGGACGCCGTCCTTGCAGTAGTCGCAGCAGACGGATATCTCGGCCACGACGCAGGAGAAGTACTTGTCGCCGTTGCTGTACACAAAGTCGTGGACCTGCTGGCCGGCGGAGTCGGCGACCGCCTTGGAGTACGTGTTGAACTTGCCGTCGTACCCCTGGTTGTCGATCATGTCGGTGTAGTTGCTCAGCGTCTGGGACAGCAGCGCGCGGAGGACCTGGAGGGTGTAGATCGTCGCGCAGTGGTCCGGGATGCTGTCGGCCGCCGCGTCCAGATCGTCGATGGTGTTGTACGTGTCCGTGCAGGGGGAGAGGTTGGCACTGTCTGGCAGGTCGTCCTCGTCATCACTGCCGTCGGGGCTGCCGTCGTCGTCGGTGAACGCCTGCAAGTCGACCGCCCAATCCACGGTGCCGGCGAAGTTGAGAGCCTGGTACGCGCTCACCCGCGATGCCTTGGTCGTGTCGTCCATGTATGCCACCCAGGTGCTTCCGTACACCAAGATGTTGGAGTCGCTTGCTGCGTCATAGGCGGAAATGGTGGTTGCGTCGTCGAGATTGATGAGATCGTCGATCTCGGCGTTCGAGATGTACCCGGCCGTGACGGTGCACTGGCCGGGCTCGGCGGTCGA
Source organism: Diplogelasinospora grovesii (assembly GCA_033297225.1). Taxonomy (NCBI): domain Eukaryota; kingdom Fungi; phylum Ascomycota; class Sordariomycetes; order Sordariales; family Diplogelasinosporaceae; genus Diplogelasinospora; species Diplogelasinospora grovesii. The sequence continues at coordinate 245,906 of MU853796.1, read as the reverse complement.
GTCGGGCCCGCTAAAGGGGCACGTCGGCCCGATACACCCTGGCTGGGTCATGCCAAAGGACCGGCCGTAGCTGGACACGCCTACGGCGATCTTGTTGGAGGGCACGCCGGCCTTGGTGATCATGGCGAGGGCATACTTTGTCTCGGTGATGTTGACGTGGCTGCGCAGGCAGTTTCCCGAGGGACATCCGTCCTGGCTGAATTGGTTGCCGTAATCCCACTGGCCTAACAAACGGTTAGATGGGTAAGTTCAGGCACTGATCGGGGAGGGTGGCAGCCTACCGTGAAGATCGTAGGTCATGTACACAATGTAATCCACAAATTGCGCCATTTGCGCGATGGGAAAGGCCCTGAGGTACCAAAACGAGGCAGGCGCCGCGATAGAGATGGTCTTGCCTGCGGGCATCTTGCTCCTGAGAGTAGACAGGAAGTGCAGGTAGTAAGGGCCGTCAGTAGCAAGTCCGGCCGGGATTCCTGGAATATCAGGGGCCTGGATGGGGTTAGCGCCCGTCTAATTATCACGGGGGCGAAATAGGGTCGTTGGGTGAGACTTACCCCAGGATATTCCCAGTCAATGTCAACACCGTCAAACCCATTGGCGTTGAGGTAGTCCACAATCTTCTGGGCGAATGTGCCAGAGTTGGCAGGCTGCATAGCCGTCCGCAGAATCTCAAAGGTCGACGGATCCGTCGAGAACCCCCAGCCACCAAACGACAGGATCTTCTTTTGCTGGAGATTGATGAAGTTGGGCATCTGGTTGTATGTGTCGTTGACGATAATGTCAAAGCTACCGCTTGCAACGGAAGCGAACCCCCAGTGAGCGTGCGTGTACTGCGTGATGGACAGGTCGATAGAGTTGTAGTTGAGACAGTCGCGATCCCAGTTCCAAGACTCGTAGTACCCAATCTGCATGTACTCTGACGGCCCCTGAGCGTTGTTGACAACGTCCGTCCCACAATTCGACACACACCCGTTCTGACCGGGGGGTGCAGTCCCTGGATTGTTCGTTGCTCCAGGGGTAGGGGTGCAAAACTCAGGCGTGATGCCGCACTGTCCCCAGATATCGCAGCACGAGTTTAGCGGACATGGGTTCAGGCTCGCGAGCGACTGGCCCGAAGTGGGTGGTGCTGTGCCAGGGACAATGGGCCCGCAAACCGCATTGGACTGGGGTGCAGGCATGGGCGGTGTGCCGGTACTCAGACAGATCTTGATGCCGGCAAACAGGTTGCTACAGCCTGACCAGCCCCATGTCGTCCCGTCGTTGAAGGTGCTAATGTCAGACACCTGCAGGCTGTTCGACGCTGCTATCAGAGCACAGTAGTCGCCTGTCTGCACGGTATAGCTTGCGCACGATCCATCGGGGTTCTGCTTGGGACGAGTATCAGGCAGCGTCCCAGCGGAGCAGCACACCTTTTGTCCGACGGCCAGGGATGAGCAGAGGCTGGAGCTGGGGTTGTACTGGGTGAACTGCGCCGCAGTGATGCCACACTTGGATGCCAGTGACCCGCAAGAGTCGCCCGACACAACAGTGGTGGTGGTGCAGTCGGCTCTTGCGTATAGATGGCGAGCGTGCACTGGCGCTGTTCCATTGTTCGCGAGTGTCCCATTCGCATGTGTCGTTCCGTTAGCGCTTAGTAGCAGGGGCTTCTCAACAATGTTGACATCCTTCAGCTGAGACGTGGGTTGTGTACCGTTCACACAAGTGCCATCACTCCATGCCGTGACGGCCCTTTGCACACCCGCCCAGTCACCGGTCGTGTCGACCGCTATGCCCATGACGTAGTCTGCATTTCGGCCGCCACCACACAGCTGCACAAGCATGCTCCCAGGTGCCGGTTCATCGCCGGTCCCAGCCTCGGCCATGAGCCGCTCAACGACAGCCGCGGCGGTAGCTGAGTTGTCAATGGCAGCGCCGCTGTATACTGCGACCGCAGCATGGCGGTCCCAGCCTACGATAAACTCTGTATCGCAGTTGGACGAGTCGGTCAGGTATGTCCGTGCCGTGTCGAGAGCGTTGTGGAGGTTCTTGGCGGCCGCGCGGCCCGTTCCGCTGCTCACTGCCAAGTCCAGCGTAATTGTCTTGGTCTCGCTCTTGGCGATGCATAACGAGGAGTTGTCGCGGGGGAAAAGGCTTAGCACTGGCTCGGCGCGCTTGGCGGAGCCGGTAGCGGTGGTGCTGTTTGCGAGAAGCGCATTTTGGGTGTCATTAGCGTTCCCAATAGTGCAAGTCCTCAGCTTGACTGTTGTAGTGGGATCATCGAGCGGGTTGTAAATGGCGAAGTCTAGCAAGACAGGCTGGTTGCAGACATCGAGGCGGTTGAGGGCCGTGTACACCGTCCAGTTCTCGGGGCTGCCGGCGCAAGTGGCCGGGCAAGGACGCAGAGCAGAGAGGAATGCATCCGTCTGCACGCTCACTGTGGCCATAGAGGCCCATATGAGTGCCGCCGTGGCGGTCCCAAGGTCTGGGACCAAGCGCATGGCGGTGGCAGGGAAAGAAATGACACTACTGAGACGGATGCAGACAATAGAGGATGGGAGATAGCGAGTGTGGTGGCGCGCAAAGCCTCAAGTTGCCAGACTCATGTGAGATGGGGGCGCCATTGCCTGTAATATAGGGAAAACGCATTGTGGTGTCTAAGTAGATGGTTTGTGGATAGTCAATGGCCGGCGATTCCGCACACCGGACAACTGCTCGATGTTTCCTCACTGCCTAGGTCGAGTCCACTGCCAAGACTCCGAATAGCTCCGAGAGTTCAATAGTGCCTGCTGACAGCCTCGTGAAATTTGCATCTTGCAAGGTCAGGGTAGTGCTCTTTGTTCACCGATTCTATCGTCTTGATTTCAAAATGTCGCGTTGAGAAATCTGACTTAGTAACGACGATTTCCATGATTGGTGATCCGTACTGCATTGTGGCCGTTTCTGGTGGAAATAAGGTTTTATGTGGCTGCCTACCTTGGCATTACCTCGTGGGCTCACGTCAGCCAAGCCATGGGGGTATTTCTGCCAGGAGATTGCCCCACAAACCCCGTGATAATCAGCAATGCTACTAAGATAGAGCTCAGTTCAATCAGACTGTTGTGATCCCGGTTTGATCGGTCCACTTACGCAGGTACCTCAAGAGCTTAATCTCAGCCTCACCTGGTCGCTCTCGCTTGGTAGACTGCGGGCAGCCTTGGCCCCCTATTGTCACTTACTCAGCCCCGTCGCCCTAAGCGCGCTATTGAGTGCTCAAAGCTACCTGCCGTATGAGGTATGGTAGCGGAGACTTCTTGGGTAGGTTGTAAATCTGACCGCTAGGACTTTTCGTGTTCTGTAAAATTGGATTACTAAACTATTATTGGGAATCAGCGTTATGGACACCGAAAGGGCTAAGCCTTGTTTAAATGGATGCCTGGAGAATAGTCTCTCAGGGGTAGACAGCCCGCCCTGCATCTATATCCATGTCAGCAATGAGAACAGAGACAACATGCGTTCCGAACTCGGCTGCGTCTCACAGTCTGCACCGCGCAGGCCGTATATTCCTTTTTAGGAAGCAAGTGTCGAAGTAATAACCATCTCCCTCCCTCTTGCCTCTCGGATCCGGTTGACATGTCAGCTCCATCCTCACCTCTGCATAAAGAGTGAGCAAGGCGCCATGTGCACGACAATATCTTCGTCTTCCAGAAGCACCTTCTCTCTCCTCTAGGGCCGACCGACACGGCCTCAACTCGTCACAATGAAGCCCTTGTGGATTCCCCTGACGATTCTCCTGAGCACTTGCCTACCGCATGCCGCCGCACTTGGAGAGACTGGGGCTCTCGAGCGGTACGCATCCAACTCCACTTGAAGTCAGACACTTGCTAACAGCACCCGTAGTATCCTGTACTATCTCGCCTATCTCGCAGAGGAATGGAACGTCAGCGCAGGCACCAAGCTGCCCGGAACCTACACCATCGCCCCGGGATGCACGGGCACTCGTGCGAATAATCGCTGCAACTTTGACGAGTTCATCAAGTACATCTGGGCCGCCGACCCCGACATCGAACCCCCGCAAGCCCCCCCAACCGGATTCATAAAAGGAACCAGCATCACCGACACCCCGTGGACCATGCGTAAAGGGATCGGCACTTGGTTGAGCAAGGTCAGCTCCGCACGCTTCGATATGCCCGGCGGCCCCCCGGCTGGCGCCAAGGTCACCAAATTCGTCGACGGCACCCTGCTGCTTCCCTCGGGCGACGGCGACTTTTACAAGAACCTCGCGAGGATGGGAGAGCCCATCGCCGACGCCCAGGCGGGTCTCCAGACGTCCACCGTAGCCGATCCAAATCTGGGCAACAAAAAGAAGGTGCTGGGTTGGAGCAAGGAAGTTGCCCAAGCCATCAGCAACAACCGCTGGGAAGACAATGAGAAATATCGCATTCCGTACTTTCTGGAACAGGATGAGATCAAAAACAATGGGATAGTCCTCCGGAAAAGGACCATCGTCCCCACCGTTGCCAATTCCAAGCCGTTCGAGATCATCGACATGGACGCGACCATCGCGGCCAACCTCGCCCAAGATCCCGATGTCCAGGCGCACCTGCAGACGGTCAACGAGAGGTTCAAGACCGCCGTGGATCCAAAGACGGGGCGCATGAAGGGAGGCCTGCACATGAAGGCGATAGATGCTGCTGACACCGCTGCGCTGAGGTGTGGGTGCGTGCTCAGCAGCGCGAAAAAGACGAGCCTGCGCAGGAGGGAGCTGAATGCCCGGTTCAAGCCGCAGGGTGTGCAGAAGAGGGCGGTGGTGCGGAAGAGGTTCAAGACGCCGATGAAGCCTACTTTCTGGCCGAGGATGGAGAACGTGATGGTCGCGGTGGGGGCATAGGAACGGTAAGGGTTGCTGTGACGATCGAGGTTTGTTTCAGTGTACCTACCTACGTAATGTTCTCAATCTTGGATTCGTGATCTGATTGCCATCGAATTGTGTTTGTGCGTTTGGCTTGGGATGCGTCTGCCGTTCCAATTGAGGTTTGAACAAAGGAGCACGCGACGGGCCGTTCCTCGCGAAATTCCATGTCAAATATTACAGTCTGGTAACACACTAGGTCTAGTCTAGCAAAGAGTTCGACTCGCCATCCCGCGATACGTGTCCATGGCGTTCAGCACCCAATGAAAGATCACAGCCCCCCGATTTTATATGATAATAAGGACATCCCGGCAAACCGGCACCGGTGCGCTGGGATGGGAAGACGGACAATCGCGTTATTGCTAAACTCCGCTCATATATCCGAGTGTGACCCACCCACGATCGATTTGTGAAATCCTTCTGAATCCTTCTGACAACTCGCATGTTTTTTTGCATTATATCTATAATCCTCTTCTTCCCCACCCCTCCCCCCCACGTACCTTTTTCATTTCTCGCCAAAAGTCTTGGCCAAGGTAAATTCAACATGTCCTGCCCAGATTGCTACAGCGGCCACGTCCACTCCGGCACGCCGCGGGGGACCATCGAGAAGCTGCACGGCTTGGACACCTACGTTACCCAGCCATCCGACGCCACCAAACCGGTCAAGGGCATAATCGTGATCATACCGGATGCGTTTGGGTGGGAATTCGTCAATAACCGCATCCTCGCGGACAACTATGCCGACAAGGGCTCCTATCGGGTGCTGCTTCCCGATTTTATGTTCGGTATGTAATACCTTGTTACCTCCCCTTACCTCCCCATTCTCTATAGATTGTGTGAGTGTACTAATGTTGGGGGGGTGCAGGACATGCAGCACCAGTATGGCTGCTGAATTCAATGAAGGTCGTAACGGGCAAGGACAGCAGCTACCTCGCTAAAGCGTATCCCCCCCCTTGTCTTCCTCTTTTTTTTTGCTTCCTCCCCCCTCCTCTTCTATGCTACCCCTAACGAAATGTAATGTACATAGGTGGAAGATTCCTGGGGTGGTCTACGGCTTCGCCTCCTTCCTGTTCTTCAACCGCCCCGGCCGCAGATACCCCATCGTCAAGGCCTTCTTCCGGGCGCTCCGCGCCGCAAACCCCGAGATGCACGTAGGGGCGGCAGGGTTCTGCTGGGGCGGGAAGCACACCGTCCTTTTGGCAGCCGACCCCGAGATGACGGTGGACTCCGGCAAGCCGCTGATCGACTGCGGCTTCGCCGGACACCCGAGCATGCTGTCCATCCCGGGGGATATCGAGAAGATGCACCGCCCTGTATCCTTCGCCTGTCCCGAGAACGACCCGCAGGTATCGCTCGCGCAGGCCGAGATCATCAAGAAGATCGTGGAGGGGCGGACGGGAGAGTCGAGGGGGGAGGTGGTGGTGTACGAAAACTGCGGGCACGGGTTCTGCGTGCGGGCGGACACCACGAATGATGACGTGGCCAGGCAAGCGGCCGAGGCGGAGGATCAGTGTATTCGGTGGATGCAATCCCATTTTTAAACTACGTAGCGAGGTAGCTCTATATTGACACTAAATGACTACTCTCTCTCTCTCTCTCTCTCTCTATATATATATATATATATATATATGAGAGCGTCTATTCGTACAATGCGAATCGTCTTACCATACAATGTGCCCATACAAAAAACCCTAAACCGCGCTACATTCCGCCCTCACCGCCCAGTGCACAGGTTCATGGAAAAGGTGTTTTTTTGTACCTAAAAGGCCCACTTTCCAATGCAACAGCCCATTGCCCCGTGGGCATTTCAAAGCCCACGCGTGCTGGGCGGCTCCCCAAGCCGTCGCAGCGACTTGTTAAGCTCTCTGGACTGATGTATGTACTGTACTACGGATAGATAGATCTGCTGCACGTGATTTCCACGTGACTGAAAATTGCTTTTATTGCAGAAATCGACAATTCGGCTCGCGGTCGCCTTTTACTACTGTTGCCTGTATATTGCATTGTAATTAAATTGCTTCAGGTTGTGGTCGTTTTGTATGTGCAGAGCGTTGGCGATGTTGGCTGCATTGGAATGTGGGTCTTTTGGCTATAGCAAATGCGTTGGAAAATGATTTATTGCATTCTGCTATTCGCACCGTAGAAGACCTACGGTGCCAATATTACGTCTCTTTTAAAAACCACGTACCGAGGTAGCTCTATATTGACACGAAATGACTACTCTATATATTTATATATGACAAAGTTTGTGTTCCGTTGCTTATATCCAGACCGACATAAAAAAAAAACGCGGCGGGGGTGGTGATCAAGTCTGGCAGTTGCCAATCCCCGTCTCCACCATGAAGCAGGACGAGCAGTTGTACCCATACAGAGACAGGCCCTTGCAGTAGGCGTCGTCGGGGCAGTTCTCGCTGACGCAGCTCTGCGCCTGTCTCTCATCCAGACCACTACCGCCGCTGCGCTTGGGGGTGGTCCGGGCGGTGGTGGTAATATGCTGCAGCGAGCGCTCGCGTGCGGCTCTGGCTTCGTTCAGCAGAGATGCGGTAGTGGTGTCGACGGCCCTACCATCAAGGGCAGCTGCGTCCAGTACGTTGAGGTGCGCGTCGAATGAGCGCAGGACCTTGTCAGACCCCAGATGGGTGAAACCGGCCCCGGAGGGGTCGCGCTTGAGGAGGGGCATGATGTCGCTGACCGATCTCTGGGTCTAATGAAAGAGGGAAGAATTCAAGTTAGTGATGGCGCTTTGCAATGGCCAAGGGGCCCGGGGGGGGGGAAGGGTTGCTTTACTTGTTGACCAGACGGCGCCGCAGCGACCATGCTGCAACTTGCTGCCAAGATGGCGCAGTTGACCAGTGAGAAGAATTTCATGATGTCTAGGTAGCGAGTCCCGGTGATCAAAGTTTGTATAAGATGTTGAGAGTGTGTCGTTGGAAATTGCGTCAAAGGTAACTGTGACAGTGATTGTAGCCGGATTTATGTACGTCTCAATTGTTCTATTTTTACCCCTTCTTCTATTATTACCGGAACACGAACGTTGACGTCTACATAAGGTACAGGTATATGTCGTGGCCACATTGACGCTAACATCTGACAGGATTCGAGCCTTCGGCCCGTAAAGCTTGATCGGCATTCATTTCGAGGCTTGATTGAGTTGGATACGAGGCGTAGGAGCTGCGGTGAAGTGCATCGCGTGTCTGATTGGTGATGACTTCCCAATCCTATGGAGCGCAGCACCGCCGATCAACGTTCCGGCGTTCCGCTTACGTGCAATCCGGAAATGGAAACCATTTCGACGCCACGTCGCCGTCGGGCGCGGTGTCCAATCGACCGCCCGTTCCATTCTGACGATGTTGACAGTAGAACCTTTCGACTTAGCTTGGATGCTGCTGCTTACGTAGCTGAGGTAGTGTCGCGATTCTATGTATCGCTCTGAAAAGCAGAGCAAAGGCAATCAATTTTTAACGCCTTGTAGCTGGCAACGCACCCTGTGAATTCAGATCGAGCGCCAAGTCAGTCGCCATGAGATAAATCGTTCAATTATGCAATTATCCGTCGACTTAGCCGAGTTTGATCTCCCGCCAGTCATGCTCCCGGAACGCCATTTTGAAGACTTTGCCCAGGCCAATTCTTTCCCATAGTCCCCTTTCTTCATTCCTCTCAAGTAGCAGTACGTAATATAGATCCCATTCTGACTCGTTCCTTTCCTTGGGTATATAGTACGTCCAGTCAGGACACTCGCTCATGGTGAAAGCCTTTGCATCTGATATAGCGATAAAGGGGAACATGTGCCCATCCTGTGGGCCGATCCGTGCATATTCCAGAATGATGGAGCCGCACCAGTCTCCCTCCGCGTCAACGATATCGCACTCGCAAAGCCCATTGTCTGCCTTATTTATCTCTGTCATGGTGGCACGTTCCTCCGGCAGAGTGCCGTTGCAAGGCAGGTTGGGACTTGCTGCAACCTTCTTGTCGCGTATGCCGACGTGCAATCCGGCGAACCATGTCCAAAACTGGAGAACAGGCATGCATTTACTGTTCAAGTCCTCGAAGTGAGGCGCGGTATTCCGTATGACGCCGAAAGGGTTGTCGGGTAAAATAGAGCTGAACATCTTGTCTTCGGGTGTATCGCTGGGGGGGATTCGGCCGTATCTGTCCTCGAACCTCGCTCTTCGGGAAGGAGCCAAAACTAAGCATGCGACACGACCATCACCTTCAGAGCGGTGAACAGGATCGTCATGGTCGTCCCGGGTAGGACTAGGTGGCCTGGGCAGTCCGCTTGCGGGTTTGTTGACGTACGCTTCATTCCCAACTCGTCGGTAAGCTGCGGAATCCTCTGATGAGTCGTCCGGCCCAGACTGTCCGTTGCTGGCCCTAGATCTTGGCCGAACTGTTCTGTCACATCATCCTCCCATGGCTCCCGCTCGATGTCTAGCGTAATCAGCAAACTGCCACAACGTCATGGGGATGCAATAGTATTCTCTTACCCTCATCGCTTGTACCGGGCCTACCGGCACTGGAACTAGAACTAGAACGGGATCGGGAACGGCGACGATGACGGGAAATAGCAGACGGACCATTTCGATTACGATAATGGATCACAATCATGATCACGGCCACGACCATTACCACGATCACGATCACGATGCTTCTCAGCATCACACCTAGCATCACGCCCATGGCTATTACGATTGCGTAACCGTCGCGCTGGAGTTCTGGCCGCCAGAGCCTGAGCTTGACGTAGATAGTATCGAAAACGGTAGGAGGGCGATAATAGATTGGTCGGAGTCCCCCTCTGATTGGTCCCCCTCTGTGTTCTTCTCCGCATGGGCGACGGCGTCGAGGTGTTCTTGGCGGAGGCGGTGGGGGAGGTGATTGGGGAGGTGATTGGGGATAGTATGGATACCGTGGGGGAGTGTCACGGTCACGGTCACGGTCTCGTAGTAATGCTGCGCGCTCGCGCTCGCGCTCGCCACTGCTCCGCCGCGGTGGATTTCGTTCAGGCGTGTGATTTCTCGGATGCAGAGTCGGGTAGCCTTGCCATCTGCTGTCATCCTCATCTTCGTCCCCACTGGCCATCGGCGGGCGCGGACGCGGACCATTACCTGTGCGGGATAACACTCCCCATAACGGCCGCAGGTGGCCCTTTTCGTCGCGAATGTGCCACTGGATCCAGGTGTGGTGTTTGAGCCAATCGCCGATATTAAGCAAGCAGCCGTCGATCATGTCGGGCTCGTACTCTATCCTCCCGTCCATCCAGCCGGACCACGACCAGGTCGGGAACTGACTTGGCCCGAAGGCGTCCGAGTCTTTGTCTGGTTTGCATGTGCAGTTGCCGTCTTTGTCGGCGGTGCAAGGTTTCTTGCCAGAATGTGGTGTTTTGTTCGGTCGTCGAGCCCGAAGCGCCTGTACGGGTGACCAGAGCAGCGCCAGGTCGAAATGCGACGTTGGAAGGCCGAACAAAGACGGGGCTTGCATGTACTAGCCCAGAAGCCAAGAGATCCCCTCAAAGGCGGCGAGGATATCGCGTGGTTTGGTCAGGTTGCGGCCGGTGTACATGCTGATGTACTTCATGTAGAACCACATCGGGCGCTGCTGCAGTTCTCGGAGCGTTCGCAGCGGTGAGTTGGTGCGATCAAGTGACCAGCCGCTCCCCCGGCCGCCGCCAGTGTGGATGTCCTGGGAGATGCCTGTCAGGCGGCACTGGAAGTAAACCCGGCCTTCTGCAAAGATCAGACAGCGGCGCGAGAGCACCCTTTCCTGAAACGTCCAGGCTCGCGTGTTCCACTCGGAGTCCTTAACTACAGCTTCCAAGGGCCTCGTTACCATCAGGCGTACTCCCGGGGCACACTCGGCGCTCATCTGCGCCGCATCATTTGCTTCCTTGTCCTGGCTCCGATTTCGGAGAACAGATGCCACCGCGGGCAGCTCTGCCGTGGAATCGGATCCTTCGGCGGCGCAAATGGTGAAGACGGCGTGCCCATACACTAGATGCATGGCTGAGGCTGTCCTGCACTATGCAGAGCGCGTCGATCCAGACGTAGCGGTACCCGAGTCTGCTGACCAGCAATATGGCATCCTTGATCGTTTGCGGAAGTCGGCCCCAGACCGTCTCCAGACCGCCATGTTGGATGTACGTCATAATGTTGGTCCTTGTCGTCATGTAGTCGGATGCCTCCTTCCCCCACACATAACTTCAGGCAACGAATGGCTCGGGGACATCATACCAATCCGTGGGCAAGCTCTTGAGCTGCATGTCGGCCACATCGATGACACCGAAGTACGTCTCCTTAACGAGAGTGCGGAAGTCCTCCTCCGTGTTATGTGTGTCCAGGCACGCATCTGTGTGCTCTTTGAGGCACACGTCCAGCCAGCTCTTGACGAGGGCGTGTTTTTGTGTCTGGTCGCCAAGCTCGCGGCCCAGGAAGCTCGTTTCCCGCTCCCACCTCGATGTCGCGTCCGAGTGGGGCCGGAGAGGATCGAGCGGAGCCATGAAAACAAGAGACACCTCCTGCGTGTTTTCGGTGCTCTCCACCCAGGTCATCCGGATGCGGCGCGTGCTATTCACCTGCCTGGAGCCCTGGCCGTCCTGGCGCCCGTCCACCTCCCAGCTGAGAGAGCACGTGGTTGTGTCGGTGATTTTGTCGCCGCCATTGTAGCGCTGCATGGCCGTGTGCAGAAGCCCACAAAAGGGACACTGCCACTCGCAACGCGCAGCTCCCCGAAGCTGGCAAAGCCCTGCAGCCCGCGGCCGGACTTGATGCGAAACTTGGCCTCGGCTTTCTTGGACTCAACGCGCCGCCTTTCCCGAGCGGCGACCGATGAGTTCGCACCCGGGCCACTTCCGATGATGAACCTATCGACGGTAAAATCGAGCAGCTCGCGTCTTTTTGTGCTGTTGAGACGACACATTAGTAACTTCACCTTGCTATGCGGCTTGGTGGAGGATAAGTATACATACATTGATACCATCCACACTGTCGTCGACACCGACTGACGAAGCTTCCCGGGCTGCCATTGTCTTTGCCTCAGAAGTAGTCCCTACAAGTTACTTACGTCAGGTGGGGGATTACGGTTAGGCGAGGTTAGCGGAAACAGACTGTCCGAATGTTGCTCTCCAGTTGCCGATGTCAAGGCTATCGGCACCAAGATGTTATATAGGATATATGCCTCGAGCCGAAAGAGAGAGATTTGAGAAAAGGATTTCTCTTGGGCACCCAGTTCCTCATTTCTGGCAAGGCTGGCGCTGATGCTCACCCTCTCCGCTTTCTACACGTGTCGGAAGGAGCTGCAGTACAATGCTTTTGCCGCCACAGGACTGGATGGACCAAACACCCACCTATTGATTGGAACAAAGTTCATTGGCCACTCGCCCCAAAAGTCGAGAAAGTGGGTGTATCGCACAAGCAAGTGATTGGTTGATGTGACCAGGAGCACCCAAACGATGCATGTGCACACTTCTGGCTGGATCAAACGAGCCCACGTTAATAAACCGAGCTAGGCCGCGCGGACGCTTTCGCAGCACAGCAGTTTTCTGATGCATGTCAGCGACGCATCCTAGTGTTCCTAGAGCCTCATATTGAAGAGCCTTAGCACATGGGCTTTACCTTATGTCCGATTGATACCAAGTAAGCATTCGCTGTGTCATGGATGTGCATTTCCACGTGCCGATCTATCAGCGCGCGTTGTGACGTTCGGAGTCTAGGTGTTGACTCGTTCGGCATTCCGCGTACAGATGTTTTTCTTGCATCTTCTTGGATGCAGCTAGCCAAAAGGACCTAGCTGGAAGCTGTAACACTTGACAAGAGAGATCTTGTCCGGACCAAAGTTCCTTGTCCACCAAAATTTCCATTTTATACTCCATCATGCTGGCCCGTGTGCCTTCCTTCTTACACCCTGATTAGACCGAGGACACCATTTCGTCGTTGCCACTATAACCTACGTACCGTGACAACATTTAGAAAATTAGCGAATATTTTAGGATACAGCAATAGACTCAGGAGTAACTACGTAGATCCGGTCTTATCAATTTTGGCACCGTGTGCGACCAAGTCTGTGGCTATGGGCAGTTTCGGCTCTGGTGTCGCCTCAGGTAGTTGCGGGGCTGGTTTACAGTGCACTATTCTGGTCAAGGTGCTACGGTATTTCTGCGCTGTATAAATACACGGGCTCTCACTCGAAACACCCGAACAATTTGTTGAAGTCCTCCCATTAACATGCATATCCCGCTGGCGCTCTATGTACAGGTACTCCGGAGTCCTTGGTGCGCACGTCGTCGCATCGACTCTCTGCTAAACGTTGGGAGCACAGCGCTGTCTACTATCAAGCCACTGCTTACGTGCAGTTAGACAGACAGGCGCCGATAGCCGCATCACCTTGAAAAACTAGGTCCTGATCACATTACCTTTGATATTGCCACGGATCTTAATCCGTACAAAACACTTGCCAGTAGTATTGTTTACTGCCGCTTGCGTCGTTTAGATGGGATCGAGTAATGCTACGTGCAACTTCTTTCCGTCGAGAAGCAGGTGGACGTCGTGACTTAAGAATAGCAAAACATACTAGAATAAACTACCCCAATAATTTACAACCGGGAAGAAATAGCTCTACAAAACTCCAGACTAAACCGCCATTTACCTAAGCCATCCCTACATTGATACACCGTTGCAGGGGATAATGAATCCACACATCCATACCAGAATCAGAGACCTAGAACAAGCTATAGTAACAGTTGCACCCAAACTCCGAGTATTGCCGCCTATCAGACTTGCGGGTGTTGAGCGTCGACCAGTGCACATGAGAATCTAAGACCCGAATGGTCGCTCCAGGGCAACGGCTGCTCATCCTCGTCTCTCTGCTTCCGCTGCTCGCTCTGCTCCTCCGACGCTGTTTCTCCCTCGTCATTTTCCCTCGAGCTCGGGAGGACGCCAGGGTGCAGGACCTCGATAGCCGTCGCCTGGAGCCCGACGACACCGACTTTATCTAAGCGACCCGCTGGGAACGGTTGCTGGCCGTCGATGCCCCACGTGAAGCCCTCCTCGCCAGGATGCAGCGCTGTCCAGACATCGACCAGCCTGCTATCCACGAGCAGCGTGTCGTCCTCCGGCAGGACGGGGTTGAAGTCGCCCGCGACCAAACCCCTGCCGGCCCCGCGGAGCATGTTGGCGACGATGGCGACCTGTCGCGGGCGCTTGCTCGGTTGGATAGGGAGCGAATCCAGGTGTACGTTCACCAGCCTGACTCGGGTGGTCCCTTCTCTTCTTCCCGACGACGACGACGGCAGGAATACGTCGCAACAGAGTGCGTCGCGGCCGAAGCGGCTCGGATACTTGGTCCTCCATATCGGGCCGATGCTACTACTACTACTACCACCACCACCACCACCACAACCACCATTGGTAAACCGATCCCTGGACAGAAACGTAGCGGTCGTAAACTGCTGTCCCCTGGGCCAGCCGGTTACACTCGCGCCGGACTCGCTGGAATACCAGCGCCCGCGTATCCATGCGTCGTTGAGCAGGAACTGCAGCATGGCTCGGGATACCTCCTGGAAAAAGAGGACGTCAGGCGCAGCAGCAGCAGTCGCGCCCTGACCTTGCAGGGTGGAGATGATGGCTGCCATGCGATCCTCCGGCCGAGCGCCGAACGCGTCCACGTTCCAGGTCACCAGAGTCAGCTCGGACGATGTGGTATCGGCGTTCCCGGCGCTATCTGATGGGCGTGTGCTATCGTTGCTGTTGGTGTCGGGGTTTGCAGGCATGTGCTTGTTCCAGCATTGTGCGGATTCATCAAAGGTATACCAGGACAGGAAAAGTGCCTGTGCATCTGGTTCGCTCGGCAGCGGGACGTCATGCCACCATGGCGAAAACCGATTGATCATCCTTGAGAAGAGCGCCACGGTGTGTGGGTGGGGGTGTGTGTGTGTGTCTCGAGTGGAATTGTATAGTCTAGGGGAAAGCGCTAGAAGGAGTAAGGGCCTGATTGACACTTTGTTTCAGCTGGCTGGTTGGGTTAAAAGATTGAAGGCGGCGGCGAGAGGTGGCCCGTGCATTCATCCAAATGAGAATCACCGGAGGCAATTGAAGCTTAGGTATATAACTCTTGTCGTCAGTGTAAAGGGCTAAGTCCAACTCTAGAGTTAATAATGTACTGACGTGAATTTAAATATTTAAAGCATAAGTTTTAAGTCTTTATTATACATATTATAATACAATAGCATTGTGGCTGTCGACAAATAATAACACCAGGTACCTTAGCGGGTAACTACGTAAAAGATATACCGATATTATCTATAAGCCCTATATTACAGTTTGAGCTTGTTAATGGGCTCTGCTTACGCGATGCTTAATATCGTGCTAAACATTTTAAATCTTGCAAAATAAAGTGGGATCCGGAATACCTTTTAATTACCTGCTTAATTAGATTTCTGCCTGTATGTATGTGTGTGTGTTTACGTGCGTAATCAAATGCAACACCTTTACATATCCACAGAGTTATATATCTACGTGCTACAGATTCATGTCACGGGGCTAACTCCGATTGAGACATTTACAGATTGATTGTATGATTACGGGTATTGAAATGTGGCTTACATGGTTAGCGATGAAGGAGGTTTAAAGAAGGTTTAAAGGAAGGAACGTTTTGGTCGCTGTCGGGATTTGGAGACGTTGAACTTATTTAGTCCTGTACACTTGCTTGCCGTAGACTTCTGTCATATCCACAGAACTTACAGTACTGGCAATGCCTAGTGGAATAGTAAATTATGGCAGCTATAATATGTACGTCTGGTAGTAATAACGAACATCGCGCAGGCCCACCCAAACATCGGCAGGAACATCTTCTTCCTATAGATTCCGGCTAAGGTACCTACGGTACCCACCTTGATCTGGTAGCTTTACATCAACATTCAGTTAATATAGCCAGCGAGCCACAGTTTAAAATAGGCTGCTCTATATTTCGCCCTTAACCACCCTAAAAGACCTCTATCTGGTGGTGGTGGCCCGCGCGAGCGAGATTGCAGGTACCGGTTCGCAAAGGGCTTTAACGCTGGACTCACCAAATCAGGGAGACTCGCCATTCCACCAGGACAATGAGACCTGCATTTGAGCAGCATGCGCAGCAGATCCTCGTACGCCCAAGAAGCCGCAGAAATGGACGGATCGATTTCATCACGCACCATGCTAACGTACAGTGCAGACTCGACGAAATGCCGGAACGAAGGGACCAAGCAGTGCGCGTCTTGCAGATCCTCTTCCGTCCGAAAACGGCAGTAATCAGGACTGGAGTAAACAGAACAGACGGAAACATACGGCCCGGATGTAATGGGCGGGGAGCTCGGAAGCTGCAGGATAGGGGGCAAATGAACATCTTCTGCGGAATATATGATGATCCATGGTAAATACCAGTCCCAAACAGTCGATGGGATCGCGTACATGGGCGTTGCCAGGCGATAGCGACGCCGGTCACCCTGAGGGTGGCGGGAGGGGGGTGTCTGGGCCCGCCATTGCCAATCAGCAAAGCTGCCTGGTGCGGCCGTGCCCTCGGGCACGCCAGGAATCAGGCCGCAAGACGTCAAGACCTCGTAGCACTGTTCCTGGGCGGCTTCATTTACGACGAGTTCGATATCCTGCTGCCTGTCAGCCCTAAGGGTTCGTTGGAAGAGTCGATGCAAACAGGGTTCCGAACAAAACCCGTAGAATTGCCCTTGTAGTACGAGAGTGCGTTATCACCAACGATCGCCGACGGGATACCGTTGACGGCAAGCGTGTTGACGACCGCCGCGGTGCAAAGTCGGCCAGCCCGGCGGATATCTTTGAGGTCTTGGGGTACCTCGGTGTAGAATGATAACGCCTCCATGTATGATAACACCTCCATGTCCTCCATGTTTCAAAGTAGTGATGGTAGATGAGTCCTCCGCGGTTCGAGTATGCAATTGAGTAATCTTGTAGAGTCGGTTTCCGGATCCTTGACATTCGTCAACATTGGTTGCGGGATTCAATGCGTTTAAATAAGGGTGGAGCGGGACATGGTAGGGTGCCGGTGGGGCGTTGTTGCTTCGATGCTTCGATGCTTCGGGGTTACGAGGCAGGCTTCATCACGGCGCAACAAAGCGGTCTGTTCCATGACAGCCATGTAGTTCTCGCATCCAGCAGGCCGTCTTGGCGCTTAATACTATGTAGAATCACCATGGTTCGGCGTCTGTTGTCGTCGACCTTGAAGCAACAGGGTTGCCAGCGTGCAACCACTCCAACACAGAATCAGAAAGTTGACTAGCCCTGACACAAGCCATATCCCATCCGAGAAATCCGAATGCAGTGGACATCGACCATCCAGTTGGGAGCCACCGACGCCGCCTCCTCGGCTCGTCGTGCATCAAATCTAACACATTTTTGACAATGGCGGCTTACGTGGGCCAGCTGAGCCCAAGGCTTGACCAGTCGACAAGACGAAACCACGGTTGGCGGTCACAAGTCGCACCGTTAGATTTGCCCACAGCGTCAAACCTTGCCTATTATGAAGAAGAGGAACGTCGCGGGGCACCGTGGGCTCTGATACAACACCTTGCCCGTTCGAGGTTCCCCTCGCCGCAGTCCGCGACAACTATGTTATGGTGCAGTCTGAGCACCCGGACCTGCGAGCTGCGGTGACTTGTGTCCTTTTGCAGAAGGACATGGCGCATGGGTGTGACTGCCTGATTGCTGCCGTGACAGGCACGCGCCTTTCTTCCGCGACGCAGCCGTTCATAAAGGAAATGTCGCAGGCAGGGAGACTGTATCTAGGAACACTGGATTCGGGAAGATTACATTCACGAAGTCCAGAAGTACGATCCTTAGACAAACAGGCAGTACTTTGTCCGCTGTGAGGACCGTGGGGTATTTTTCGGGTGGTGGCTGGTGAAATCTGGTATATATACCAGGTATACGCTTCGGCTGGCAACAGTCGGAGCCACAGTTTTTAACAGTGGCAGTGTTGGCCGATACATGCGGCACAGCCAGACGTAGCATGGGAATTAATGTACTCTTGAACGCTGCGTGGTTACTGGACAAGCCCATGTCCTGCGCGAACGTTGGTGTTTCCTGGCGGTTTAAAGGGATAGGTGTGCATATTCCGTAAGGCGTTTGATCATGTCGGCTGCATTAGTGAGTGGGCGCTTTTGGTTCAAAAAGGTACTTGGATTATGATTTTTGTCATGCTGCCGGCTCCACCTTTCGTGACTTACCCGGGTAACTGCAGGATTCTGCATCAGTGCACAGGATCCACTGAGCAGAGTGAGTATGTGGGAACAAAGCCCTGTAGAAAACGAGCTTTCACTGCAGTGTTTGTCATAAGGCCCCAGATCGGCCACACCGTTGAACAGCATTTTCCGCGCGGAGCATTTTCTGCGGTGTGGCCGCGTGGAAAAATGTTGTTTAACGGTGTGGCCGATCTGGGCCTAATAAAGGAGTTGAATGAAGTTTTGTCACGTGAAGAACAAAGTGTACGTAGGTATGAAAGCTTATTATCGTATAAGGAACACATAAACGAGCTGCACCCCCATGTTACAGTAGTTAAAAGAGACATGTCACTTTTACTTTAACCTCGTCGCATGCATGGTGCGCATGTCTTAGTGACTCTAATACGACAGAACACAAATGAATGCACATTGTTCTTTTAGCTACTGCTTTCTGGTCACATTCTTCTCACCCCACATTCTAACTATATTCAAAGTACAAGGTAGGTAACTACGGGGTTCCACTCCAGCGCGCAGGATCCACTGCAGAAGGTTTCAAGGTAAGGGCGTATAGGAGTAAAGCCATGTGAAAAAAAACGTATCATTATAATGTTTTAAAGGAAATGCATAAAGGCTTTTGAGGCGAGTAGAGATAGAGTGAGTGGACCTGAAAGTGAGTGAAAGCTCATTGTCGTATAAGGAATATATAAACAAGCTCACTCTACATGTTATGGTAGTTGAGAAGCCGGAACACAGACGAAAATACATCATCAGTCTAGCTACCACCTTTTCGTCACAGACCATTCGTCCTTTCGTCCCAGACCATTCACCCTTTCGTCCCAGACCATTCGTCCTTTCGTTCCGGACCATTCACCTTTACTTCTCGCAGGTACGTTCCATCTCGACATCCCAAATCGAGAATGTCCGGATACAACGATGCAGACGCAATGGAGGGAGCCTTTAACAGATGGCTGGAAAGTGCTCCGGAGGGCCGGGAGTGTAAGTGACACTTGAAGTCTATATATTGTAGCATCGTGGCAGATATTAACTTCCCGTCGCTCTGCAGTCCCACTACCTACCACCTGCGACGCCCAAGAGTGCGCCAAGTACCTCCATCGGAGGCTGCGAGAAAGAAATGTGGACTACTACTTCTGCGGCGGCTTCGCGTGCATCAACTGCATCAACCTGTCGTGTCTAGACACGACACCTCGCAGGATTTCCGACGTCAACATTGTGGTGCCGAACGGGGATGAGGGTTACGGCGAGCTGCTGAGGATCTTGAGAGGCGGCCCGTTTATAGAGTACGACCGCAGCCACTACTACTTTGCGCACAGCGAAAAATTCGTAAAGGTAGATTGCATTATCGGGGGTTGGATGGCGTTCCCGAAGGTCAGCGAGGCGCGGATCATCAAGGGCGTGCAAGAGACACAGCTGCAGTTCCTCGACCCGATGGGGCTGCTCCACCTGAAGCTGAGCAGTTGGGCTAACAAGGCCCGGCGAGGCGGCCCAAAACGAGAGAATGACATTAAGGATGTCAAAGACCTTCGCGATATTCTGATTGGTGCCGGGAAAAAGATGGATCTGAGGGGTTTAGATAAAGATATGGCTGCTGGGCTGGAGGCGTGGGTGTCTGAGCACAAGGATCGGCAAGAATGGAAGAAGCTGGATAAGAACTATGGAGGCCGGTTTTAGTTTTGGCGTGACGGTTTGCGTCTTTTTTTTGGATTTTTTTCTTTTTTTTGGATGGACACTGTATGTATTTATGAGAAGAGTCACAGTTGACTTACTGCTACCTTGACCACACTACACGGGTGGTAATATCAACTGAGCGGAATATCCCAACAGACACTCACCAAACGTACGTACATGTTGGATGATGGACGCCTCTATCTGTAGTGACGCATAAAGAGAAGGAGTTCTCCCCCTTTTTTTTTTTTTTTTTTTTTTTTTTGTTCTTTTTGCATTTTATAGACTGCCTTCATACATCCAAGTCAAGAGCATGTCATGAGAGCTAGCCCTGATCGAAACACGTTTTGAGAGTTTATTCATGTGCGTACTAAAACCATGCGCACTCTGCGTCTATGATCAGGGAAAACACCCGCAACTAATTGCTTGGCACATGACGAGACACTGCAATCTTGAAGGCCCTAACCATCATCATTATGTAGCTGAATGGACGATTGACATTTCTAGTCTGAATACGTACTATGCCCCCCAAGAAACGAAGGCAACTTGTTGTTAGCCCCAAGACCGCCGCCGCCCCACCGAAAAGTCCCGTTCAGAGAACTTGGCGTGAGCCAGTCCATCCATTCCCCATACTACCCCTAGACGAAATTGCAATCACTGGCATCGGGCTTGGACTCATCCCAGTCCCCCCATGCAATTTTGGTCAATGGGCCGGGCACACGGCGGAACGTGAAATGGCCCTGCGGGTCGGGTCCGGTGCGGCCCCTCTCAAAGTCCCAGACCAGTTCCGGGAACTGATGATCGTCCTTTCCTCCTCGAGCTGCTGCCGTTCGGAACGTGACCATGAATTCGCGAGCATGGAGACGGTTATTCCCGCCGACACCCGTCGCCAAGAGCGCGTCGTCCATGTGCGCGGCAAAACACATGGTGATCATGCCCTTGCTTATCGCGTCCTCGAAGCGTTCTGACGGGTCTGCAAGGCGCAAGACGTAGGCTCGGCCCCTGCCGTAAAGGCGAATTTTCAGCATCGCGGCCCCGCTGGGCGGCCGCAGGCCCGTGACTAATAATACCTCGACGAAGACGTGCTCCGTTAGCTGGTACGTTCCCGAACAGGCCTTACCCAGGGCCGTCATCTCTTCCGTCGTGTAGACCGTCTGCGCCTCCACATAGCGGTTCGACAGCTCCCAGTTGTAGGCCAGCACGTCGTGCAGATAGCTCGCCGCGATGTGCCGCGCCATTTCCCTGGCCAGCTTGCAGCGTGCCTCGACATCATTCTTGAGGGAGCCCCGGAACAGGCAGTCGGCCAACAGCATGCCCGTCATGTTCGCTGCGTCCAGGAAGAAGCCGCGCGTATCGCACAGCACGACCACCGCCATGTTCTCGGTCGGGAGCAGCATGCAGAAAGATGTGGCGCCCACCATGTTGCCGCCGTGATAAAGCGCCAGGTTTTGCTGTGGCTGCTGCTTGTTGTTGTCGCGGCGAAAGCCTTTGTCCAGCTTGCTCAGAGCACTACTACTAGTATTAGCAGTAGACCCCGAGTTAGATTCCTGGAAGAAACGCCACTCGCGGCTGGCCTCTATGTCGTTCTTGCCGAGGGCCTTCATTGCCCTTTCGAACCGCCGTGCGTTGTCTCCATCCGCGCCTGGCCAGCGCTGCTGGTTCACAGCATGGGGCTTCTCCGCGTGTTCAACAACGTGCTCGGGGCTCCATGGCAACCCGATAGTGTTCCATCCTGCCGCGTATGCACAAGTCTCGTCCGCCTGCATCATGTCGTAGATGTGCTCCTTCACCGTTGCCATGCCGCGGTACACCTCTCTCAGGGACGGGCTCTGGCCGACGGGGTCACACTCGAGCAGCTGCTTCAACTCACGGCGGGATCTGTTCAGCAGCAGCGACTGCTTGTCATCGTCCGTGCCCACCACGTTCGGCATCCCAGACTTGCCGCTGTCGTCGGTAGCGCCGAACACCTGGAGGAGCACCGCGTAGAGCTTCAGCAGGTCATCCACCGACGACAACATGCCGGCAGCTGCGCCGATGGGCGTTGACTTGCATGTCCCATCCCTAGCCCATCCCGCTTTACAGCGAGGCACCTTGGTATACGTAGGCGGGTAGTAGGCCTTGCTCCCGACGTGCTTGTGGATCTTGGCGTAGCCAAGTCTCCCCTCGTCTGGATAGTCTGCTTGGAGCGCTCTGATGGTCCTGTCCGCCAGGACTGAATAAGAACCTGCCATCTGCTGGGGCGGACGGCCCTGCGCGCGTGGTGCCAACACCCGGTGGTGCTGATTTTGTCCACGCGCTTGCCGATCGGACATGCTAGGCCAAGTCTCGTACATTTCCAGCGGATCGAGAACCTTCTCCTCAACGAACTTGGGCCACGACATGCCCGTTGTCTTCTCGATGATAGCAGCCGCTAGAGCGAAGCCTTCGTTGGAGTAGTTCCTGGCGTGGATGAAGTCCTCTGCGCGCTTGAACTTCTCGCTGGGCGGCAGGTGCTTGAGGAGGGAGATGACTGGGTCCATGGTCTGCCAAGGGATGTGCCCATCCGGAGTCTCCCACAGATTAGTGCATCTGATGAACTCGGCCCGGTGGTCGAGCAGATCTGCGATGGTAAGCTCTCGGCGGGCATGACGGAGGAAGGTCTTGCCTTTGAGTTCCGTGATGATGTCCTTGACGGGTGTGTCGAGGCTGACTCCGTAATCCCGGTTGCTGACCATTATCCCAACAGCTAGAGCTATGATAGGCTTTGTCATCGACGAGATGAGATAGGCTGTGTGCTCGTCATTTGCGCCCTCCTCGGGGGCGGAAGAGATCCCCAACGCCTCTTTTGCGCCGACGTTGAGAAAGTGCCGCTTTCCATCTTTCAGAATGCCGATTGAGCCAGCTGCACTGCCATACGACATGAACAACTCGTCGATTGTTTTCTTGGTGTGATCAAACACCTCCTTAACACTGAGCTTCGGGTTCATTTTCTCCTTGTCTGGAGCGGGCGATGACAAGTTATTTTTGCTCGTTGATATGTACTGTCGCTCGGAAGCCCCACGTATCCGGTTGAGATCTGGATCATGCATCGAACCGGGCCATTGTGTACACGGAAGCCTGAATTCGGCCAACAAGGGCCCGACAAAAACACCACTGTCGGCCATTGTGCTCGACGGGCAACTCAGGCCATGCATCGTTGCTATTGTAAAGGGCGAGCTCAGAGGGAAGGCGAATGCAGGTTACAGGTACATGTATCCAAAGGACCGACGCTCAAACAACATTCACCAGGTGATGGATGTCTTGGAGACAAGGAACCTCACGGTCCGCAGTTCACCCGTCAAAAGGAAAGAACAATGATTGCGGATGAGCCTCGAGGACGTTTCGAAGCTGGCAACAATAGCTGAACAAGCTGCCCGTCATGACTCGCAATGTGTAGAGGATACGTTATATGTGCGGCCGCGTGCCCCCATGTAAGCTTCAGAACAACGATCAATCAGAGAGAGCGGAGCATTGGAGACCACAAGTGGCCCGTTTCTAGGACTGAAGCCAGGGACCCTTGCATTCCGCCATACGTCAGCCAGACCTTGGTTAAGCTTTCTGGTGGATGCTGGCGATCTGAGAATCGAGCCAGCCGCCATGGTGGCCCATCCTATCAAAGACCTGGCATCCGCACTGATCTCTCGCTTGCACCCCTGGCTGGAATACCCTGGTTCGCTGCTCCGGAGAAAAGCGACGGTGAACATTGCTGTCAGCGCCGATGCAGCTCCGGTGAGTTCTGCCCCTTGCCACATGCAGCAGGGTTAGCCAGGGGCAAGAAAGTCAGGCCACCAGTGCGGAGCATCGTGTTGCATTTTGAGTGGCCGCTTCTTTGTTGCCATGACGTGGTGAGGATGCAGTCCAAGATGAGATGACAAGCGCCCACGCTTTCGCCTGCGGGAACGGCATCTGAGGCGTTGCTCCCTGCTCCCATAGAGAGGGCCAAGTCTCTCGGAGAGGAGGTTGGCCGATGGTAGGTCTTTAAACCCGGCGGACGTCACTGATCAATCAGCTCATATCCCGACATGACAACACTCGGCAGGGAAGGAGCCATGTGCGAGACATTTTTATTCTCGTATTTTCCGTCCTGCTTTCCTTGCCACGTTGTATCTCTTTGTGCGCTGGGGGCCCGTGAGCCGCGCTTCCTTCCCATTGGGCTGACGTTCTTGCTGCTGCACATGCAAAGGTTAGCCAAGCACCAACGAAAGAATCCCACAAAAGAGCTGCGTCTTCAGAGAAAATTTTAGTTGCTGAAAGGCACACCGACAAGACAGAAGACGGGGGTTTGATAGGTTGCACTTTTGCCGGTGTGTGGGCAAAATGTCAAGTTAACGTACCGGCTGGCTGGTACCGAAAGACCGGGGCGTGAGTGGTTGGTTACCTATGTATCCCTTTAACCGGCACCAAACGCCAACATCCGTGCACGACATGAGTTTATCCAATGATAGCGAAGCGTTCATGAGTACATCAGCTCCCATACTAGATTTCTGTGCTACATGTATTGCCTAACACTGCCGCTTTACCACGTACAAAAGATACCTTTTTCTCCTCATAGCCACGCCTATTGACAGAGTACTACCTGGGTGCTTTAGGATTATCAGGGATGCCGCGCATGGGCCACCTTCCATTTCAGGAAAGTTGGTGTTTGGTGCTGGTTAAAGGGATACGTGGGAGTCCCCCGCCGAGGTCGGCGAAGCCGCCAACTTGCATAACGTCTCGTCAACAACAAAAAAGCGATAGTCAGCCAGTAATGGACCAGCAAGTTCCTTCACTCCAAGGTCGCTCCTGCACCCTTGGGGCCATATATGTATGACGTGCATCGCTTCCTTCTGAGTGATCATCCTGTTCTTGCATTCGGAAAGCGCTCACTTTCCGCGACGTTAGGTCAAGCCCTGCCCTGGCCCCCAATAGCGCCTGGCGGATGCGCTTACGTCCAGGTTTATTTGGGTTTGTGGAAGGAGTTCCGCGCTTTGCAATCATGCAAGCACGACCACCAAATGCGCGTCCGAGAACGAGACTTGTCATGTTCCCTGCCTGTTGTCCGAAGGTGAAAAGTCTTCTCTGGCGCCCCTGCGAAGGTCGCCGAAGGTCGCCGAAGGTTTTGCTGTTGTCATGAGGCCGACTCAATTGGATTTGGTGAGGGTTAATCTGTGCGAACAATTTCAGGTATGTACGTGCATACAGATTTAGGTTAGGGCCCGAAGTCAACGTTGTGCGTTTTGTAATGCTGATATGTACAGTCAAAAACAGTCAATCAAATGGATCTGACTGGAAGCTGGTTGCTTGACAGGAGCTTGCAGAGAGCGAAATTCTTAACGTCCAAAAATTTCCATGTTATCCTGCCACCAGGTCCATCGTTCCTTCCACTTTACAGTTTCCAAGGGTAGGGTGCAAAGGCCACCAATACCAGCCCCACTGGGAATACTTTTGTACGCAACTATTCGTAGTATACGGAGTAAGTAAGCTGCTTTTTAGTACGCGGCGAAGTGTATCGATAAGTGTGCCGATAAAGTATACTATGTCGACGAAGTGTGAAGAGCTACCCCCGGAAAGGAGGCTGGGGTCCCGGACGCCCTCTCGCGCAGGGACCAGGACAGCCACGCGGACGTCACAGTCGCGCAGGGCCGCCAGGGCCGCTCCGGGTATCAGCAGGATGTCACGGGCGCTTCCAGAATATCAAGAGTCTGGTGACTTGGGGATTCGAATGCCTTAAGCTTCTGGCACCCATAGACGCTAAGTGATACGGTGATTGACGAACATTTAACTATTTCGCTGTATTGTCTACACATCTCGACAAGAATGTCCTTCAAGACCATAAGCATAATGTAACATGTTTTGTTCATTCGCGTACAAATTCACGCGACATCTACCTGATAAGTATTCCATGATGCTCGTCGCTGCCAGAACAATAAAATCAGGTGCTGCAAAAGACATACGAAAACCCCCACTTCCGACTGCGTTGTGCTCAGCGGATATGTCAAGTATTCAAGTGTTTGTTTGAGATTTTGGTGGTCATTCAAGCCGCGGTGACGACGCGCATAAACCTATACTCGCCACCACACCAACTTCTTTCAAGGTGTTGTCCATATCGTGAAGCACCCACATATTACAATACGTTTAGGCCATGCGGGGCATGCGTCAAAGACGGGGATAATATCGCGGCAAGGGCTATATTTAGCACTAGATCAAGATTTCCCGGTGTTTTGGCTTCACACGCGGACATGTCGCGGTGCGATTGTTGCAAGAATAGCCGCAACCTCCATTGAACCACGGGAAATAGACAGTTTATCGCCCTCGTGTATTTTGCCTATACTCATCGGGGTTGATCATATTTTACAGGCCACTTCCCGCCATCACGTGTATCAGCTGTCAATTGCATCATCCATCGTGCATCGCTGCACGTCGTCAAGCCAGTCAGTATCTACTGAGACAATTGCCCAGATTGGCCTCCGTTACAACCTGACAATCTCATTGACCGTTTACGTGTTGCTGACTCCGCGCAGGGCCGCACCACCTTGGTCTATGTGGACAGGGTGAATTCAAGAGTCTTGTATCGTACCGTCCTATAGCAATATCTGAACTATCATCAACAACCCATCTTTTCGCATCTATGACCCGGTCTTTGGGAAGATGTCGGGCAAGAGCGATGAAGTGATGTCTCTCTACGTGCAGATCTATATAGCTATGTCCCGTACCCCATACCCCATACCTCGGGGTCTAGACCGTCTCATGTGCAAGCGTTCAAGCGGCTTGGCTAGAAATCCAGAGTACGTCAAGGTCTCAGATATTGTGAGCGAAGCACCATGGCCCCTACGGCGAGTGCTGTTTGGGCACTACTTGCGCTCCTTGCGGTCAACGTGCACGCCCGGGATCGGTCAACTCAGCAGTGCACTTGCTCCGGGCTAGACTACACCAACGGTGGTTCTTACCTCATTGACGGCAACTCGGACAACAACTTTACGTTCACATCTATGTTCACCGGTACGTCTCTTGTCCCCAATATTCGCCTGGCTGGAAGAGCCTGGGTATTCGCATGGCTGATGGCGTGAGAAAGGTTGTTTGGACTCGATCATTACCCCTATTCTGGTATCGCCGAACGGGGATAGCTACCCATGCTCTACCATCGAGTCTCAGCCCGACGACTCTGAGCAGCCTTCGCAATGGTCAGTACTGCCTGATGACGCGTATGACTGACGTTACGGACCTGACCAAGACCAGCTCAATATCATACTCCCAGATGACCACCGGACAATGGACCATCATTATCCAAGCGCCTGATTTCGACTTTACGGTCCAGCGACAGTTCAACCTGACAGTTGGCGCTGCCAACACCGTTGTCGTTACGGTAAGCTGCGGGCCACCCCTTTGTTTTGATGTGACTAACAGCACCAGGTCACGCCGACAGTGTACATTGGATGGACAAGCACGCCTCCCGCACCAAGTAAGCATTGCCGCAAACACAACATCGTTCACGCGGTAGCTAACAGCACAGCCATTACAAACACGGTCGTGGAGACCGAAACGGCATATGCCCCGCCAGACATTGTCACGACAGACTGCGACCAAGGGACAGACACGATCGCCGAGTACATCCCCGGACCCACCGCCACAATCTGGTCGACCATCTCCCGTTGGCGTACTCAGGGAGCAGTGACGGACTACTACCAGACCACTATCTTGGCGTATGCCTATTGCCATTGGCCAGCGACATGGGTGTCTCCGACCAGCGATCGGCCTCCCCCGCCGACATGGTCGAGCTCCTCTCGGTGCAGAGAGACGAGCTGTAGACCGTGGTACTCCAGCGGCGGATGGACCTGGGCCCCAGTGCCCTCAACTTCCCCGACAGAAACTCATCGCCACACACCCCGGCCTTCACCGTCAACATCGTGGGGCTACACGCCACCTGTGACGACTATCATCACGACCCTTCCGGGGAGGCCAACAACCTGGCGTCCAACGGACACCCCGCCAGTCACCACCATTATTACCACGTTGCCTGGACCATCATCCACTCCGGGCATGACCACCATTACCTGGCGACCAACCGATACACCCCCCGGCGGCATTACAACCATCACCAGGCGGCCTCCAAGTGACTCTCGCAGCTATACACCGCCTGTTCAAACGAGCATCACAACAATCACTCGTCGACCGCCAACAGACACGCCGCCGAGCTACACCTCCACGAGACGACCACCGACAGAGACGCCTCCCAGAGACACCACCACTATCACCCGCCGTCCCCCGACAGAGAGCTACACACCCCCTGTCCAGACGAGTATCACCACGATCACGCGTAGACCGCCAACAGAGAGCCAGTCCCCAACATTCACGACAAACCCAGGACGGCCGACGTCGCCTACTACTCGGGGTATCACGACAATAACCATTCGGCCCACAAGCTCATCACGGACATATACTCCTGTGCCATCGTCCTCGTATACCCGTGGAGGCGGGGGCGGGGGCGGGGGCGGAGGAGGGGGACAGCAGCCACCCAGCACGACGTACAGGACAACAGAACGTCCTACTACCACGCGGGAGCCTCCGAGGACAACTGTCCAGCCTACCTCCAGCCGCCAGGGAGGTGGGGGCGGCGGTGGTATAACGACTGTTACGTCGCGCGGGGGTGGGAACGGCGGTGGTAACGGAGGTGGTGGGAGTGGCAGCGGCAGTGGGTCAGGATCAGGGGGTTCAAGAGGCGGCGGCTCTGGTAGCGGCAGCGGAGGTGGTTCCGGTGGTCGTGGCGGAGGGTCAGGGGGCACCGGCAGTGGTGGTGGTCGGCGGCCACCATCCGAAACAAGCCTCATATTAATAGCTCTAGCTGATACTGTTGAGACACCCGCAATTGGTAACCCTTCCCCCCCTTCCCTTCTCTTTTCCCTCTTCGCTATCTGGACTTGATCTTCTTCTTTCCCACTGACGCGTGGGTGTATATTAGCCCGTCGAGCACTCGCCCGGGTGGCAGACATGACCAGCACGATCGCCGAAACGACCTACACCGTGACCAGTACCATCATGGAAGTAGCCACGCCTGCCACTACCACGGAGGTGGATTATTATCTGACTACGTCCACCTAGTAAGTGCCGCCAATCAAACACACCGTGAACACACACACACACCTCAGGAACAAAACGCGCGGACGGGACTGACAGACAGAAAACAGCACGCCGCCCGCGCAAACCGTGTGTGATGCCGGGGAGACGGTGACGTACTACTACCAAGGCCCGCCGCAGACCGATTACGAGGTGCAGTACGTCACGTACGACACTTGGGTTACTGTCTACATCGGGTAAGCACCCAGCAAGAAACAAGAGCCAAAGGGGAGGAGATGACGCTAATATAAAAAAAAAATTATAAAACAGACAAACACAGTACAGTACAGCCACGGATTACAACGCCATGACGAGGTGTTGGCAGGGTGGTGGGTGGTATGGTGCTTAGTCGCACTGGCGGGCTGGTTGGCAGATCTCTATTTTTCGCTCTCTGATTGCTTCTCCACCCCTTTTCTTCCAACCTGAACCCCCTTTTCTTGTATTACGTTTTTACCGCTGGCGATGATCTTGATCGGGATTGACCATTACCCGGATAAGCCACTTATTAAAAGCTCTGTGTGTGTGTGCGATGTTTAAGAATGCAAAGGCGTAATTACCTACCTTGAGAGCCCAGAAAGCGAGGCCAAGTTATGGAAATAATGTTTCATCTTAGTCTCCGAGACGGTTGCCCGGAGACTTCGTATGCATCCATTATTCCAGGCATAGAAAGCCGCTTTCTGGTAGATTCGCCAAAACAAAGTCCCACTTGGACGATTTAGCATTGGTTCTTCAGAGTGCACCCAAAGAGAATCGAGCCAACCCGGCGTGCGTCGCCCCATGCTCTATGATGGACTGATCACTTGCTCGTGTCCTCGACTGCTGTTTTTCCGTACGTAGGCGTTGAAAGGTCTAGCAGAAGAAACAGACCGTCTGGCTTACCGTGGTGTTTCCATGCTCCCCAACTGGCTTCTGAACCCAGATGGTTATGCTATAATTCTCACTGCATACGGTCCAGTGGAGGAAGCTAGTCGGCGTCACGCTTGACAGACACAGAGATACAGAGCCTTGTCTTCTTCCTTCTTGATATATAGGTACTCTGAGGTAGGTTGGCCTCGTGAAGCGACACAACTGTCAAGAGGACGTATGATAGGCAAGCCAGCCCCGGACGCTGTGAATGTATAGGCCCGTCTATGTTAAGCCGATGGGCAGTTAACATAGAATATAGAACTTTATTGTGACATAAGACGAAGAATCCTATTTATAAGTGGCAGGAAACACTACCTTTCCTAAAATGGAAAGTGGTTTACGCGTAACATTAAGTACATTAATTAACAATTATGTACTAGGTATGCTACGAGGGCTGCGGGATATCTCTATGTAACAGCGATGTTTATTGGGGACATCTGGCACGGGCGAGAATAGCATGGGAATTACGGAGTAATGTACTATTCAACACTCTGTTTTTATTGGATACACCCCTGCCGTGCACGGACGCTGGTGTTTCCCTGCCGCTGGGATAGTAGCGAGTCGCAGACTCGCAGTGCTTCCACAGACCAAGAAAGAAAATAATATGTCAATTCGGAAAATCCGAGAGGTGACTTGGATTGAAGTTAGATCAAGGTTGAGGGGTATCATGCGGGTCTACCCCGTCCAATGTTCGAACGCTGGTCTAGCGCAGCCAGTAGGACCGGCGCTATATCTAGGTACTCACGTAAGGAACATTAGAGCGATCATGGCTATACCTCTCAATCAACAAAATGCCTTTTCGTTTCGCTCTACTGCTACACACATATTGGGACCTAATCATGACACTTTCAGAGACATGGCTCTATCGTCGCGACCTAACCATCTGCTCCAGATAGCGCTCTCGCTGGGCCAGCTGCTGCTGTTGCATGCGGGACATCTGCATCTGGCGCTGCAAGGCTTGCTGCGCCAGCCAATTCCGCCGGTTTTGTTCCATCTGATGGTGTTGGAATTGTCTCTCGCGCTGTTCTTCCGCCCTTGCCTGTTGCCTGAGAGCATTTTGTTGTGCTCTTAGTCGAAACTGCTCGTCCCGTTGTTCATGGTGGTAATCATGATGAAGCCTGAGTTCAGTCTCGTGCGCCCTGACCATCATGCTGCTGCCGTCCGAGTTTGTTGTGTACGTTACGTTAGCGTTGTGGACAATGTGATCTCTGTTTGATGTATTACGTTAGCAACCACCCTGGACAAATAGCAACCCTCTTGGACGAGTTGATTACCCATTGTGCTGGCGAGTGTGTCCGGCTGCGCTTACGTGAGCTTCGGTAGTAATTGCCACTTCGTTCTCCGTGGCCGCGGCCGGATTGGCCACCACGGTACGGTTCGCTTCCATTGTGCCCCATGGTGACGAAGAATTGGATTGAGGTTCTGCAGAATTAGATAGTAGGGGATGGGGTATTGAGGAAGCGGTTGTGTAAGGACTAATAATGAGTGGGCGGTGATATATAACATACACAAATCGAAGAACTATCCATCCCACGAAGCGCCGGGAATACACCAGCGTCCGAGCACGATGCGGAACCGGGAATCATCGTTGTTGCATAGAGATACCACAAATTCGCCGCGTTCGCGTCTGTTTAGACTGTCCATTTAGGTATCCAAGCATTGTCAGGGACGCTGCGCACAGAATACTTCCCTTTTGGGAAGGGGTGTGTCCCTGACGCTTCGCGGGAGGAACGCGAGGCATTACCCCTTTGACTTCCTTGTACACTACGTAGTGTAGCGGTGAATGTCTACCGCTTACGGAGTACTTGCAGCGAGTCGGGAAAAGGCCAATGGCAGATCATCTGCAACTAGCAAATCGCTAGATTGTGGCCAAGCCAAGCCAAGTCAGTACCAAGACATCCAGACCTTGGCAGCGTCAATCGGTTAACTGGTCTCGAAAAGGGCAAACCACCGATTCCAGCGCTGAAAATAGGGGGTGAGCGGTCGGCTTTCACTAGTCTAGCACGAGATTCAGTGGGACCGGGTTGCCCATATACTCCCGCACTAATCGCCATAGTCTAAATAAACAGCACGAACGCCGGACTCATTTGCTGGCTTGCAGTTAGCCCTGGCTGGCTTCAGAGGGTCGATATTCAGCTGATACGCATCAAACCCAAGGCTTGAAGACTTTTGATGTGCACAAGAGGACAGTTGAGGGATGAAAATCAGGTCTACTCGATTAACGAAATCAACATTGTTGAGAGGGTGATCTGGCAAGTTTAAGCAACAGTGTTGCAACCAGAGTTGTCGATAAGCAGATCATTTCTAGACATTCGCCCTGGGATTAAAATTTTGAAGGAGGAGATGGCTTGTACGGAACACAGTAAACAAGGTTGGTCTCCGGGCGCAAGAGAGAACACGGACTTCAGCCAAAGCATTAGACCCTGCTTGGCTACCTCGAAGGCTTCACCGAGGGTCACACAGGTCGTCTCTGGATCTTGGCTATTGGATGCCAGTGCATCCTATCAACCAATCCGCTGCCCCGTCTTGGGTTAGTACAGAGGGCATCTGCAAGCATCCAGGCAGCCCGTCAAATCCTAGTCTACCATCGAATGCACGTCTCAGTCGTGGCCAGGACATGACCAAAGCGCAGCGGCTGGAGCCCGTCTTCCATCCCTTTGGGCTTGAACAGCTCCAATTTCTTGGCAACAGGGGTTTGGGACGAAAGCGATTGGTTGCCACTCAACAACACGGTCTTTCAATAGTTCGAGCGGCGGGAAGCTCGGTCTATGGTCCGCTACATCCGCGGCCCCACGACCTATGATGAACCACGCGAGTCACCGACACTGGCAATAAGTCAGTGAATGGAAGAAGACAGAAAATCGAGACAATCCTGTACGACAGTAGAAGCCAGATTCCACTCTGAAGAAAGCGACTGTCTTGTTCCTATGTTCAAGAGATTGCATGAGAACGAACATGCAAACGCTCCCAAATCCCACAAGTCAGATGCTGACGAGACAGATGCATTCGCAGTCACAGACTCCTTATCAGCTACTGTTCACGCGGCCCGTCCCGAAGTCTTGGTCGTTGCGTTTGGGATTTTCCACGTCTCTCCTTTGTCTCTCCTCCTTATCTTTCCCTGCCCTTCCCTGCCACCACCACATCAAAGAAGCTGTCTCTACCTTATGTCAGCATATTCTCCCGCTACCCAAACAGACCCTTTACTGTCTCGACCCTCTCAGGCAGTATATCAGATGCATCTTGGCTCTGTTTTCAGGTCTTGTTTCTACACACAGTCAATCACACAAACAGCCTCCAACACCACAATCACAACACAATCATCAGATCAAATCCGGTTATTTGATCCACAATCGCATCTCAACAGCTCAAACACCGATTTGACTATTCACCCCTAATCACCAGTTACCCCTTTTCCGTTTTTTTATCTTTTATATATATACCCACCGTCAAGATGGTTTCCAAGAAGTCCCTCGCCGCCGCCTGCACTGCCTTCGCAGTTGCCAAGGGCCACATGTTCATGGCCACGCCCGTGCGCTTCGCCTCGCCCAAGGCCACCAACGGGCCCCTCCTCGCCGACGGCTCCAACTTCCCCTGCCAGGCCGGCGCCGCGGGCGGTTCCTACTCGGCCTCGACCGTCAACACCATGGCGCTGGGCTCCCAGCAGCCCCTGTCGTTCATCGGCCAGGCCGTGCACGGCGGCGGCTCCTGCCAGATCTCCATCACGTACGACACGGCGCCGTCCAAGTCCTCCAAGTGGAAGGTCATCAAGTCCATCGAGGGCGGCTGCCCGGCCAAGGGCCAGGCCGGCAACATGGGCGACTCGGCCGACGCGCCGGACCCGGACGTCTACTCCTTCACGATCCCGGACGACATCCCCGCGGGCAACGCCACCGTCGCCTGGACCTGGTTCAACAAGGTCGGCAACCGCGAGATGTACATGCAGTGCGCGCCCGTCGCCCTCACCGGCAGCAGCAAGGGCGACAACTACGACAGCCTGCCCGACATGTTCACCGCCAACATCGGCAACGGGTGCGCCACCAGGCCGGATACGGACCTGCTCTTTCCCAACCCGGGCAAGGCCGTGGAGCAGCTGAACGGCGCCACGTCTGCGTTCGCCGCGCCGACGGGTACCTGCCAGCAGCAGGCTGCTGGTGGTGGTGCTGCGCCGCCGGCTCAACCTACCGGGGGTGCCGGTGGTGGGTTCCAGACAGGCGGTGCTAGTGCCGGCGCGCCGGCCGCTACCACATCTGCTGCTACTGCTGCGCAACCTACCGCTGCTCCGGCTGCTGGTGGGGGTGCTGGTGGTGGTGCTTCCGGTTCCGGCCTTACTGGTGCATGCTCCCCCGAGGGCACCTTCAACTGCGTGTCGGGCGGCAAGTCCTTCCAGCAGTGCGCGTCCGGCCAGTGGTCTGTAGTGCAGCCCCTAGCCAGCGGTACGAGCTGCACCGGCGGTCAGTCCGCCACGCTCAACGTCGTCCGTAGCAAGCGGGCGGTTGCCTTCCAGGCTTGAACCCCCGCCTCACACACACTTACATACCACTTAGTGGTGGGAGCAGCTGATTGCTAATCATCATCATCAAAGAGCACAACTGAACTCGGGCCCAACACACTAAGCAGTGGGAGGGTCTGAAGTCACACAAGCTACATTACCCCATGATGCAGGCGATCTACGCTTGGCAAGTGCAAGCAGAACAATGATTCCCCATCTCTTTCTTTTCTTGGAAGCTTTCCGTCGGTACAGTGAGTGCCTGCCCAGGTGGCAAAGCTTTATCATATTATTAAGTAATAATTATCATTAATATATAATTTCCTCCTCTTCTCCAAAACCCCCCCTTTTTCCCCCCCACCTCCTTTGGTACAGGTATATAAACAAGAATAATGAATGTGATTTAATGTGGTGGGTATCGTTCTTACTACTGGTCGTCCTTCTGAAGCTCCCTCAGCCGTTTCTGAATATCCTTCTCCTCCCTGTCCAGCGTAGCCAATTGCATGAGGCACTCCTTCTCCTTGGCCAATCTAATCTGTCTCTCGTGCAAAAGTAGTCTTTCCTGCTCGGTCTTGTCTTCTGCTGCTGCCGCCTCTGCAGGACAGGAAGAAACCGCTCCAGCTCCTGAAGTCGCAGCGGCAACAGCACCAGAGGCAGCAGATGCACCAGACGCGACCCTCGAATGGCCCGGCGTTTTTCTCCTGTTATACGGCGAACCAGGAGACAGCGGGCGGTCGGCATCAATGGGATGATGAAAGAACGTCCCTGATCCATGTCTAGCATGTCCGCTGTGTCCAGACCCTGAAGAGTGCAGCGATCTAGCCTGCTCCTGCAGCTGTCGTTGGTTCTCGTGGTGACGCGGGTCGAGCGTGCATGTTTCCGTCGTTGTCGTGGTCACCACGATGCCAGTTCCGGGTGCCGGTGTAGTCAGCGTCCGAGGACTGGGAGGAGGAAGCGATGACATTTCGTACTCTGCAGTCCGGGGCGGCCGTTTGGGGATGTAGCTATCGGCCAGAATCACATCCTTCGGGTCAGGCGGGTATCGAGGCGGAGGCGTACCCAGAGGAGAAACGTTGTCTGCTTCGAGGTACGATCGCGGCGGGGGTCGTCTGTTGGGGCGGCGGAAGAGGCATAACCAGAGACCAACCACCAGAACGATGACGACCACGGGAACCGCGATGCCGATACCAATCTGCGCGCCCACCGACATTCCACCCTCGCCAACACTTGCCGACGGATCTGCAGATGCTGACGTTGATGAGGTCGGGGCCGTAGCAAGGGTACCCGAGGGACTTGCGGTCGGTGTGCCAGGGGCAAGCATTAACGATGTCGCGGACGAACTTTCAGCTGCTGATGTGGTGGAGGTCGTTGGCGAAGCGGAGGTCGTGAATGACGATACTGTCGTTGTCGAAGAGAGCGAGGTTGCTGTCCTGGTCGCGGTAGTACTGGTAACACTGCTCCTGGAACCTGCGCACGCGGGAAACGCAGTGTCGCCCCCAAGACACGTCTGTCCGCTCGCGCAGCAGACTGAGCCACACTGGAAGTCGCCACTCACACACACCCGTGAACACCCCGACGCGCCGGCACCTGCTGCACAGCACCAGAAACTGCCATCGCTGTTGACGGTACAACTCTGGCCGCTGCCACCTGTAGTAGCCGGCATTAGTTACGACTTCTAGATGCTGCGACAGAAATAAGACTTACAGCACCAGTCTCCTTGCGGACATGTGGTCTCGTCGGCAGAGCAGATTGAATCGCGCTTGAGTAGCGCCTTCAGTCCGCGGGGCGCATATCCTTTCGAATGTCGCGCCGTGTCCGCACGCTCTGAGTTTGTCGCCGGGTGCGCCGGTGAGTAGAGAAACTGCGTGGGTGGGAAAAGCGTGAAGCCCGGTATTTGCGCCATAGTGACTGCTGCTGTGTCTTTGCTGCCCAACTTCCTCCTCAAGAACTAATAGCCCGACCTGGCGCCGACTTGGGGAAAACCACAAACACTACGGAATGAAATGAAGGACTGTAGTGTGTAGGTCAAGCACAGGCCGCACAGCACCAGAGGAAAAGAAAGAAAGAAGAACGGCAATCCCCACGCGCCACGGCATCGCTCCGTTTTTGTCCATCTTTCATTCGCCCTTGGGACCCTGAGATCTCGGCACACTGGGTGCAGATCATTCGCGCTGTTTGTCACTGTGTAACCTTGGGCGAACATTGGGCACGCCCCATCTTGGTAGGTTATCTGATCGGCGGGAGATTCCGCCATGTGATTATTAGTGTGATTCACGAAAAGCCTTGAAATTGTCGTCACAAACCCGCACAAACCGGCAAATGCACCGCACAAATGCGCGCATGCCCCCTCGACATTAAAATTATCGCGATGATCGTGATACACATTCCGCGCATGTCGGGTGTGGAGAAGACAAGGAGTCGGGTGTTAGCCGCCGATCCGAACCAGGAACGCTCTTCGATCGGCACCAGCAACACGGTGGAACACGGCACGACGAAACAAACTGACAGGTCGCATCCGAAAAGAGTCAAGGCTTGCGGGGGGAAAGAAGCTTACACATCCTTGACTGTCCTAAACTGAGGCTAAATCATCGAGGATGCAAACAGACCGGGAACTTCGCGTCAGAGGTCCTTGGCGCGCGATTGCCGCGATGGAGTTTTCGCTGACAATCAGACAAGCGAGAACTTCTCGAATATTTCTGCTCCGGCGGCATTGTGTACGTAACTGGAACATATCGTATATCAGCTCAATTGCTGTTCCATAGGAGGTCCTGTCAAGAATTGTCCTCACGTTGCTATCTCCGCTAACTATTATTATGTTCAAATTCCCAGGATGTTGATCAGGATGGTGTCTGAAGTTGTCCCTAGAACGAGATATTTCAGAAGGAGAGACACATACAGGAGACCTCTGCTGACGAACCACCAACTGAGTCATCTCATCCACTAAACCTTCAAGTAAAACGCCACTGGCTTGGAGCCCTCATGCACACGATGCGCTACCCAGATCCCGATGCACACTAGTCATCACCATACTCACTGCTGAGGATGTCCGGGAACAGCGAACGGCCAGGTGTAGTCTTAGTCGGTGAGGGGGGCGCAGAGGGACTCGGGGATATATCGATACCATTGAAAATGCCTGCCTGGGTTGCTACAGTACGTTCCTCCCCGTCCTCCGAGTCACTGATGGTGATGTCCTCAAATAGCGACGCTTGTTGGGATCTGGGTTGAGTCGGCTGAGTCAACCTTGCAACCGGGGCTGGTGGGATAGTCGCAGTTGCTGCAGCATGTGAAGCATGCTTAACGCCATTCACCACCTTGTCGACTCCCTTGCCCTTCGCGGCCACCTTAGTCGGCACGTCGGTTCGGGTTTTGTTTGACTTTGTGGGAGCCTTCTCGGTTTTGTGGACGATGGAAGCAAGATCCGGGGTATC
Source organism: Diplogelasinospora grovesii (assembly GCA_033297225.1). Classification (NCBI taxonomy): domain Eukaryota; kingdom Fungi; phylum Ascomycota; class Sordariomycetes; order Sordariales; family Diplogelasinosporaceae; genus Diplogelasinospora; species Diplogelasinospora grovesii. The sequence goes on along the minus strand of MU853796.1, from coordinate 208,218 downwards.
ACTACCAGGCGTACCCAGCCGAGACGATGTAAACAGGTCCAGCTCTTTCAATAAACTATCCATATCACTGCCCAGAAAAGCTGGTGGATTGCGGGATCTCAATCTCTTTGCCGATGGGCCTGCAGTGGTGTCCAGGTTGTCCTCGAAGGCTCTTTTCTCAGATCGTAGTTTTGCAGGTGGCCTCTGGCTTTTCTGAACTGCTTCCTGCACCTTTTTGTTGGCCGATGATGAGGATCTAATGATGTTCGTCTAAGAGAACGTTAGATGCAACAACCCCGAGGAAAGCTACAGGGTATCATACCTCTTCAATCCCTAGTTTTGTCCCTGGGGTGCGGCTCTCAAGCGCAAGAATGTCAGGGAGTTGCTAGTAAACGTCAGCGTTCAGCCCGAGCTAGGTCCTTCTAGTGCATACCAATGGAGGCTTCGGCTTTCTCTTTGACGACGAAGCTTGCTTTGGAGGCGCAGTATGAATATTTTCCTTCTTTCCTTGACTTCCTTGACTTGCCCGGTTTGGTTGGATCAGAGGAGGAGAGTTGAGTTGACGCCCCGATTTGCCGTGACCTGGCGACCCAGCAGTCTTTAAAGTGCTCACCAACTTTCTCGGATTCCGAGGAGCGATCACCAGTGAGTTGCGTCTAGCTACTTCTCCACTCTTGGCCGATTTCGTAGCAGCAGGCTTGGAGATCCTCATGTTCTGCTGGGTTTTCTGAAGCAGTAACGGGCTGGTATTCCGCTCTGGTGTCTCCTTGGCCGCATGTTTCTCTTCTTCAAGCTTGGAAGCCCTCATGTTCTGCTGGGCACGCCGAAGAGGTAAGTGGCTGGTTTTCCGCTCTGGTGTCTTCTTGGCCACATGTTTCTCTTCTTCGGGCTTATCGGTCTCGAGCGGGGCAATTCTGGAGATTGTTAGCCGAGATTGGGAAAGAGTCAAGATCACACGTACTGTAGCTGAACTACCCTGTCGAAAGAATATTCATCTTGTGGCTGCAACTTGACGTTGACATAATTGAAATCTGTCTGACTGACCGTCCAGTCCGCGGTGCTGTTGTCATCAAGGCGTCCGGTAGCATAGTACGACGCCGTGCAATAAACGGCCCCTGTGTCAGGTCTTGTGTAAGCATATGCATGCAGGAAGGTCGAAGAGACATGATAAATTACCTTTCGGCGAGGGAAGGCGGCTCAAGTACTCCCCAAGATTCCATAGCTGGCAGTTACTCTTGGAGATAAACCTCGATTCAACTCCTGCGCGCCAAATATCTAGGCCATATCGTCCATCTGCGTGATACTTGAGAACCAGCGTGTAGTGTTCAAGGAGACAGTCGCTGTTCCATTCTCTAGAAGAGAGAAAGCTGAGGCGAAGTTTCATGAGCTTCTCCATCTCAATCATAGGCATGATATCAGATTGCTGCCATCTGCTGTCAGCAATGCAAAATTCGAAAGCATCTTGTACGAGGAGCATACCAGTGTTGCCAGGAAAGAGTTCAGGTTGTTGACTTGAACATTGCGAAAGAACACCGTGCTCCCGGCGTCCTTGAGCAAAGCCCGATCATATTGATTGATGTTTGTGCCCGAATTAAGGATATCTTCATATGACCTCAACTGGAGGTCTCTCATCGGCAACAGCTGAAAATGGGTTTGTGGTAAACCGTGCCTAGATTTGTGAGATTAACCAAACGACTGTCAGTACGCAGACATGGACGGTGATGCCCACCTGGCGAACATAATTTGACTCAGCTAACCCCGGCCGTTAGCTGCAGATGATCATAGATTAGTTTCGAGTTCCAAACTTACGGCTGCAGTCAAGAACAGTTTGCACATTCGGACGTCGCGCTTGGGCGGGCGGACCGCCTCGTTGGGACGTGTAGCTACTCGTTTGGGCATGTTCAAGACGTTGCTTGGAGAGAAGGACAGAACGAGCGAAGAACAGAAGAATACTGGGTAAGGGCAAACCTGAGCAGAACGTGAGGTGAAAGCTTAAAGGTTGCAAAGATCAATTTCCAAGTTCAAGTGGGCGGCGGCCAAGGCCTTTGCCAGATAAGACATAATGTAGAGGGCAGGAGCGAACCTCAGGAGTGTCCGGTTTAGGCAAGAGCGCCTCCTCGCTCCTGCCACTGGAACGGTTGCCGTTCCCAATGCATCAGTTGATGAGATCGAGGTGAGATCGGGAAGGAGAACGCAGCTTCCAGGTTCCCTTGGGGTCGTTCTTTCCAAGTACCAGCACCTCCTTTAATATCTGAAGTCCACGTCCCCAGCTTCATGCCGCATGGTGGTCTTTTGTTGTAAAGGCATTTTCATAGGGAGAGACCGATCAAACAATGCCCACTGTCTTACTGTGCAATGAGAAAACCGGCGAGAATCACGTGTGCTCTACTGCTGAATGATGTTGGAATTAGGTCAGGAAACATAGCTTCTTGCCCTTTCGGGGTGTTTGTCTGAACAAGGATGGTCGACTGGCTACCGCAAAAATGCCTTTCTCCACCGTATATTAGGAAGGACTCTGCAAGTTCGACGCCCTGTTGTGAAGCCAGATGCCCGAGGGTAATCATCGCTTGTCTGCGTTGAGACGGCAGCCCGGGCTCGTCGTGACGCCCTGTCGAGACGAGCAACTTGTTCTCTAGGATGTTGTGTTCCAGCTCACTTCTAAATAAAGCAAAAACATGACTCGCGTGGCGTCCTGAGTCTGAGCCAGCGCTCATCCCATATCGATCTTCAACTACCTATTCACAAGTCGCCGAGTGCCCGAGTTTAACCACGGACTATTGACCAGCGGCAATTGCTCAACTCTTATAAGCCGGGACGGGACACGACTACCACTTCGCTGAGAAGTGCACCATACCTATCCAATACAGGCCTGTATTTTTTAAGAGTATTATGTAGGGTTTAGGAGTAGCGCAAGTACAGCAGACGAGGTCTATGGGGCACAGGGACTGTTAACATGGATCATGCAGATCTTTGGGACGGTCGCTGATTTGTCAACTTTTATCTGCAGTTTCATCCGCGAACATCATATGAGGATCGCAATGCATACAGGGAGTTCGGGGCGGAGCTGCTGATGAATCTCTGCGGCTCGCCGATCAAGCTACGGATCGGCACTGGAGCAGGAGCCCGGACGTGTGAGGTCGAAGCGTAACTACCGGTATCACCGGTGTGCAAGTACAGCCTGGAAGGCACACACTAGCTGGCAACAAAGCAAGATCTCACCGAGGAGTATGTCAAAACGATTTTACACAGTCTGGTCCGTATCGGCACTTTTGCACGCAGAGCTTGCGACCGTTCGGAGGTGGAGTGCATCCCTAAGAACTACGATTCATGCTAGACTTAAAACACGTAGCCAAAAATACCTTACTTGCAACCAAAGTGCCAACAAGATGGCTATCTTGCTTGCAGGCAGTGCAAGGGAGCTAGATCACCGGTTCATGATAGTTTCTTCGTGTTGAGCTAGCTAGCTTCCCGGGCAGAGTATCTACAAATAGAAACTTGGAACACAACGTCCAATGACTAGCTTGCCGTTGGTCAAGGTTTCGAACCGTTGGCTCGTCCAAGGCCGCTCGGAGGATGCGATGATGCAAAAGAAGAAAGGTTTGCCAGCGCTAAGCTCGTCCGGGTCTGCCGCCGCTCTGTGGCTAGGCGTCGACCGGCCGGACGTGTGGCTGGTGATAGTCGTGCCCCTCATCGGTCGCTGCGAGCATGCGCGGTTAAGAAGCGCCGGACGACAAGCACATTTACGAGTTTTGGGGGAAACGAGGTGGAGAAGAAAATCCGAGAATGCTCGCAGCCTGTTCGTGTCACGTCGACTTTCAGCTGCACTTGTACGGTGAACCCGAGCGACTGGTAACATTTGATAGCGAGAATGGAAACAAAGAAAAGGCCATTCAGCCGACCCCACGTGAGTGGCTGGTGGCTAGCGGCTTGCCTCTAACGTGTTGGCGTCCAGGTGCCATGGCTACTCCCGGTTGGCGACCGGAACGTGGCGGACCTTGGAAAACCATCGCGGTGGCACAGGCACATTGCAAAATGAAGCGGGAGGGATTGCCAGCAAGGTGGGCTGCGCCTCTCCGCCAGGCCTTGGTCCGATCTCCAATTCACATCCACTACCGCAAAAGGAAGCTATTAGGCCCGAGCCAACTTCCAAATCACAGAGCCGTTTCACTTAATCGTTAAAGGTTTTATTTTCGTGTTTTTGCATGTGTTTGCTCATGCGACAGAAAACCAGGCTGGCTTTGCTGACTCGGGAACCCGCCTTTTCCCCTGCGTTGTTGACCGACGCTCGTTCCTTCCCGAAACATCACTGCTGATTCCATTAAACCACCCGTTCCTCCGCCGACTTTCCCAAACCCGCAAACCACCAAGCGCACCTTTCAACCCTGGAAGAGCCATGATATTCGATTTCTGGTGCTGACTTTCGACTGGTGGGGGATACTGGCCGGAACGCGCGTTAGTAATCTGACCGTTGGCCCGTGGCTGGCACGCGTTGGACAAGGACACACCCGCAGAGTGGCCCGGTACCTATCCGACCAGGTTTTCCGACCTGCCGGCCTTCTTTGTCTTCGTGTCGGTGTTTTCCATAACACACGGCGCACCTGGCCTCGTTGGGTCTGCCTCGGCTTACACTCCTATCCTATCCGGCGTCATTCAACAACGCCTGTCTCCCTCCCGCTGCGGCTGGATCACCGTGTTGGCTAACGGTTCCTGCCTTTCCCACGTCCTGACACCCCTCCTACCAACGAGCGCTCCTGAGCAGCCGCTATAGCGAATCATGGATGCCCGCCGTCCTCGATCCAGTCAACGGGTGTCCATGACCTGGGACGAAAATGAGGCCACCGTGATGCACCACCGCATGATGCAGTTTGCAGAAGAATGCATCGAGACAAAGACCGTCACCACGACAACAACCACAAAACGTTCCTATCCTCCTCTCCTGGTCCGCGAACCCAGGGGGCTGAATTCGCTCGACTCGAAAGAATACCCCCTGGCCTCGAGGCCTACTCCTCCCGAGCTTCGGAAACTCACACTAGATCTCAGCCAAGACGATGAACCAGCGTTCTCGTTTCAGGGAAGCTTCGACGACTCTCACGTATGCTCCTTCCACTATATCATGATCCTATTCGCCCTGTTTGCTAATGTACAACAACCAGCTCCGCCGATCCCAAAGCACCGAAATTGCCCCTAGAATCAAGCAAGAACCGGGCGTTCACAGCCCCGTCGCCGAGTCGCACCGGTCTTCGATCCCTTTACCGGAGACAAACACACGGAGGTCCCTGAGGTCCAGTGCAAGAGGCTCATCGCCCATTTATAGCGCTATGCCAGCCAGGAGCTCTCAGAGGACGACGAGACACGGGAACACGTCCCAAACCGCATCCGATAAGCTGCGCCGTGCAGTGGCACATGGCACACGAAAGGAGTCAGACAAGGAGAACAGACAAACTTCGGCTGGATACCTGGCCACACCCGATACTTCAGAATCAACGAGCGGGAACCCCGATCGATCAAGGCTGCGGCTATTGCAGATAGAAGGCGTCGATTCGGGCTCGAGCCAGTCAACATCCATATACGATGCGGCAAGCCCGGCAGCTAGCGAGTCGCATACTGTCTTCAGCAGCAGCAATGTGGCTACGCCCCCCATTACTGATGCCGAGTTCCAGCCGTTTGGCGACCCGGACGAACCTATTCAACGAACCCTTCGCACCTTGCACCCGAGGCCTGGCAGCATAACCGTGGCGGCTCAAGATGCCAGCCTACCGAGCCCCCGGCTCTCGCCAACGCTCGCAGCTGCCCAGCTCCATACGAGCCAGGGGGAGGAGGACGCAGAGGACGAAGTGGTGGGAACACCATTCTCTGGGCAGCTCACACGCACACAGCGAAGCCGATGGCTTGAAAGCCAGACAACCGAAGAGGGAGACTTTGAGAGCGGAGGATTAGCCGACCTGTCGCCAGTGCGATACGACGCTTCGATGGCTCGTCCCAAGGCGAGACAAGCCAGCTTTATGGATCCCCGTTCGATGCTCGAGAGCTTCGACGCCATGCCAAGTGAGATGAAGACATGGATGATGTACCAGCTTCTCCGCAGATGCCCGCGGAAGACGCTTCACATGGTTGCCGATGTCGTGAACCCAGCGTTGAAGTGCGACTTTCTCAAGCAGTTGCCTATTGAGCTTAGCCTCCATGTCCTCTCCTATCTTGACCACCGCGACCTCTGCCGAGCAGCACAGGTGTCTAAGCATTGGCGCAATATCATTGACAGCAATGAGACAGGCTGGAAGGAACTCTTTGACCGGGACGGTTTCGAGTTGATTCCTGCAGAACTCCAGAAGGCGATCACGCAGGGCTGGGGCTGGCAAGATCCCGTTGGGGTCGAGGGGTGCGAGGTCGACTTGAGCCTTCAGAACAGGCTCACGTCTAGCGAGGCTGACCTTCATCGTTCGGCCATAAAGCAAGAGAAATCCGAACCTCTGCCGAAAACACGGTCCTCGAAGCGGAAGCGTGGGCTGAACCACATCAACGCTGATAGAGCCAAGCGACGTGCCAGTGCCCAAGAGGCAGCGCGGGATGACAAGTCGGCCATGGCGGCAAAGATGCATAAGTCTGAGGGTCCCATTTCGGCCGCCAATGCAGCAGCTCTTGCCGTCCCCGATCCGCATATCGGTCTGCCCAGCCTGCGGAGATTGCACCTGTTCAAGTCGCTCTATCGCAGACACCACATGATTCGGCAGAGCTGGACGAGCGGAAAGGTCAAACCCGGCCATGTAGCCTTTGCAGCGCATCCTCGTCATGTTATCACATGTCTGCAGTTTGACGACGACAAGATCATCACTGGCAGCGACGATACTTTGATCCATGTCTACGATACCAAGACGGGAAAGCTGCGAACGAAGCTCGAGGGCCATGAGGGAGGAGTCTGGGCGCTTCAGTACGAAGGCAACACGCTGGTGTCTGGTAGTACAGACCGTTCTGTCCGCGTCTGGGATATCCAAAAGGGCATTTGCACGCAGACTTTCTTTGGGCATACTAGCACTGTCCGCTGCCTGCAGATCCTGATGCCCACAGACACGGGCAAGGTGCAGGATGGAAGGGCCGTGATGATGCCGCCGAAGCCACTGATCATCACCGGTTCGCGAGATAGTCAGCTGCGAGTGTGGCGACTGCCCGAGGCCGGCTCCCGCCGCTACATTCAGACCGGGCCTCCTGCTAGTGACGATCAATGCCCATACTTTATTAGGATTCTAGCTGGCCACACCCATTCGGTCCGAGCCATATCCGCCCACGGCGATACCCTTGTCTCCGGAAGCTACGACAACACTGTTCGTGTATGGCGTATCAGCACCGGCGAGCAGCTGCACGTCCTCCACGGTCACACCCAGAAGGTGTATTCGGTTGTCCTCGACCACAAGCGAAACCGCTGCATCTCGGGCTCGATGGATTCGATGGTCAAGATCTGGGACTTGAACACGGGACTCTGCATTCACACGCTCGAGGGTCACAGCCTGTTGGTGGGTCTTCTTGATCTGCGCGACGAGAGACTTGTTAGTGCCGCAGCGGATAGTACCCTGAGAATCTGGGATCCTGAGACCGGGAAATGCAAGAACACCCTCATGGCGCACACTGGAGCTATCACCTGCTTTCAGCATGATGGTAGGAAAGTCATTTCCGGAAGTGAGAAGACGGTCAAGATGTGGGACATTCAGACTGGTGATTGCATTCAGGATCTCCTTACGGACCTGAACGGCGTCTGGCAGGTCAAGTTTGACCAGCGCAGATGCGTGGCCGCTGTGCAGAGAGGTAGCCTCACATATATTGAAGTAAGTAGCCTGATGAAGGGGATCATCTGCCAATACTAACGTTATCTCCAGATCCTTGATTTTGGAGCGGTCCGTGACGGCAAGCCACCAGAGGAACTAGGCAAACGCAAGCTTCTGAACGAGGCCGAAGTGCAACGACTCATTGCCGAAGAGGTCCCTGAGCGTTAAGGAGACAAGGAGGTCTCTGACTACCTAAACTTACTAGCCAGCATACCAACTGAGCGATGATTCTGTTTACAAGCGCATGAGGAACATGATCATTTTTACGACTAGAGCGCGATGGGAACCAAAAACCGGCGATATTTCTGCCACGCAAAGCGTATCTTATGGACCAGGGCGCCTCAGGGGGGACTCAAGCTTGTTTATCTTCCGGCGATCGTGGGATTTTTAAAGGGTTCATGATCATTTTATCATCCTTTTTCAGTCATGGCATTTTGGGGTGTCTTGGCTTCGGGACGGTTAGCATTTCCTGGGCGTCTGTCTGGTACGAGACAAGTGGGTTCTTGATTTTTGGCGTTAGGCAGCAATCATTTTTTTTGGTCTTCGGTTCATGAATGAGTAATTATAGTAAATCGAAGCAACAATAACGACTTTCACACGGTTGGCAACAGTGTTTGTTATTTTAGCTTTTACTTTGACGCTTAATGACAACAACGCGCATTTGATCCGAACAGATAGATCCTGTTGCACTAAAAGATAAGTGACTCGGCTGATCAAGCAACCTTGATGACTGCTACACCCCCATGATGGGCCTGGGGCCGAAAGAGGGGGCGGTGGTGGTGTTGTGCCATTTGCCAGTTGGATAATAAGGGGGCACTGCTACCGTGTGTAGTATGACCTGGTTGTGGTTGCTATTATTTGGGAGGTAATAACGCGTGTTCTGGTGGCATTGTCTACCGCGACGACAGTCCCAATCCCACTACTACCGCCTGTGGTACGCTAGAGGGTGGTGAGGGTGGTCGAGGGTTGTTGGTATGAGGCCAAGTTGTTGATGTCGGTCGGGACTATCCTAAACTCATCGCTACACTGCCAGTTGGGCTGGGATACCGTGGTTAGTCCGAGTCACGAGAGAAAGTGTAGGTCCACAGCTGACGGGGATGGCGGCGGCTGCTCGCCTATAATTAATACGTCTTTGTAGCGGTTATTACTGTCGAAGCTGATATTGACATAGGATGCTGATATAGGCTTGTCTCTCATGATGTATTTTTGTTGGCGTTGACGTTGACGTTGACCCCCAAGGGCCGTGACAGTTATACGAGTGTTGCTCCCCACAACCACCCAGCTGCCTGATGGTCCCCAGCCATGAGGACGCGGATGTGCGACTGCCACTGTCCGTGTTTCTGCTTCAACAAGAGCTTTGAGACTGGGGCCAGCGGCAATCCGTATCTCCGGTGTCAAGTCGATGAATGTCTCGCCGCATATGCTGGAGTCAAGGTTGCTGAGCACAACGAGCACGGCCGCGAGGAGTGGTTTAAAAGGGGGGGGGGGGGCATGATCTAGAACTATTGGGTGAACGTAATGATAGCTGTAGGAAAATCGAAAAACTGCAGAGTCAAGTTGTTGTATTTCGCTCCAGCTCGTTCGACTTGAACCTCCCAAGTCCAAGCTAATAATTACATACCTCCTGATGGGAGCAAGGCCTCTTCTAACATGTACATTCGTTTAATCATGGCACCTTGTGGTGAGGGGCGGGGATAAGAAGGGATCTGGATACACAATACCGGATTCAGAAATCGATGGTCTGTTTAATAAAATGGCAGCAAACAGTCCCTGACAACAATAATATACATTGGAAAGGGGGGGCATCAGGATGCACCGCAGTGCGCTCGCAACTGGGAAGACAGAAGAGGTGGGCCGAGCAACCGCCACTTTCGCAGAGAGTTCTCTTCAATTACCCAACTTATTGATTGAAGATAATTGCTAAAAGTAATAACACAATACTTGGTTAGAAATCCATCGAGGGGAGAATTAATATTCCTCTGATATTGACTGTTAATAGCTCAAAGTCAGGGAGCTGGCTTTAGTTGTCAGTGAACCCGACCTTGTCCAATCAGCAACCATTCCCCCCAAATCCCTGCCAAAATGCGGCTGCTGACGCAGGGCACGCGACCAGCTGGGCTACGTCCATCATCTCCACTACTTATCCCCAGCTCCAGCACCGTTCGTTGCGCGCAACGCCCATCTTTTATTTTGCGTCGTGTTGCGGGAATGCTCTGGCAAACGATCAAGTCAATCCGGCGGTGACTTTTCGCCTCCGCCTCCGCCATGAATCCCGGCCTGCGCAGCAACTCCCCTGGGGTGCTGGGCTCAGTGTCGCGGTTTTGGCATGTACGTCCCCCCCCCCCCCCTCCCCTTTTCCATCCCTAACGTCCTCCGGCGCCCTTCACCCACTTGCCCTACCTATGCTAACGTTTGTTGTGTGTATGTTGTAGAAGAGCTATGCACCCGACTACCTAGGCTTCGCCCTTCTCTTTACCGGTTACATAGTGGTCCAGTTCCTCGTCGAGCCCTTCCACCGCATGTTTTCACTGAGTGATCTACGCATATCCTTCCCGCATGCCGAGGTCGAGCGAGTTCCCCTTTGTACGCCCCCCCGCCCCTCCAACATACATCCTCGACCATTTTATACCATGGCCGGTGCTAATACGGTGAGTGTGTGTGTGTGTGTGTGTGTGTAGCTCTGGATTTCGTATACGCGCTGTTCATTCCCCTGATCTTTATTATCGTGTACAACACCACAAGGGGCGCCAGCACACACAAGCATCACGTCGCGATTCTTGGGCTCGCGATCGCCATGATATTGGCCTCGTTCCTGACCGATGTCGTGAAGAATGCGGTTGGTCGACCGCGGCCGGATCTGCTGGCACGGTGCAAACCCAAACCAGGGACGCCACACGACATACTTGTCGGTATCGATGTCTGCACGGAAGCCTCGCACCATACACTACACGACGGATGGCGCAGCTTTCCGTCCGGGCACAGCTCGTTTTCGTTTGCGGGGCTGGGGTATCTGAGCTTGTTCCTTGCTGGGCAGATGCGTATCTTTGCGCATGGTGCGCATCAGGGGATCGGGGAGCACACGGAGAAACTGGTGAGGGGAGATTTGGTGAGGGCATTGCTGTGTCTTGCGCCGCTGCTGGGGGCGACCATGATTGCCATCAGCAGGTGCCAGGATTACAGGCATGATGTCTATGATGTCTGCATCGGTGGGCTGCTGGGTTGGACAGTGACCTACTGGAGCTACCGCCGGTACTGGCCCAGACTAGGCAGCTCGCGGTGTGATGAGCCGTACGCTGGACCGCCAGCAGCCCAAGACAGCGGACGGTATGACCGGGTGAGGGACGAGGAGGAAGGTGTCGGATTGGGTCAGAATGTAGGGTCTGAACTGCACCAGCTTCGTTAATACACAATGCTAACGCTACTCGGTAGACCCCTCTTTGAAATCTGCCGATAGGTCGAATTGAGAGCATATGCCGCAATCTGTAGCATTTCTTAGCATTTCTTAGCATTTCTGTATAGCGTAAGGGGCACTAAATTTGGACATCGATGGCATATACGCGGGAGTTTGGGCATGATACTGGTCTCGTTGATCTTGTAATAGTACAAAGGCGCTGAAGCAAGCCTATTTTCCCGTTCTACTTTCTAAAGCAATCGCGCATCTACTTGTCTTCTGTGCTCTCCTCTTTCGCCAGATCATGCTCCTTCAATAATGCCGTGATCTCGTCCGCGGTCCATAGTCTGTGGTAGATCTTGCCGTCCTTGGTCTGGCCCACTGTCGCAAACTCGACTGTGGACGAAGGTCAGCTTCTGTTCTCTCGGTGAAATGGCAATGGGAGGCGGTGGCTTACTCTTCTCGCTGCTCAGCTTGGTCGAGTCCATGGTCTTGCTCAGCACCTTAACCGCCATCGCGCAGGCCTCCTTCAGTGTGCAGTCCTCCTTGTAGTCCTGCTTCAACAAGCTCTGTGCGCTCGCATTGTTGGCGCCCGCGCTCGTCGCCTTCCAGCCACCGTAGTTGCCCGACGGGTTGCTGAGGTACAGCTGGAACTGACGCTGGGGGTCCCAACCGGCGTAGATGAATGAAACGCCAAACGGCCGCAGACCACCGTGTTGTGTGTATCCTTGCTTGAGATCGCAGAGCCGTCGCACTAGCTGTTCGCACGGAATGTCCTCGTTGTAGGTGCGCAGATATCGCTGGGCGTTCTGTCGGGCGTAGTTGATGAGGATGTTGGCGTCGGCCGTCATGCCGGCTACGGCGCAGATCATGTTGCTGGACGACATGCAAATCAGCATACAACCTTCCAAGACCTGCATGCATGCACCTACTCGTTGAGGATATACAGCTTCTCGGCCGATGTGTCCTGCTCTAGCAGCTTCGACGTGACCTTCCGCTCGGCGGCCAGGACAATTCCATCCTTGGCGAGGATGCCGATCGCAGTACCGGCGTGCGAGATGGCTTCCAATGCATATTCGACCTGGTATAAACGCCCCTCGGGGGAGAAGATGGTTGTCTGTTGGCATATGGTCAGCTACAGCAAGCGCCCGAGCTCTTTGTTGCAGGTTAACTTACTCGGGAATCGTATCTTCTCGACATTTTGATTCGCTTGCGGAAACGATGGTGGGCTGTTCAAGTTGCTCGCAGGTCGTAGCGGTTTATACGCGCGGGAGAAACAGTCGGATTGTGTTGTGGAGGGAGCTGTTCTGCGGCAGGCGGAAGGCTGATGATGCTTGACCTCTACCCTGAAGCCCGTCGTTGGAGCTACTCCAGGCAAGCGCTCACACGCGTAGCTTGTCGGTAGTTAGTGCTGCCTAAATTGTCAGGCTGAATTCACTCGCTGAGTCTCGAGGTTGCATGCAACCTTGGCGAGGATCTTTCCCTATTTGGGCATTTGTCGGGACTTTTCAAGGTAACCTCCGACTTCTGGCAGTAGCGAGCATTACATAAGCCCCCATTCAACACTTCACTTCAGCAGGACAGTCGCCTCCACTCTCGCAAACTCCTCCTTCCAACCTCCGCAATTCCGTCACTCGACCGCGCGCCCCCCGCTCACAATACCGCGAGCTTCGGTCCCTGTTGGCAGAACTCGACTCTATTACGGTCGCGTTGCTGTCGCCAACACAGCACTCGACATTCGGCCGCGCGCCGCAGTCGTCAACCGTCTCTAACCCCTCCGACAAGACGTGGACAAGCGAGCTCCAAGGTGTTATTGGAGCTTGAGCCGCCGCCTGTAAAGCACAAGCTCCCCCAGTAGCTCCTCCACCAGCCCAATCACTACCAGCTACTTTCCTAGTAGTAATCGCGGGAGAGTGGGAAGAGCACAGGTTTTAAATACACGACGGGGAGTCGCAGGCTTTTCACTCGTCTTTTGGCATCATCAGGAGCGTCGCATTTGCGCAGCGCACTTGGGCCATTTAGCTTCGTCGCAACCGTAAAATACCGGATCAATGATTGCGTGAACTCAATTCACACGCATGCTCTGAGCCATCCATAGTAGAGAAGAAGAATTGTGTAGGAGAGTGGTCTGCAGTATCCAGAGGCAGAGCAGTCGCGCGCCTACGCGTCGCAACAATACCGATCATGTCTGGTAAGCAGCGCAACCAACCTCGCGTCGCGTCGCGAACACCCCACCCTGCCGAGGGTCCTTCACGACCTGTCGCAAGATCACTTCAGAGAAGTAGTCGCAACGAGGAACTGACCGGAAACCATTTACCAGAACCAGAGCCCCGCCGGTCAGTGAGGGCCACGAAAGGCCAACACAAGGCATTGGAGCAGCTCGACCAGGCCGTCGAGGCGCCCAAGAAGCGCAGCAAGAAGGCGAGCAAGAAGGCGGCACCGGAGCCAGAGGAACCCGAGGAGGAGATCATCCGCTGCGTCTGCGGCGCGACCGAGCAGGATGAAGATTCGGGTGAGCCCTGGATTGCCTGCGACACATGCGGCGCGTGGCAGCACAACATCTGCATGGGCATGAGCCAGTATACCGAAGACTTACCTAAGGAGTATTTCTGCGAGTTATGCAGGCCCGAGAACCATAAAGAGCTGCTTGCCGGGATCGCAAGGGGCGAGAGGCCGTGGGAGGCGAGGCGGAGGGCATACGAGGAGGAAAAGGAGGCCGAGAAGAAGAAGAAGGGATCTAAGAAAGGAAGCAAGAAGCGGGCCAGTGATCTGAAGGACGAATCATCGCAGGCCTCCCACAAATCGAAGCCGTCGCCTGCTCCCAAGCCTTCTCCTGCTCACAGGCCTTCTCCTGCTCACAGGCCTTCTCCTGTTCCCAAGCCCTCTCCTGTTCCCAAGCCCTCTCCTGCTCCCGAACCCAGAAAGGAAACCAAGGCTGCCGCTGCGAGCAACAAGCGCAAGGTTCGGGACAGCTCGCAGGATAAGGATGGAAAGGTATGTTGCGGTCTCACTCCCAAGGACCCTGAGGCCATGCTAACATTGCTGTTGCAGCCGGCGCAGAAAGTACGCAAGGTCTCCGAGACCCAAGCGGTTCCGGTCCCGGTTCCAGTCCCGGCTCCAGTCCCGGCTCCAGTCCCAGTCCCGGTCCCTGTCCCTGCACATACTGCTCCAGACGACCTTCCGGCAAAGATCGCAGAGCTGGAGGACGCACGCCAAGGCCCAGCGAAGGCCTTGTTGAAGTCTCTGGCACATTCGATCGGCACAGTAGAGAAGAAGGGCGCATTTGCCTCCTCCGACGGCGTCTCGGCCGCTGACCGGGCGGAGCGGTTTGCACTCGAGATTGAACGTGCTGTCCACGACACTCACCCGACCGTAAGCTCGTACAGCAGCCAGATCCGCACATTGACATTCAACCTGAAGAGCAACCTGGAGCTCAGCGTTCGGCTGCTCAACCGCACCCTGACTCCGCCGATGCTCGCTTCCATGTCGACAGAGGAGCTGGCCTCGAAGGAACTGCAGAAAGAAACGGCCGAGATGAAGGCCCGCGCAGAGAAGCAAGCCATCAAGATCACCGAGGATGTCCCGCGGATACGGAAGACGCACAAGGGCGACGAGATTATCGGTGGGGAGACCCTCATACCGCCCAGCGACGATGGCCCATCGACGTCGAGTTCCGCATCTCGTCGGCCAAGCGCAAGGGAACCATCAGAGCCGTCCAAAAAGCCCGAGCAGCAGAAGGATGGTGCGCCAGCAGCCGCGCAGGCCGACAAGGCACGGTCGCCTACCCAAGAAGCGCCAGCCAGCGAACCGCAGCACTCGCCGAGCAGGCCGGATTTTGATATCAACAAAGTGTTTTCCAGTGTGAAGTCGCCGACAGTCTCGCAGAACAGACGGCCATCGGTCATCACTGCCCCTGCGAATGGCCCCGGAGTCGATCCCGAGGTTGATCGACTGCTTGACGACGACACACAATCTCCGCCGTACTCGCCGAGCGACGCGGAGAATAGCGATCCGGGCGTGGTTTGGAGAGGCCAGCTTGTGATGAACACCATCGCAGACTTCCCCGTCATGGCTAAGCATGTCGGCGGTGTCAAGCTGACCGAGACGATTGGGCTGCCGTGGGACAAGCTGATACCTAAGAAGCTAACAGTGTGCGGGCGCATCGACGCGCAGCAGGCCATCGAATATCTTTGTGGTCTCAGGTATAGCCTGCCGACCGACGTTGTCGTCGTGAGCCTCGAACCAGTCTCCAAAGCGAATGAGCTCGACATGCACAAACTTATGGAGTACTTCATTGCCAAGAACCGCTATGGCGTTGTTGGAGACAAAGGAGTCGCCAACGTCCGCGATACGTACCTGGTGCCAGTGATGCCCGGTAGCAGGAACCACCCGGAGTTCATGCTTAACTTGGCCGATAACTTCATCCCCGAGAGCAGACCTTACCCCATGTTGCTTGCCGTCTTCGTCTACAGGAACGATCCAGAAACCATTCAGCGAATTCACGGCACAAATGATCCCGGCTTTCTCCTGCGCCAGTATGGAATTTACCCGGACAGTGCTGGTAGTGGTACAACTGTTTCTGCTGCCGGGAATGCACAGTCTCCGGTGACGCGAGCTCCTTCACATCCGCATCTAGCCTCCGCGCCTAGCTTCTCACCGACAACCCCTCAGGCCGCAAACTTCAGGGGCAACCCTTTCCCCAACAATCGCCGACCGTCACAACCACCACAGCAGCAGCAAACGCCGACGCCGGTAGCTCGTTCGTTCGAGCCCAGATTACTGGATCCGAAGCAGGAGGAAGCGCAGCGAGAAGGTGAGACTGTTGCGCGAGAGGTGTTGGGCAATCTCATCATGAGCCCAACCGTGGCATTTCTCCTCCCTCAGGCGCATATGATGTCCCGGAGGGAGTGGGAGGTGATCAAGAGGATTTACGAGCGCGACCACAGATCTCGGCAGGACCTCCCATACCTTAGTGCGGTACTCGAGAGGGAAAGCAGTCAGGCATCCGCCGCTTCTCCGTCTGCCTCCGCCCCTCCTGCACACGACCAAAAGCCCAAGCTGGAACAGGAGGCAAAAACGCCCATGAACCAACATCCTCCGATGCAGGCTATGGCCGGCGGTCCTCCGCCTCCTCCACGGTTTCCCGAAGCAAAGAACGCCGAACAGAAGGCCCCCATTCCTCATCCTGTTCCACCTGTGCAGGCACCGGCTGCTCCAATGCAGGCAATGGCAGCTATGGGCGCGCCAGTCCCGGCTCCGCCACCAGCGCCAGCGGCAATGGCTGGACATCAGGCCTAGAGGGATAGTGATGATGCACGAGTGGGATGGGCCCGGATATCTACTAAGCCATCTTGAGCACGAAAAGAAATGGTCGTTAGAAACACTTATCTATATACGGTGAGCGGGGGAGGAGGGAGCATGTGGTTCGGAGATCGGATTTTGCATTTTTGGTTTATTTTGGTGCGCCCTGGATGATACCTTTTTCCCAGAACGTCTCTTTATTTTTTTACTATTAAGAGGCCCGAAGCAGGGTGTATTCGATTCCTGTATATATCGTTATGGGTGGTGGTCTTTTTTTTATTTTTTTCACGGTCTTTACGGTACAGATCTGCTTTGCTTTTATCTACCTAGGTAACTGAAGTGGCTGTTGAACCCCGTTGCGGCTATGAAAAAAAGGTTATGGACAGCTAATAACGGCAACGGCGGGAAACGGCACTGCAGGAGGAGTTGGCGGAGTTTTTTTGTTTATAAAGTAGTTTTACTACCACGTAGTTAGGTATGTTCGTATTCCACAGAGAAAATATGTCCTTAATTAGAGAAGTATATATATATATATGCTATTGACTCCAGTTCACGTTTTAAAAAAGAGCCAAATTGTACATAGGTTTGACACTTTTGCATAGGTAACGTTTGCAAAGCATCTCAATGGTTGTCCGGAGAGTTAGCTCCTGGGCTCAGTGACAAAAAAAAGAGCTGTAGGCACGGCTGGCACGCTACGTGGTAGCTGTGAACGACCCCCACTGATGACGAAGACTGAAGGCGGCCAAAGAAAGTAACATATGAGACGACAACCAAGCCATTTGACTGATAAACTACAGATTAAGTAAGTCGAGAAACCGCATGTTAGAGCCGCCGCGGATTTGGCTGGCTGGCGCGTGATTGCTGTTTTGAAAGCGGCGCCGACAGTGTGAGGGCGGGCGCAGGTCGCACGTACAGTACGTAGTAGGATGCAGATCACTATATAATTCTATTTGAGGGCCAAAGTTTAGTATCTAATCTATATTGTGTGCCAAGCTAGTAGTACACTACCTAAACTACTCGCCAGACATTTTCTGCAAATTTTTGCAGTTGTAGCATGCTAATGATAATATCTGCTTCTCCTGGGCCTGGCGGTCTGAGGAAAAGATGTTCAAATTCTAGTCGCAAGGCACCGCTAGTGACAATATACGACGTAGGATTGAAGCGGTTCGGATGCGTATTGGTGATGCCAGGAGCTCGAGTGATAGCGATGAGTTGATCGCGACTCGGTTGAAGCTGGGTGGCAGCTGCGGCAGCTCGGGTTATTGGTCCTTGTCGTGGTGGTGGTGGTGCCGAAACTTCTTGCCATTTCTCCAGAATAATCTCTCCTCGGCTTTGATCAAGCTTCACAAGGAGGACAATCTTGACTTGGTGATTCGAAGCACTAAACCACCATTGCATATCCGCTCTTAAGCCTTCTAAAGACTGCGAATATCCCGCTTCAATGACTAGTGTTGGCCAATCTTGGCCTCCTGGACGTTGGGAGATTGGACAGCCAGATGAGTCGCCTTCCCCGCCATCCCCACCAGGGTGGCCACGAGGTCGAAATGTTGTGCTGCCTGAAGATCTCCAATCGTGTTCTAAACCCATTCCGGCAATTCCAATGATAATTCGGATGTTGAGGTAATGATGTAGTTGTTCATGGGCGGCTGTCGGGATTGCGATGATCAGGATCTCAGACTCGGCTTGGTAACGTCTGAATCGAAACTTTCGTCGCCGGGCCTCTCTCTCTTTTTCGATCTCGGTAAAATCTTTGGGGGAAACACCTTGGATAGATAGTTAGTATATGTTTCTGGATAATATGGCTTGATCCGCGCGTACCTTGGACGGTAAGGACATCTCCGGTGGTACGATCAATCTGTTCGAAGAGGTCCTTGATGGTTGTGAACTGGGTTGTTGTGTTGGTGCTGCCACCTGCCGGTAGTACCTTTGTTGAGGCCATCTGTCGATGGATAGCATGCTGAGATTCTCGACATTGGTTCGGGGAGGGCCATTGCTAGTCCAGGTGATAATGTTATCTAAGGGAGGATGATGTTTGGATGATGTTTAAATATGGCGGGCAAGTGGGTAGGAAAAATGCCAGGCGGTTCAAGAGGCTGGGTGCTGTGGCCGTTTGGGTGTGATGTTAAATATTTGGCAGGTGCGGTGATGTTAAATATTTGGCGGCAGCGTGTTCGCGATTACCAATTTAATTGACTGATTGCACCGATCAAACTACACCATCTCCTCACCCTCGCCGTTCTCCCCTTCCTCAGCAAGCAATCATCAACAAAAGAAAGCATACAGTTTACACTTCACACGACACAATTCACATCATTGTACCTAAGTCTAGCCCAGCTCCAGTGTTCAGTTGATGTTTTAGCGTGTTTTACCCCGGGTTCCACTCCCACAGCGCCCCCGCTGTGACGTCAACACTACTATCTCTACCTTTTCCTACAATCACACCTTAGGACGATCGCAAATAGCTAACGAAGAACTTTCAAAGGAAAACGAAGTACGGACGATAAAAGGAAAAGACAGCAGAATGGCCTCCTGCAACCGCTCACAGCTCGTGAACCGCAACGGCCCGGGAAGCGCAGCCACCTCGATCGCCGAGAGCCTTGTTAAGCCCGCGGCGCCGAAGACGAAGTGCATCGAGTGTAATGGGTACGAGTGCTGCTGCATTCCCATCCCTTGCACGGTTATGTAAAAACCACACACTACGCACCTTTGGATCACGGGTCTATGGGAATTTGCTGGATTGAGATGGGCGTTTATGGGGATTGGTGAAATATGGCTGCCGTGTCTCTATGTTTTTTGTATCATGTTTGTTTTGGTTGACCTCTCGAGCTTGAAGAAATCGTGGATTACGGAGGATGGGGCACACACATATAGAGCACACACCCATGGAGCACACATCATTTGGCAATGCCAGTTTGGATTCAGTCAGTAGTTAGTCGATTTGCAACATTAATAATCAAAAATCATAATCCGTCAACCAACTCCCAACCCTCCACCACTCCCTCCTTACTTTTACTTGGTGTATTATCCTGTTGTTCCTGTTGCTGTGGTGGCAGTGGTGGTGCCTCTAATGCTGCCATTCTCTGCGGGCTCTGCGGGGAGTGGAAGACCTCCATGCTACCGAGCCCATCTAATGCCCGCTTCGCTTTATCTACTACGGCCCGTATGGCAGCTGTTTCTGCTCTCTTGGAGTCCAACTGCTCCTGCATCATTTCTATAAGCTGTTCACGGGCCTGGTGGGGGCGGTATTCGTTTAATATGTGGTGGAAGTTTAGAAAGAGGGTTTTTAGGTTGGCCAGCTTTTCTGCGCCCTACATACACACACACAAACACAACGCACATCAGCATCTGCCATACAATGTAAAAGGGGGAAGGGGGCAAGGGGTGGAATCACAGGGGGGAGAAAACGGGGGACGAAAGAGGGAGGGGTAACGCGTACATGTTGTGGGTTAAGACTCATAACCCCCATCAACTCTAAATAGTTTAGGAGTAATGACTTGGCGATCTTTTTCAGTTCAAACGCCCGGTCGATGTGCTTGCCGTCTGCGTCGACTTCCGTCAGGGGACCGAGGCGTGTAATTCCGGCTGTTTCTAAACTCTGCAATTCTTCCTCGATCTATATACAACATATAAAAGGTCAGTAAGGGGGTAACAAAGAAGGGGGGAGGAAACAAGGAGGGCGTACCGTCTGCTGCTCGCTAAACAGCTTCCATTTCGCCTCCGCTGGCTCTGGAGGTGGTTGGAGGTATGTAAGTTCCTCGGGCAGATCAGGAACGTATGTGATTTGCGCTACGTCGACGCCGTGTTGGTCGGCATATTCTTGCTTCAGGTCGTCGAACCGCGCGATGTTATCGGCTGTGAAGAATTTCCAGAACGGAGGAGGGTCCGGGTAGAGGGCGGTGACTTTCGAGGTGTCGTGTTCTTCCATGTCCATGATGGCGGTCGCTCGTGGGATGTGGGTGACTGAATGTAGGCGGCCGTTGCGCGTTGGTGAATATGGTGGTCAAGGGAATGCGCGTTGGTCGTCGCAGAATGCGATGCGGCGGGAGCTGTGTGCAGGTAGGTTGATTTAGAGGTTGGTGGGTTGGCTGCCATTTCTATCCCCGAATCACTAGCAGTCCTCCTCAGCCCACCCGTTCATTGAGCAGCTCAGGTTCTCATCAGCTGTGCGATCAAAAGTCCGAACTCTTGCGCACGGCTTCTTGGTTTTGCGACAACTGTATCGCAAACGGACCGTCAGTCTCGAGTTGGCGGGAAGCTTCCGAGCGGGAGGAGATCCCACTTCGTGGGGCTACCAAAAGTTGGAGCTACAGTAGCACATGTGGCTGAAGCTCCAATTGAACTGTGGCTGCCCCGCAAAGCTAGCTGCAGCGCGGCCTCGGCGCCCGCCAGCTGCCGGTTATCGTCACTCTTACCCAAAAACGGCGCCCTAAGCAGCTAGCAGACTGCTAAACCGCTGAGTTGGCAGTGCCATTGACGATACGTATTCAGGACCGAGCTCCTCTCTTTGCCGAAAAGAAATATCAGGCGCAAAGTACTGAACCGCGATACCGTTGCTTCTCACCATCGTCCCCCGCGCGCATCACGCCGACTTCCCTCACTGCCCGAACTAGCACCCTCCCTACCTCAGGCTCAGGGGGCCGACGAAGAGAAAGATGGCAGACGTCCGCGCGCTCCTGCGCCAGCAGCGCGCCGCCCGGCGGATAGAGCACCCACACGCGGCCTACTCGGACGCTGGCAAGCTCCTATGTACCGTGTGCCGTGAACAAATCAAGACCGAGTCTCTGTGGGACGGACACATCCGTAGCGCTGGGCACCGGCAGAGGTTACAGGCCCTGCAAGCCAAGCCCACGAACGGCTCCACTGGTAGCAAGCGCAAGTTGGACGAGGATGAAGAAATGGAAGACGACACCCCGGAAGACGAAGGAGCGCGAACAAAGCGGAGCAAACCAGACATGATCACCACCACCACTACAGACGGCAAGGACAGCCCCAGGACACCTGGGTCGGGCGGGAAGCCACACACGCCCCCTCTCACACGTCGGCAGTCAGGGACACCTGTCCTTGGGGTGGAGATGCAAATACCTAGCAGGCCAGCTACACCTGTCGCTCTCAGGGAAACTGGCGGCGGGAGCTTTACAGGCAGTTTCAACGGCAGTTTTACCGGTAGTACGACGGGTAGTGCCAGCGGTGGTGGTGGTGGTGGTGGTGGTGGAAGTCAGGGAGCCGTATCAGCGGCAACAACGCCAAAGACGGCGCCCGTGGGTCGGTCACCGCTCATACCACAAGAGCAGCCATCCTCATTACCTTCCTCTGCGGGCGCGGTTTCTTCGGTTGCCGGTTTCGCTACTGCTGATACCCCCGAACAGCCAAAGCCAACAGCAGAGACACAAAGGGATGGGGTAAAGGAGGCGGCGGTGGTGGTGGACGATGATGTCTGGGCAGCGTTTGAAGCTGATCTCGTTCACGGGACGACGACGATAGAAAAACCAACTACTACGATAAACCCACCCCTGTTTACGGGAGATGTAGTTATATCTGCACCAGCCATGACCGCGGCAGAGATGGCCGCCAAGAGCGAAGAAGAAGAAAGGCAAAGAAAACGAACCCTCGTGGACATGGAGATTGAAGACGAGCGGGAAGATGCCGTGCGAGCACGAGAGACGGAATTCGAGGAGATGGAGGAGCTCGAAGCACGGGTACGAAAACTGAGGGAGAAGAGGGAGCAGCTGCTGAGGATACAGAGGCAGCAGAGCAACCCGGACTTGGCGAGTACTGCTGCTGCTGCTGCTGATCAGCAGCCGAAACTACCACCACCAAGGAAAGAAGTGGCAGCAGCAGCTGCTAGCAGTAGTGGGAAAGAGAATACAGCAGCAGCAGCAGCAGCAGCAGCAAATGATGAAGAAGAGGATGAAGACGAAGAAGACGAAGACGAGGAAGATGCTTGGGTTGGGTTTAGGTTTCGTGCCCAGGTTCACTAACAACACACAACACGTAAAAACTACGGGATGGGGGGAAAAAAGGAGTTTAGGTGTTAATACTGGATACCAAGCACCTAGCAGTCGTCATTCAAAAGTGGCTCTAGAGGAACTTGTAAAATAGTTGTACATAATAAATAACAGCCAAACACAATAACAGGAGCTTGAGATAATTACCGTCTTTGCATTCATTTGATCTACTTCTCTCTTTTCCAGCGCCGCATCCTATCGCCCTCGTTCATGTCTACCTATCTTTCGCAGACGTTGACAATGCCTGCCTCGCCTCCCGCTTGGTCTTCTAGAATCAGAGACTCCGAGGTACGGTGGAGAGGAAAAGAGAGAACTCGTCTACCATCTGTCTTCAGGCACATGCTGTATTCTCCTCATGTACCTACTACCAACTAGCTCCATGGAAATGGTTACACATAGACTACGTGTCAAAGAGATTTTCTCAGGTGCCAAGTCTACCGCCTGCAATTTGCGTGAACTAGGTATGCTGGGTTGAGAGGTTCCTCTTCTCTGCCAACTGGCAAAACCGTCAGTCACTTGGGATAGCACTAAACACAGCCTTTAGAGTCAATGGAAAAAGGGAAGGCACTCCTTTAGCACACGGGAAAATACTGGGTGTGGTGTGAAGTCATAGCGAGATGTATCATCACATCAACTCCAGTGTTTTTACCACTTCAGAAAACCGTGGACAGTCTCGGACATCTCCCGAGAATGATAACTACCAGGCTGAAGACTTTACATCTAAAGGCTTGTTGGCGGTAAGCAATGTTTGATAACATGAGAGCAGTAGAGAAGTCTTGTAAGGAGCGGTATGCGTATTCATCCAAGAGTGATGTATCTAGATGCCTGCACCTATTGACATCATTATCCTCGTCGTCGTCGTCATGGAGCGTCTCGCGCTTCGTTATAGCCTGTCCTAATTCCAAGTCGCTCGCACCGCTATGCCCCGTAACGCCAAACATGGTAGGTTAAGTACAGATAGTAGACCGCTCAGTAAATACCCCGCTGTCGACAAAGATGTGAAAAGATCAGGCCAAGATGTCGACCATTCCTTGTCATAAGTATAACGCGTAAAGGAACGTGATCACTCACCTCGTGCTGCTGTGGGAGGCCTCTCCATTGCCAACTCTCTCCCAGAACCTCCGCAACCTCCACACCCGCCCGATGCCCCTGCTCTCCTCCAGCCTCCTCACTCTCTCTTCCCGTGTGAGAACCTCGCCCCTCCACACGGACCCGACCCAGCGGCGGAGACCATCCTTGACGCGCTCGCGCTCGACGGCCCGCTTTTTAGCCACCAGCGCCGGTGCCACCATGCCGCTACCGTCGATGCCCTTGCCGGGCACGCACTCGGGCGGTAGGACGGCGCGGTTGACGAGGGCCTCGGCAGAGGGACGGGCCGCTAGCCGTCGCGACAACCGGATAGAGACCAAGTTGCGGCCTAACTTGCGCGCTGCGACGGTCGTGCGGGTCAAGAAAATGGATCTCCTTACCAGGTCTGCTAGGGAGGGCCGCTGGGGGGAGTTGAGCATCGGGGGAAGGATGGCTCGCGTGCGGCGGAGGCGGAGGAGGTGGAGGATTGGCGCTAGAGAGAGGCGTCTGAGGTGTTGAGATGTCTGCACACAGAATAACAGGGTTAGTGATCACTTGGTCTAAGTGAACTGTCCAACTGGATGGGAGAGGAAGCAGGGACCGTCTAGGCAGCGTCCGGATTCAGCTTCCGGAACCAGCGTCTGGGCTCAATGTCCTAGTCCAGGCTCTGGAACTTTGACACTCAACAGTCGCTGCGTGAATTCGTGTGAAAATGTGAGTGGACATGGGAACGTGTGAGTAGAGGGCTAGAACGCTGGCTTGGCCAGCTTGTTCTCTTCATCCAGGAGAGGCAATTCATACCGAGATCGCCAATGAGAAAACACGTGATAAGAATATAGGGAACCAGCTTGAGAGTGATTTGGACTCACCCTGGATGTCGCCAGCAGATCGCAAACGTCCAGATAACCCAGTATCTGCAGCAGCACCTCGTTCGGTAGGCCAGCGAGCTGCTTAGTGGGGCAACAATGGATTGCCACAACTCCGCCCATGCCACCAGCCTCTGTCTCTTCGTCCGAAGACTGCCCTCCTGCATGGCATTCCACCATTGACAAGCTAGAGACTGGCACCATCGGTCTTGTCCGGGCGGGCTCTCCCATAGTCTCGTCAGCAGCCATTTCTTGCCACGCCTCTGTAGCGAGGAGATCCGCTCGACTCTCCTCACACTCTGTTCTAGCCCTTCCAGCCTGCTGTTCTAATTGCGGACATAGTTGGGCATCACCGACAGGCAAGAACAGAGTCAGTGAATCAGCAGTTGGCATTGTCGTCCTTGCGTCAGGTAGCGTCTGGGGGGCGTCGGGGCCAGAAGGAGAAGAAGAAGGACTTGGTGGTGACCTGCTCCATCCGGACACTTCGGTGTTTTTTCGAGCTGCGGCCAGCGTGAGGTGGCTGGTCTGGCTGGCGAGCTGACCAGCGGCGGCAGACACAGGAGCAGCCGTTGGGCTGTCTGCCTCTTGAGCAGTGGACCACGGCTTGCGCCGCTGTTGCTCCGCTGCTGGTGGCAATAGCACATGCTCCATATAGCATGAAACTGAAGCTGGTGGTGCCTCCATTGCTGGATTCGGTCAGGTGCGTGCGATCGTCTCGCAGCTCGATGACCTGGCAATCAGCTGCCCTGTCTGGCCTGGAGACACTGTGACCTCCTCCTCCCTCCCAAACCTGCACAAACACAGGGTCCTCCTCCCCCACCCCACGGCCGACGGGAGGGCTCTCGGCCTCGTCTCTACCAGTGTGGGAGTGCGAGTATAGTGCCAGGTGGCGGCCAGATTGTCCGTGCTTCTGTGCAGCACCGGCAGGGCGATAGTCACAGAACGTGTTATTGTTCCCGGTCCTGCACAGCGACGTTCCGTGGTCGCTAATTTCTGGTCGCTAATTGCGGCTATTGCAAATATTCTGCCGGCAGTGCGCACAGAGAAATGGTGACGTTTGATAACTTTGGATGCGGCTAAACAAGCCCGCGTCAAAGCAGAAAGAGCAGCTTGTTCCTGGAGGGTGGCCGCCAAAGGTGGTCAACCAAGAGGGCTGGTGGCTGGGAGCGGCGCCGAGGGGATAGCTTGGCGCAAACCGAAGGCAGCGTTTACCTGATGTTACCGCGGTTGTTATGGAAGGTGCTCTTTGCGCGCACTGCAGTGTAATTCAGTCTATGCCCAGCCATGTCAGGTAAGTTGTTCGGTCTTCCGGTCAACCCTTGGGGAACACATGTATCATAGTACCTACTGGAGTTATGTGGGGAGCTTGACGGTTGCGTGTCGGAAGCGTTACCGCTCACGTCAATTGGTGGTACTTTGTGGTCTTCTGACAGCCTGCTCCGATATGCTTAACAGTTCCAGAATATGTGCGATAATAATCAAGGATACACACCAGGAAGATACGAGTCGGCTGTCAGGCAGCGGCCGACTTGAATCCTGCCAACTCAATTCAGTTAATGGTCGCTGTTCGCAAGGTGTAAAAGGTGTACGGTCGCGATGAAGTTGAGACGTGTTTTGTCTCACCGTGCATGGACCTGCGATCCGGGCCGCCTGTTGGGAAAGTGCAGCCTGGTTCCTTCCTGCTGATGCCCCTCTGTCATTCTACCGCGGGCAAGAGGCACAGCACAAGTGCTCGATTGGCAGGAACAACGACTAGCAGGCACGACTGGCAAGAACCACTGCCCTCAAACTCTCGAACCATCCCTGCGATTCCCCGTTTCTCTGCCTCTTCCTTGCAGCGGTTCTGGGAAACATCGTTTGTACACATCATCGAAACCAGTCCGCAATTGGAATTATCAACTTCTCTTATGACTTCCTGCCCGAGACGCCCTTGTTCTTTTCTCGCGGCCTTGCCCCAAATTGCCCCCGAAGAGACATATCCCACATTCAGAAGCGGGGCAGCGTTTGAGTGATGCACGATAACGATAAACGCGGGGTCAGCGAAGCTCCCAGGCTCCCCAGCGACTCACTGTAGCCGCCGCCAAGCAAGGAAGTGAATGAACTCCATCGTCCATGGCGCTTCTCTGGCATGATCAATACCGACAGTATCCAGAAACCGGGGAAGCTGTTCATTCCGGATGCTACGATGGCGGCCGCCGCAATCGAAAAGCAACCACAGTGATGATGTGCCTGACTGTGCCTGCCCCGGCCTGCCCCAGCCTGCTTCTTTTCTGCAGGTTACTGCACTTCTTGCAGCCAAATTGAGGCACGATAGACGTATGGGCGTGGGCTGAAGCGCGCAGGCTAGTGTCAGCTTGGCTGTGACTTACATGACTCCGGCAAAGCAGGATTGCTGGCTGGACGCGTCGGGTCTGGGATGTGCAATTCCTGACGGTGGGGAACAAGGGTTCGTCTGCAAGCCTCTTGGCGCTACGGCCAAGCTACACTGTGTTAGCTGCACGACGTGCATGTCGAACATCTCCTTTCAAGGGAGCCCTCCAATGCCTGGGCAGGGATTTTCTAGAGCCCTGTGCGGCAAACAGCGCTTTTACGGGCTTGGCCTTTGTCAAATCTCATTCTCCAGGGAGCGGAGTTTGGCATCACTGACTCGAGCCTTTGAGAGCATTCGGTCGTCGGAAAATTGATGCCTAATCGTCGGGGTCTCTCCTCCCAAATCGTCCTGCCAGCACCCGAGAAGAGAGATCAGATCAGTTCCCCTCGGTTTGATCGCGATCCGTGACGTGTTTGGTGGGGTTGGCCGCTGCTTCTGCGGCCATGAACTGCTTATCACAGTCCCTGTTGTCTGTCGTGGAAGCACCATGGCTGACGCGCGAAACACGGCCGTTGACGGCGGAAACTGCCCGGCAAAGCCCAATATTGATCTCGGAGAAACGTCAGAGCAATCTATACCGCTTTTGACGCCCGCAGTCACCGGTTTGAGGGGTAGACAAGTATCGCCGGGTTGATCTACTTCTGTCTGGTGCTCTGGAAGCCTTACCCGCCAAGTATCGCAACCTCGACTCAGTTCTCACATTGGGGCCTGTCAGCCACGTCTTCACATTCCCCAATCACAGTGGGCTGGCCGCAGAGACTCATCACATCCGCCGCCTGGATCATCGCCAGCTCACCGTCCACTTCAGGCGGTTTGGGCGGACGGACACGCCAAGATGAGGGGGGAAAAAAGGAAAATAGCACATGTCGAAGATGCCGAGTGACGAGGTCCCCTGATACCCGACGAACAACCCCTCAGCAGCGCCATGCCTGGTTCTTGGTTACGATGCACTGGTCTGCATATGTGCGTCGAGATCGTCTGCGCAAACAGCCGAGTCTGTGACCAGGCGGTCGCCGTAGCAGAATGCCCTGCAAAGAGCGTCGCACAGCCAAAAGCCTCAGCAGGTTGGCAAGTTGGCCGACCCGACCCAAGCGGGCGGCTGCCAGGCCAAACCGAGCAAAAAGCGCAAAACTGGGAGATATGTTCAATCTGCAATCTCGTGTTAGGCAGAGCATGTCGGTATGACGGGACGCACAAAGTCTTAATAGTTCACAAGGTCTGAACAGTTCACGGATGCTTTATCGCGACCTTCTTGTGCCGTTGGACGGGCTTTCGTCACCCGTTCCGCGGCCCTCCATGTCTCACCACCCTCGTCTAACCCCCAATTAGGGCAGCCAATAGAATGAGCTAACAGGCTCAGATGAGGCTGTTCCTCGAACATTCACACCTGCGTCCAAAAAGTGATCCGTCATACCCCTGTCCGTGAGTCTTTGGTCATCGATCGCTTCAGGCCGCCTCAAAGTCCCCACTAGCTTCATTCTCCCTTGCGTTTGTACCTGCTGACTACAAGCACCTTCCAAAGCGTTCAGAAAGCGTCGGATTCATTCTGTTCATTTTTATGGATGGCTGCACTCTGCAGCAGCAGTGTTCAGGATAGCCATTTCCCGCAGTGTCACAGGTCAACCGGTGGCAATTGATCAGGTGCAGGTACAGTCTCTCGAGTCTCTTGAATCTCTCCAGTCTCTTTCCCAAACGAGCCTGCCACTGGCTTCCATTGGCTCTAAATCCAGTCGGATTGACTGGGGCACCCTCCACTCAGATGACGAGAAATCTTCACTGCAGCAGTTCTCACACACATGATGCAAGAAATCCAGCAAATTAGAAAGGCTCGAAAGAGGCCTGTGCACTTTTTTCGGCATCGTCGACAAAGTTTTCGATATCTGGCTGACAAGAGCGCATGGCATGAGCCGGCTTCATAATCCGACATAGCCAAATGAAATGTCAACTCTGCTCGTCACAAGGAACGGTCCGCTCCTTGGGCTCCCTTGCCCATACTTGGACGGGAAGGGGTTGGCGTGAGATGGCCACGGTGCAACCCGTTATGGAACGAAAAATAGCGCCTAAAGGTACAAAAATCCACCGCAACAAACAACACCTGGCCGCCCCAAAACGGCCTTGTTTACGAACCGCTCTCTTTCTTGCTCTTTCTAATCCGCCCGCCCCCAGCCTGACTGACCTTGGGTTAAGAATCATTGATTCACTGCAACGATCCTCCGTATCTTCCGTTTACTGTTTTCAAACCAACCCACCTACGAAGGTGCAACGATCTCAGCCAAGAAAAGGGCCAACGTTTCGGGCCGGCAGATAGACAGCTCACGCACTCTCTTTCGGGCTCGTCCTGCATGCGAGATTCGACAGTCCCACTGTCGCTCGATTACAATCAGGCTACGAGCGCAGTTATGTTGGCAGAAAGGGGCGCCCACAACGGTACGTGGATTCTCCGCGGGGACATGATCCGAACCCTGATCCGGGCCCAGGTCTGACTGCATATACAGGACAGGGCAGCGTGGCAAGTCCGGGATCGTGATTGCGGCCGCATACTTAGTGTGCTGTAAAGACTGCCTTCAAGGAACCCCAGCACCTAGATACTATATTACTCGTGCCACCCCATAAGGCGACAAGACGCATGATGAGGTGTAAGTCACCGCCCCCATCACATCACAGGCCGACCCAGATGAGTCCCAGAGCCTGATCAAGGTTCAATCCGTCCTGCCCACGAGCGAGGGAGGGCCAGGAGTCTGGAAGGCGATTGTTTCCACGAAGCCTGTAGCATGATCTCTCACGTCTCTTTTGCGGCTATCGCGGAAGCCTCGCGGTGATCATTACCCTGTCGAGCCTGGATCGAGCCTTGGAGCATGATTGACGGCCCTGGCGGCCGCAATGGTGGCCATGGATGATGGCCTCGTACCTCCTTTCCGACCAAAGATTTCGTGCGGGAAAGAGAGCGCCACCAGATGAGATCATAGGGCGGACGACAGATGTTGGATGCCGACACTCGCCCTCCGCTCCTTTGTCCCATCCCAGGAAGATTCGGGCTCGTGATATTACACATGACATGCGGATACACACCCCGGCGGCTTGGAGGTTGAGTCCCCGGCGCCATTGTGTAACACAAGTAAAGCATCTGAGACGGGCCTTCAGCTCACCGAAGCAATGTCTGTGGTGCTCCAGACGAGCCAGTCAACGCTAAAGAGGTGGGGCGTGGCGCCAGATCACAGAGGGGAACCAGCAACTCAAGCATTGCCACGTCGCAGCCTACCTTATTCACCGGCAGCCATGGGGGCGCTGCTGGGGACGTTCTACACAGCAATTTGACGGCCCAGCCTCCTCTGACCAAACCATGGCACGGCCGAAAGGTGGGGACTCTGTTTCGGATCACGGGCGATAGGCTTGTGGACGGTATTCATGTGAGAGGCGCCTCCTGCATGCAGCGGCGCGTTCTTGCGCGATTTAACGAGTCCTCTCGTTCTCGTCGCCCCATATCCGCACACGGAGAGTGGTCGCATCAGTGGTCACCACAGACTAGATACAAAATTAGGAACTTGTGTGGGGGCGGGGAGGGGGTGCCTTTTGACCGGTGATCGACAAGCCAACGACGGGTGGGAGTGGGAATGCACCACTGTAACCTCTCTACACACACACACATCGCCCTTCTGCTTCGCTTCCTTCACGCAGCGTAGCTCTCTGCCCCATCCTCTGATCGCATCACAGCCAGGAGGTGTCTGGGCCTTGTTGGGAGCGAGGAAATCCGGGAGTTGGGCAGACCTTC
Organism: Diplogelasinospora grovesii; assembly: GCA_033297225.1. Lineage (NCBI taxonomy): Eukaryota > Fungi > Ascomycota > Sordariomycetes > Sordariales > Diplogelasinosporaceae > Diplogelasinospora > Diplogelasinospora grovesii. Next base: position 177,654 of record MU853796.1, on the reverse strand, counting down.
GCATGGCATTAGTGATTCTCGTCACGCGCATTATCACATCGGCTGCAGTAGTGTTCCGAGACATGGTACTTGACCTGGTTCTCGCTACACACCACCTTGGCGCGGCACATTAGACATGATGGAGGCAGGCATGCTTTCCTAAACAGTACAGTGACTAAGGACAGCTGCACTCTCAGCTGTGCCACTCGCCACCGTCCGCAAGCCGTCATCCGTTCCGAGTGGCTGCTGCTGGCAGAACCTGTTCGTGGCGGGTGCCGAACCAGTGCCAACTATATCGCACGTGAAGAAAAGAGGGCTGTAGGGCATGCGCTGTCGAGAGCGAGTCAATTGAAGTAAGGGAGCTGCGTCTCGCACCACATACCGGCAGATGCGTGTTCGCCTCGCCTGATATAGCAGTGATGTTTCCAGCGAGCAGCGCTTTGAGCGACGGCACCTCCCGGCAGACATGCTAGATACCGAACTGTGAGTGCACACTGCTTGGGACAAATGCGCCAGAGACCCTTGTCAGGTCTACGCAGTAGTCGGGTAGCTGAGCAATCTCCGTACACACACCCCTGATCGCACTTACACCCCGGAGGCTAAAAGAAACTTTGTTTCCCGTGTTTTGGTGGCCCCGGCCTCTTGGCCATGTCTTGGGCTTGGCTTGCCCCCTCCACCCCTCCCCCTCCCGAGCCCCCTGTCCTTGGCCACCGGCCGGGTCGTGACCACCTCGACCCACGCTAGCCGAACAACGTGTTGCCATATGGGCCGACCCGGAAGAGACCTTGTTGACAACGTGCCGCGAGTCTTGAGCGGGAAATGTTTTGGTCTGCTGGCTCTCTGAACCCAACACGTCTTGGGCAGAAGGCGGGTGCAATGGCGAGGAAGACGACTGAGCACAAGATCGACAACAGGAAAAGCAAAGAAACACGGGCACACGCTAACAGATATGTGTGGACTCGGAGTCGGACAATAGCTGCGGTGGTGGCCAAACCAGACCAGGGTCGTTGTGTTGGCGTTTCTGATTGGCAGAGAAGCCACGTAAAAACGTGAGTGGGCTCCAAGCTAATTATCATCTTGGCCAGCCGTAGTGTCATTGGTCCGATCTTTCTAACTACCTTTCAGAAGGAAACTTCTCGGGCTTCTCACTTGGTCTCTTGTCCGCAGGGCTCGTCGTCTTGCATACACGCGGCCCCCGTCTCTGGTCATGTTATTGAGACATGGGCGGGAGGGCCAAGGACCTAGAATGCCATACTAGTAGGTACCCAACGACACTAACACACACCCCCCTGCTCCCCGTGAAAGCCACCAAGCACCCAGGTTCATGGCGTGGCCCATGGTGGGGAAAAAAAGAGAGGGCGGGTGAGAGGGCGGGTGTGAGGGTGTGTGTGAGTGTGAGCGTGCGCGCAGAGACCGCCATGGCAATAATAAATGAAGCCATGAACGACGTGGCTCCTATGACGGCACACTCCACAACTGCAAACGACTGCGCGGGACAGGTTAAAACGGGGCTAATAATCTGTCGGCGGCAGGGCCAGCAAGGGTAAGTAAACCACTTACATACCCCTGGGACACCGAGTTTTGAGGAACAATCCCTCCGGTCACTCAACGTGTGATCGTGAGTGTGGATTGACACGGAAGGGACAACAGCACAGCTGGGGAAGGTGTTCTTCTGAGAGAGGTGGAATCCTCAAGCCTCGTTGACAACCTTATCCCACCTTGTGCCATTCCGTTCGCCGAGCCTTAGCACTTTTATGCAGCGAGTGCTGTCGTGGTTCAAGCGGAAGCGGTCCCACACCCCGGCCACCTGAGACGAACGACAGGAGAGTGATGAGAATAGACACAAGAGGAAACAGGAGCCAAGGGAGCAAAGTATAAAGACGGCAGCGTCACCCTCTTGGGTTGGTGTCGGAAGAGCTCTCTACTCTCTGCATCACAACGGTCCACCACATCAGCAAACACCAGCTTCGGCTTTCAGCATTGCAGCATCGAGCAACAGACAAGCGATCCCCAGCAACGTCAAGGCGAAGATCACGCGACCGGTGCTGACGGGCGTCAGACCTACCCAACCGACTTCTCACACATCTGCAACTCGTCACCCCTCTGTTTCAACTCTATCTCGCTCAGGCTTCCTCCTCTTATCGTTTGTCAGATCTCTGTTCCTGTAAGTGTGATACCCCTCTTACACACGTGTGTGGGTGTATGCTGCTGCTGTGGTACCCCGGAAATGGTGATTGGGCAGGTGCGCCACACCCAAGGTGGTATTGGGGAGGGGAGACGGGATGAACGAAAAGGGGGGAAATGAGCGTGTGTGTGTGTGTGTGAAGCTAATGCTAACATGTGGCTCCGTGAAATAGGCTTCACCCACACCTGAAGTCGACACACACAACACACACCCACACCCACACCCACACACGCAACTACGTTCACAGCTTGACTGAGAAACAGCAGATCGGACGACAGCAGCAGCAGCAGCAGCAGCATCGCCAGCACAAACCCGTCATCATGTGCTACTTTGAGCAAACGCGCTGGGTCTGCGGCTACTGGAAGTGGGGGAACTTCCGCCAGCAGTGCAACAAGGAATACCGCACTGGCGAGACGTGCGGGCTCAAGCTCGTCTACGACACGACCTACCAGTCCGGCATCTGCAAGATCTGCGAGCAAATCAACAAGAAGGACCGCCGCGTGCGCAAGATGTCGGAGGACATCCTGCGGTGGCAGCGCGAGGGCAACCGACGAGCCACCATTGAGAAGACGCAGCAGGACATCACCGACATCCAGACACAGATACAGGAGTTGTGGCGGAACCACCAAGACAAATGTCTAAGCATTGTATAGACAAGACAAGACAAGGCAACGGGGGGAGGAGAGAATGAAAGGCAAAGAAGGGAAGAGAAGGAAGAAGAATCTGACTTGGACTGACGATTAAGTTGTTTTTTTTTTTTTTTTTGCCAGCAGGAAGGAATACAAGTACAGAACACATGCAGTCATGCAGTCATGCAGTCATGCAAGGTGGTGGCCCTCTGCTTCTGCCCCCCTCGCCTCCCTTCCCCAAGGCAGGCAGGCAGGACCATTTCCCGCCTCTCGGGTGGACGAGCAATCGAGTAAGGAGAAAGGAGGGGGGGGAGAAAGAGACGGAAGAAGATCATTGTCCACTGGGACATAGCCGGACACCCGGCGGCAAATCGGCGGGGCTTCATTATTTTGGGAGGATATGTTTTTTTTTTTTTTTTTTTTTTTCCTTTTCTTTTTTGACGACCAAAATTTTTTTTTTCCATTTTCTTCTTTTTGGGGGCAATTTTTTTTTTCTTGTTGGAGGAGAGTACCTTTTATTTCCTCGACATATTCTGGCGCTTGATTGCGTGTGCGTGTGCGTGTGTGTGCGATGATTTGCGAAAGCTTCTGGTATAACTAACTGACGACCCCCCCCCCCAATACGCTCGTTTTACCTTGTTCTCTTTTGTTCTGTTCTCATTGGGCATTTTTTGTTGATAGGTTTTTGGGGAAATGGGGTTAATAAAGGATATGTTAGTCGTTCGCGTTTTTTTTTTGTTGTTGCGGGAGGTGGAAATTTCCAAGCAAAAAAAAGGGACAAAACATCTATCTCTCCTTTCATATTCATGCAGTAACGACATTTGTGTTTTTTTTGTTTCAAAGGTTCTTTCTTTCTTTCTTTCTTTTGGCGGAGGGTCAGGCCAACAAAGGAAAGTTTTAATTTATATGACGCAGCAGATATAAAAAATAATAGGTAGCGGGTCGTGTGTTTTTTTGTCACGCAAACATTCCCAACGCAACTCAACTCCGCTTCTTTTTCTTGTTCTGGTCTGGGCCTTGCCCAGTTTGCGTTGCTCCAGCCCCATACCCCGATTCCGCACACACACACACACACACACACACACACACACACACACACACACACACACACACACACACAGAGAGAGAGAGAGAGCCTTCGTTTCCTAGTTTTACCACCTGCCCTCTCTCCTCTTCACCGCTTGGTGTATGTATTTGCCGCTTCGTGGAGAGGAAAGGCGGAACGGAGGAGGTTTCAGTGTGGGTAGGGGCAAGGGAAAACGGGGAGTGGAGCAGGAGAGGGGGGCCGCTCGGGTAGGAATGAATGGGAAGGGCAGACAGAATGAGTGCAAAGACAGACAGAGCAAAACCAAAGGTACACAGATAGTAAGCTGCGGCCATATGCAGGAAGACCGCAGAGACTTGCAGTCGAGATGCAGACGTGGTGCAGTAGGGGGAACCTGGGAGCGAATCCCAGTGGCTTGTTCTCGCGTCTCTACTTAATCCAGCTGAGCGGGGGCGATGCTGTTGCTGTACAGAAGCCAACTTCTCTTCTGCAGCATGTAATAATTTAGGGAGAGGAGGCGGAAGGGGGGAGGCCTGAGGAGGAGATCAACAGCGAACTCGGTGAGAGAAGACTCTCAGTAAAGCGGGAGCGGTAATGATGCCCTGAGAGGAGAAGCGGACAGCGGATTTAGGGGCAGAAAGGCAGAAAGGCAGAGTGAGAGCGCTGAGTGAAGGTGATGAGTCGACAGGGAGATGAAAGAGAAAACGGGAAACATTGCCTGTTCGGGTAAGTCTGGCCTGTAAGAGGAGCGAGCAGTATGTACGGGAGCCTGTGGCTCAAGGCATACACAGTGCGGCCGCAGGTGAACCAACGCAACAACGGCTGGGCGGTCGAATCAAGGGCTGCGAAGAATATGCGAGGGAGACGTATGTGTGCCTCGCCCGGGTGAGTTGAGTCGATCGGAGGGGAGGGAGGGGAGGGGCGAATCGGATCGGATCTGGAAGATCCACTATGATCAGTCCTTCTCGTTTCTTCCGGCCTCGCTTGGGTCTCGAAACCGATGTGTTCTGCAATAGCTTTCCTTCCTGATTTTTTTGTCGGATATTCGGGCGACGGACAGAGGGCAGTCCGTATCTGGGGCGGGAAAAGGAGATCTCATTCGAAGATGGCGGGAACCAGTCGTCTCGACCCTGTAAATCTGCCCATTGGATTGGATGACTGACTGGGCATGAACGACGGGATTTGACCGGCTGAGCGATGTCGAGGGAACAACACCCGCCGAATAAACGAGCGAGAGAGACCGTTGGGCCGCAGGACAGACGGAGAACATGATCATCGAGATTCGGAGGGGACGGCTAGTTGATCCACTTGGCTCTCTGGGGCCCGGTAGAGAGAAGACCCATCGAGCCTTGCCAGAACCTTATGAGGACGTAAACCAACCTATCTGTTGCGCTGTTGCGCCGGGTCAGAATGGAGACTGGGGACTGCCAATGCCAGCTCCATGGGCCCTGAAGTAAGTAGTCGGACGGCTAACGGAGAAACACAGCTGACAAGTGAAGGGGAGTGTGGAGGAGAGAAGTGGATGGGAGGGAAGGGGGGGTTGGATCTGTCTTTCTCTCCCCCCCCACAACCTGAAAGGCAGCGTAGCACTGGGGGGTGGTTCTGGCGTGCTTTTGCTGCTTCGCTGTACTTGCTTTTCCCTGGCCTGCATGCTGCAGTGCTGCGGTGCATCGGGCCCGCTTGTTTTTGGGTGGCTTGTTGTTTTTGCTGGCTGCTGCTGGAGGGTGTCCCACATCAGTTCCCGCAGCAATGCCCATCCCACCCGACCTCTCTCTCCTCTCAGGCTCCCTGCCCTGTCCGCCTTTCGCTCAGGCTCTCATATTCTGTCACGTCTCACTGTTTGCTCGCAGTTCGGGCAGCTGGCTGTTCGCTAACCCCAGCTCCCAATTCGTGGGCCTCCCCTGACCGATAGCCATCTGTCGACCACCCATCCATCCAATAGATCAGCCCTACGAGACCGAGATTTGCCTTCCCACAAAGCTGCCCTAGCGAGTGGCCCGTGGCAAAGGAAGGGTTAATCATGCTCACTGCCGGTGGGTTTTTGTCGGTTTCTGTCAGTTGCCAAGACCCGTTGGTTTTTGCCAACCGGCCAGCATACAGTTACTGTTGTGTGCTGAGGTAAACTTGCATGTTGTTGAGGCTCCACGGCCCCCGGCCTGCCCTGCCCTGCCCCCCCAGCACCAACATCAGCAGGCTAGGGCCCTTCACTGCGCGCTAGCGAAACCCACCGAACTTCGGACTGAACTGAGACAGCGGAAATAATGTCAACGACCGGGTGACGCTACCCAGACGCCTCACTAGAAGACCGGCGGAAACAGGCTAGAACGGCGAGTTGCGAGCTTTATGAACGGTATGCTAGTAAGTTCTCCACTATGCCATACCTTGTGTGCACGTGTCCACTGCTGAATGGCGCTGTCAAGATGGATGGGTCTGCGCTCCTCAACGTTCGGTTTGCCTAGTTCATGGGACATAGCATTGTGACCATCATTGGTCGGAGCCATGTCCAGAGGGGAGCCCAGTCAGAGTTCACCAACAAAAAGACGTGCGGTTTGTGGCTTCGATTGATGGCTTTTTGTGTTCGGTACTATCCCATGCATTCCTCGCCCCAGTACTCCGTTTTTTCCCTCCAGATCCACATCTTCCCTTGTGAAGACGCGTGTGCTGCTCCTACCCTATATGCCGGTGAAGAAAAAAGAGACAAAGAAGAAGCCCGAAACTAGGAGACAGCCTCCGAGCCCTGGGGTATCGTATCAAGTATAAGTGTGTATATCATGCCGAGCCGTGTGCACAACGTGGGGCCACGTTGGCTGGCTGACGCCCGCTGCATTACTTGCTGCAAACCTCATGCATCCCCAAGAAACTAATGAAACAGACATAGATGTCACAGCTCCGGGCGAACCAGACCGGAGGGAAGTAGTTGTTGAAGGGATAGATAAGACGGCGTAAGGCAAGGCCGTCGTCAAGTGGTGCGGTCAACCACTCCGCAGGCCAGCCAGCGCTGTATCACCCCGGTGGAAGGACGGTGGTAGTGGTGGCGGCGGTGATGTATGTGTTGTCGTTCGTTTGGACCCGTCAGCTTGGATCAGCCGGGGTGGTAGTGGTAGTGGTTCGTTATCAACCCCCCTCACGTCACGCAAGTCTCGTCTCAGCGCATGGCGGCTGCCGCATCGGCAAAATTGCCGACAAGAGGCCCCTCGCCGCCCTCGAGCTTAACGACGGGTGCAGCCAGAACACTCTTCTGCATCTCGATGTTGTCATCCTCGGGCACACCCCAATCAACGCGTGCCACAGATGTGGTAAGGAGGTAGTCTTCGTCGTGCGACGACAGCTTGGACAGCAGGGTCTGGTACCGGGCCATGCGCGCCTCCTGCGCGGCATACGTAAAAGGGGCAGGAGCTGCTGCTGCTTGTGCAGGCTGCACTACCGCCTTGTCCTGCGGCACAATGTCGTAGATGTCCACCATGTTGCTGTGCAGGATAAGGTTAGCCATGTGCTCTCCCTGCCTGGTCCCATCTCCACGGGTCTTGGGATCTGGGATCTGGGATCCTGCATCGGGGAGGGAGGGGGTGTACATACTCTGACGTGCGTGCTACCACCCTCTGCAGAGCCTCAATCTCTCTCTGAACCTCCTGCGGGTCCTCTTGTCCGGTCATGTGGCTCTGGTCGAAGCTGCCATATTGCATGTTGTTCGGGTCATCGAAGAGATGCTGCGCCTCGTCCTCCTATTCATTTCCAGCAATTAGCACTTGTTCCAGATTCGTAGAACATGGGCGAAAAAGTGTAAAGACATACCTCGTCGTATACTTGTGAGGGGCGGCGATTGCCCAGGCAGGAAGAACAGTTCCCCATGACGTCGTCGTTATGTCGTCGTCGTTATGTCGTCGAACCTCAAATCAATTGGAAATGAACGTGTCACAAGCGCCAAGTGCTGTTGAAAGGCGATGCGATCGGTCGACGTCCCCTCAGAGGGAACTTGCGCAGTCAGGTCATAAGGAAAGAATGCTGGCAAAAAGATGCGCCGGTCAATAGACCAAAGAAAACCCAGGGTTGGGACGGTACAAAATGGTTGTTTATCGCATTTGTCGCATCGCAAAGCTCTCCTTTATCAGCTGCGCCTAAAATTCTGGAAAATTCGCGAGGTTATCTTGTGACATCGTCCGGCTAAACCTCGCCAAGCGGGACGAGCCGATCGTGCACGCCCCTGCCGTTCCCGCCATTCCGATCATGAACTGCCCAACATGTCCAGCTGGCCACACAAGCCACGATAGCCACACTCTCAAGCCCTACAAGGCTTATCAGGCAAGGCGTTACGGACTAGAGGGCGACACGCTTCGGCAAGGATGAAGTTGCATTTTAGGTGTTATTCTTAGTCAGATCTTGCAGCGGAGCTATCAGAGACCGAAAACGAGCGATGGCTCGTCCCAAGTCGAAATGACAGAACCAGCATCTGTTCGTCCCTCGCTCCTTCCGTGTTGACAGCTCTAATCACTATGATGACGAGTCATACGGCAGAAACATGCCACAGGAAATTTGCTCAGTCCATCTGTGTATGAGTGACAGACCCAAGCTTCCTTCCTGCAGAACCTCACACTTCTCGTACAAGGAACCTTGCAGGGATGCCCCAGTCTATATCGTTTGCCAGAAACAGCATATCCCTGTCCTCTCAGTAACTGCTCCTCGCATCAGCATAATCACAGCAGAGCATCGTGCACACTCCGCTCACGTGGCTAAAACCCAATACTAGCCCCCACTTGTATCTTGGGGTCTGCAAACGGCATGGGAGAGTCCAGCATGGTCGTTCGAGCCTCAGGCGCTGGCAAGAAGTACCACATGTGCCATTCTCCTCAACAATTCCCATCGAGCTAAGCTCACTACAATGTGCCTAGAGCTAAGCTCACTACAATGTGCCATAGTCATAACCACCATCAAATACCTAATCCAAAGCCGCTTTCTAACAACCGATCACCTTATACGCATCCCACTAGAAGTCAGGGGGAATGCACTCGTCCTGCTCGCCGGCATCATAGACCTGCTTAAAGTCCTCGTTGTCGTTCTGGCATGTGTCGAGAGTGTCGAACAGATAGATGATACAGTTGCCCATATTGGGAGAGCTCGAAGCTTCTGTTGAACGCCATCTTCGACAGTCTTGAGTCGGAAACAGTCGAAGAAGGCAGGACCAAAGCTATTGAGCTTGTTCCAGAGTATCTCCGGGATCAACAGAGCTAGAAGCTCAGCTCCGAGTTGTCGGCATTGATTGCCGTCTGGCCTAGTCGACCTCGTCTGACTAATTTCTATTCTGTTTTATGGTTCTGTGAGTTGAGAGCAGAAGTTTTAGGCCCTAGAAGCCGTTGAAATGGCAAGGGAAAGTTTGTGGATACAGCTCCATATTACCTCGCATATTTTATCAGTCAAGTCTCGATCGTGAAAGTACACCATTTATTAAAAGCCGAATATAGAACTGCGATGCATACATTAACAATGCCTCCAAGCCATTGCCTAGTCTCGTTCCTTGATTTTTTTTTACCAGCCGTATTTCATGAGAGCCAACCTTCCCTGTCTCCAGTCTTCCTTCCTCCCCCCTTACAAAACGCCTTCCGTCAAACTGAAATAGCAAAGATCCTTCTAAGAGAACCTTATCAAGTGACCTGACCTGATAAACTGAAAAATCCCTTGCAAGCCTGAGAGGCAACAATATCCGTTCAATCAACTTGGCCGAAGCCGGGTAACAGGTAGAAAAGAACAGAAGTAATCCCTTTATTATCCTCAACATTCCATTCCAGAGTATGACCAACCAACCAACCGAATACATTGACGGTCCCTTGCCACAGAGAGAAACAGGGAAAAGAAAAACATAGCATAGGCTGCTCCCCCCTTTTTTCGACAGACAGATGACAGATAGAAGAAAGAACATCGAAGAGAGTCTTGCTCTACTCAAACACCAGAAATCAAGGAAACAACAGAGAAATATTGGGTATTAAGTACGACATGGGTGACAGGTGATACATGTGACAAAAGAAAGGTGCGGATAGGGGGTGGGGGGTCATGCAATCTGACAATAGGGTGACAAAGAAGTTTGCCAGGGGTTTGTGATAACGGTAGAATAAAATCAAGCCTCTCCATAATGGCTCCCAAACTCCCCTTGTCCCCCCCCGGCGATGGTCGGCGTGGAGGACGAGTGTCTGATGTTCCTGGCCCCGCTGACGCCATTCATTCCGTTCGTCTGTCCATCGACCCCATCAACCCCATGGCCATCATCAATATCCATAGCATCCGGGTGATGTCGGTTGATGATGTTCTCGTGGAGGATGGACTGCTCCAGCTTGTCGATGTGGCTCATGGCCTGCACCAGGTTCTCCTTTTCCGACTTGAGCTCGCCCCTGCGCTTCGAGATCTCCGGCCCCTCGGTCATCAGCCGCTCCAGTATCGCCTCCCTGACCCCGGTGTTGAGGCTGAGCTTCTCGTTCAGATACGTGTCGATGTTGGTGGCCACGCGGGGGAAGAGCCCGCTGACGACGTTCATCGCCACGTAGTCGATGAATCTGTCGGCGGCGGTCAGGTAGTACCCCCTCACGTACGCGCACACGGACAGCTCCTGCTCGAACTCGTCGGGCTTCATCTTGGCCGCCTCCTTGGCCATCCGGACCGACTCCTGCTCGAGCTCCTCGGCCGTGAGGTCCTCCATCTTACGGATGGGCCCCACCGTTGCGAGCGACGAGTCGTTGGTGTGCGCGGCCCAGAGGTAGTGGTGGCGATGGCGCAGCAACACCCGTTTCTCGGAGTCGCGGTTGCGTTCCAGCGAGCGCTCGTCCTGGGTGTAGAGACGTTGCGTCTCGAGGGAGTACATGCGAGACAGCTGTGCGTGGAGCTGCTGCTGCTGATCCTCCAGAAACTGGGTCATGTGCTGGGTCGAGAGGGAGTACACGGATCGGTTCTTCAGGTGGACAAAGGAGTGATCCAGAATCCTGGTGATTTCAGACCGTAAAAAGTTGAAGGTCAGGCGGACGTAGGTGGTCAGGTGACTGTCCCACAGGCGAATGGCTTCCAGACTCAACGGTTCATGCACCCCCGCGAAGACGAGACCGGGTTGGCCGGGCATTGCCTTGCGTTGGATCATGTGCCGGATCTCAAGCAGGGTCTTTGAGCGCGGACCGCTGTTGTGGTGGTGACGGGGGGTGGTTGGGACGGAGAAAGAATGGCCCGAGTCTTCCACCTTGATACCATTACCATTGCTAAGTGGGACTGGGCCGCGCTGTCTCTTTGACGGGGTAACGGGATTGTTATGGTTGTCGAACGGCCCGGGCCGCTTACGGGGGGTAGGAGTTGGAGAGTCCAGGTTGATGATCCCTGGGGGATCAACTCGTGCGTTCTCGACTTTGACAATGTATTTAGGCTTGAGATCCATAATGGTCTTGCGGAAGGGCTTGACGACCTTATCGTCCCATTGTGACATGAAGTCCTGGTTCATGACCCGGTCCTTGACTTTCATGTTGAATTCCGCAATGCTTCGCATGATCTCCATTTCGGGGTTCTGCGGAGGTTCGGGGTAGTTTTCCAGCTCCTCCTCAATACCCTGCAAACGGTCGGCTACCTTCTGCTTCACCTCGGGCAGCACCTTGGAAAACTCTTCGCCAAGTTTAGACGAAAGGAACGCTTTGAGTCTTTCGACGCCACACCGCTCCTTGAACGGCTCAAAGACATGAGGCCAGTCACCCGCACTGGGGTTAGCGGTGCGGTTGAAGAAGGCCTCCTCCTGGGCGTTCTGGCCCTCGAGGTCGTGATGGCCACCCTCATTGTCATGCTCCATGGCATCGTGGTGGCGGACTTCAGGCCTGGACGTAATAAAGTACCCCCACCCGAGTTGATGGGTTTGTCCTTTGAGCATAGAGAGCCAGCTACCGTGTGCCTGGGCCTCTTTCGGCAAGAGATCAGCCTTTGTCATGGCCCCGACGCAGCGTCGCTCAGCCTTCATTTCTTGGATGACTTTGAGAGCGTACGAGTTCATGGCGTCGGCATTCATGGGCACAGCCCATAGTATGATGGCGTTTTGGCGGGAGATGTATTCGCGGGTGAGGTTCCGCACAACACTGACCAAAAAGTCCTCCTCACGACGTCGTGCAGACACGATTACGCCAGGGAGATCGTAGAAGTTCAGATCAGCCAGATCAGGACCTCGGACCTCCAGGGCAACGGTATTCGGAGAAAACTGCGCCTCAAAGTTACCCTCCTTCTCCTTGAGTCGCTCCATGTGCTGCTTCCGCGCTGCCTTTGGGCATTCGCCCTTCAGCTTCGGGATAAATGCCCGATATGGCTGACCGGGGTTCAGGATTGCCAATTGAGCACACCGCAGCACAAGCTCAATCTCGTCGCTGTCAAACTTGTCCCGAACGGTCTTGAACTCGTGTCGGGCTTGTTGAGACGGCGGCAACTTGACCCACGGGGGGAAGGGGTCAGAGTCCTTGACATCTCGGACAGTGATGGGGTGGTTTCTCGCTCTGAACTCGTAATCCTGCTTCAAAAAGACACGGCAGGACCACTCATCAGCCCGGGAGATGCGGATGTGCGTAGGGCAGCGAGTGCAAGTGTCGCTGCTTCGAGGGAGGCTGAGACCCGCGATAGCTGACATCAGACTGCTTTTGCCTGATGATTGGTCCCCGACAAGAACCAACTCGGGAAGACTTGCCACATGCTGAATGCCGAGAGCCTGGAGTTCACCGAGGCAGTCGTTTATGTCCTTTAGTTTTTGCCCTAGACTCTGTAGGGCTTGGTTGCTCATAAACGAGGCTTGCGCATTCTGAGCCGAGATGGACGGCTCAGGCCGCTCTTCCGTCTTGGGCTTGATGGGCCGCACTTCCAAAAAACACACATCCCCGTCCTCCTCGTCTTCAGCAGCCGACTCTTCGGGCGCAGATGCCGCGGGCGGGCGGGTGCTTATGCTGGCTGCGCACGTATCAGTTACGTACTCTGCTGAGCTCGGGGGAGGGCGAGACTCACGAGCCATTGACCGTGCTCCACGGTCATCTGCATCCTGGGTCGTTTCTGTAACTGAGACGGGTTGACGAGCTTCTGGTGGTGGAACGACGGCCCTCGAAGCAGCGCCGTTTGGTCTGTGCCGTTCGCGCCCTGGTTCCAGCTTGATTATGGGCTGCACTCTAGGGGGATCACGAGCCATTGTTACTGGCAGAAGTTAGCTGTCTGCGGTTGATGAAAAGTGAGGGGGTTGTGAGCTACCTGTATACGATAAGGTTGAAGCCGGGTATATTCGTGCAGGTTGATGTCAGACAATTCTCAGGTCTCACTGAGAGCTTACAGGCAGAACTCAGAAATGGCCGACAACGCTACAAGAGACGGTGATAGAATACACTAGTCTTCAGGGAAGGATGCTCAGTGACAGAGATATGTAGGGGGACAAGTGAGACATGTAAAGGCGAAGTGGAGGAGGGGAGGAGATCTCTCTGAAGTAGCGAATGGGAAAGTAAAGGAAGGTGGAAGGAGAGAAGAGCTCTGAGAATTCTTAGAGACTGGGAAAGAATTTGAAGGCAGCTGGGCGTGTGTGAAGTTTCGTACCAAATCTGCGTGGTGAACTGCAACTCTCAGCGTCCTCCTGTACTTGATGCGGGCCGTTAACAGAATGCGCCAGATTTGTTGCGCACCTTAACAGAGACTATCGGGTGACGGTGGGACAGAGGTGCAGGCAAGGGGTGACGGAGCGAGAGAGGGGCTGGGAAATTGTGGGGTCTGGCTGCTCGCCTGCGCTGACTCCCACGCAAAACACAGATTCACAGGCCGACTGCGAATTTGGGTGCATCTCCGTGAACTGTCGTGAGCACCTCAGTGAGTCCAATCCGCGAGTGTCTGGGAATCTGCGCGTCGCACCGCGACATTCAATTAAAGACGCGTCGCACCTCTCAATCACTGAGTGTTCACCTTAGGAACATCTTCAAACATGGTACGAAACCTGGAAGCTAGAGAAAGAGCAGAAGCACGCATGGGATGACATCCACAGATCAATCGACCCCTGGTAGAAGTATCTCTCGGGGCAGCAGCTACAGTGTATGAAGTGTAGCGCTTTCCGCCACCAGTCATTCTGTCCAACATGGAAAGGCAAATTGGACCATCGCGATGCTTTTCATGATCAAAGGGGGTCTGCAGTTTGGGCGAGTCGTCGCGACTGGATTCCCGAGATATCCATACAGACTGGGAAGGTGGGGCGCCCTATCCAGCTTTCCCCTCTTTCCTGGTGCATGCGGTGAAAGAGGCTTGCAAGAGGTCACTTTAACGCACAGACCAATGCCACTCTGGCCATACCCCTGCCGTAAACAATTCACATGGACCCCGCCATATTTCAGGGGATTTTGGGATATCGGCCAGCTGGACCGTTGGAAACTGTTTAGGTCTCTTTGCAGGCTCATTCACAACTCTACCTTTCTAGAGAACAGCACTTAACTACCCCTTTCACCGCCCGCCATGTCTCTCCAGATCCCGCATCGCGAGAAAGCGAACGGCGCATCGGGCGCGACGAAGGCCGTCATTCTAGTGAGTTTAGCGGTAGAAGTCCAATTGCGCCGCACCTTTATTGACTGTCCGTCAAGGTTGGAGGCTCTTCTCGCGGCACCCGCTTCAGGCCACTCTCGCTCGATGTTCCCAAGGTAAGCAAGCTCACCGGGCAGCACTGTCGCAAACATTGTCCTCCTCGAACCACACCTACATTGTTTGCTCAGAAGCTGACCTCGTCTTGACAGCCCCTCTTTGACGTCGCTGGACACCCCATCATCTGGCACTGCTTGACCGCCATTGCCAAAGTCCCCACGATCCACGAAGTCTACCTGATCGGCTACTACGACGAGTCGGTGTTCCGCGACTTTATCAAGGACGCGTCGAGCGAGTTCTCCAACCTCTCGATCAAATACCTCCGCGAATACCAGGCGCTGGGCACTGCCGGTGGCCTGTACCACTTCCGCGATGCCATCCTCAAGGGCCGCCCCGAGCACATCTTTGTCCTGAACTCGGACGTCTGCTGCAGCTTCCCGCTCAACGAGATGCTCAAGCTGTCCAGAGAGAAGGATGCCGAGGCCGTCATCCTGGGTACAAGAGTTAGCGAGGACGCGGCCTCCAATTTTGGCTGCATCGTGTCCGACTCCCACACCCGCCGGGTGCTGCACTACGTCGAGAAGCCCGAGTCACACATCTCGAACCTGATCAACTGTGGCGTCTACCTCTTTAACACCGATGCCATCTTCCCCTCGATTCGCAGCGCGATTAAGCGTCGCGCTGATCGTCCGTCCCGCCTAGTCTCGTACCCCTCGACCGACAACCTCGAGAGCTCCTTCATGGTCGACGACGATGACGACGAGAGCGGCAAGAACGAGGTTATTCGTCTCGAGCAGGACATTCTCAGCGACATGGCCGACAGCAAGCAGTTCTTCGTCTACGAGACCAAGGATTTCTGGCGTCAGATCAAGACAGCGGGCTCTGCCATCCCGGCTAATGCGCTGTACCTCCAGAAGGCGTGGCAGAACGGCTCCAACGAGCTGGCTCAGCCCTCAGCCAACATCATCCCTCCGGTCTACATCCACCCCAGCGCAACTGTGCACCCCACCGCCAAGCTTGGCCCTAACGTGTCGATTGGCCCTCGGGTTACGGTCGGCGCCGGTGCTCGTGTGAAGGAGTCTATTGTCCTGGAGGACGCTGAGATCAAGCACGATGCCTGCGTGCTGTACTCGATTATTGGCTGGAACAGCCGGATTGGTGCTTGGGCCCGTGTGGAAGGAACCCCTACCCCCGTAACGAGCCACAACACGACCATCGTTAAGAACGGTATCAAGGTCCAGGCTATCACTATCCTGGGCAAGGAGTGTGGCGTGGGTGACGAGGTGCGCGTGCAGAACTGTATCTGCCTGCCGTTTAAGGAGTTGAAGAGGGTAAGTCTGATCCTCATACCCCTTTTCTGTTCTTGCCAGAGTACTGACCGTGCTCATAGGATGTTGCCAACGAAGTTATCATGTAAGCCGAAAGAGTTACGTATGAACGAAGGAGATATAAACAAACAGTTCTGGCTTAATTGTGCATGTCTGACCCCTTTCTTGCATTTCCTTACTATCCGGACACGATGTCATGTGGAGGTTAGCAAAAAACTACCTCGTAATAGATAGATGTGTCTCATCTTATGCAACGTACCTTGGCCGACTTTCTTTACTCTTTTGGTTTCAGTTGTATCCATCGGTTGACACTCCCATGCAACTGAACATGGCGGGCTATAAAATTGACATCGGAAATCTACTGTAGTAAAAGCCGCTCGTAAAAAACTGCAATTACTGTCGTCCGCTCGTATCACGGCAAGCCGATCCTACCGTCCCAGGTCAATGTTCTATCATTACACCCATTTCCAATCCGTTACGGTTTCTCCCCTTAAATATCCACGGGGCCTCCCATCATGCCAAATGGGAGTCGATGCTGCATTGCAATGGCTTTATCTTCTTCCCTGTAGTATAGCCATAAACCTGTCCGTAACCCCTGATGAGTTCTTTGCCCAGCTATGTATGTAATTAGTAGTAATTATCCGTCATGAAAAATAAATACTTTCCTCTCTCGTCCACATTTCTCTCTCCTCTTTTTTCCTTTCCCCATCAGCACTTTGCCGAGCCTGGCTTGTTTTCGGCCCCCAGTGTTGACGGGTGTTGCATCGCACGCTTCGCTGTATAGGTGCCCGATCCCCCAGACACACGATTCTTTTACTCGCTGAGCCTCCGCCAGCGTCAGACGGTGGGATCAGTCAGAAAAGCCGGCAAGTGGAGTTTTACCCAAAAAAAGACGCTTGCTTTCTGCTCCTTGGGTGAACTGACTTGTGTGTGGCGAGGACACCGTGACACGGGGGACATACATCATGGTAGTAGAGAAGGTCGCGGAAGCGGGGCCGCTTTTGCAAGCACCAGGTACATCATGATGAACTGCCACTCTGCACAACAACTAAATGTTGATGGAGGAGCCGGAGGGCCCAACCATCGTTTTTCGGCATTGGCATTGGCATTGGCATTGGCAGGGGAAGGGGAAAGAGGGGGGGGGGTGTTGATTGGGATCGGAGGGGGGAATTATTAGACGAGGGATCGGAGGAGGGAATAGAAGAGGAGCGCCTGAGGGATTGGCAGGGTTGTACAGAGACGATATCTGCGATAATGGAATTGTGAAGCTGGCGGGATACCAACTGGCAGAATTCGCTCGTATGCTTGGTCGGGCATGAAGAAAAATAGGAGGTCGCGTCGTCCGAATGGGATTCAGCTTGGGTGGTGGTGGCAGCATGGGGGGGTTGGGTTCTTGGGGTTCTTTTGGTGGCGCTTCATTGCTTCTGTTGGTATGACGACTGACCCTGATGAGCGATTTCGTAAGGTTGATGTTCCGTACCTGTATGTAGAAGTACGTAGTGTTATTGTTAATGGAGTTGTACTGTGAGCTTGTAATACGAGATCATTTTTCTTTGTCGCTGAGAGGGTATGGATGTGTGTGTATATGTTGTATTAATTCAGCTTTCTTTCGAGTGTGATTCAGTCAGAGTCTGGTGGTTAAAGTAACTTTCAAGTGGTCGAGTTTTAGTCTCTGTGTGACGATAGACTTCCATGACTCGTTTGACAGAAACTTTCAATATGCAATTATATGACCAAATCGACGGAATCTTATAAATATGATTCTTTAATACCCTTATAATTTCATTTTAGATTTAATATCTAGACGCTCTACACAATTTCCCTCAGCACACCGTGAATCATCACGACCACCACACCCAATCACGAATCAATCCCACTGCGCAAACATCAAATAATTTTCCTTTCCGCGCCAGGACTTTCGTCAACATGTTCGTCAACGTAATCCTCCCCCCCTGGATATCGACGTCCTCGCCTACTCGACAGACCCCGGATACCTTGCTATTATCTCCTTGACCGGCGTAAAATTGCCTTTGACGATGCTGAATAATATCACTGCGTCCCGATTTTTCTTCAACTTGACCCAGGATCATCAGAGGAGCGCTGGCACAAGATTCATGAGCCCAGTGACAGTCTCTCGGGAACTTTGCTACATGCCGGGCTTACCGAACGGAAAGCTACGGAACCCTGGGAGAAATGGACATACTGACCTGCAGGCAGCCGCTGATGCATCCGCCCTGGTCCACTAGATATTATTGTGGAATTCAGGGACTTTAATCTCGATACCACCTGCCAGGCCGCAGTGTAAGGTATTGAACATGTCCGAACTGGCGCTACAAAGAGACAGTCGAGCAGGGCTACCTTGGGACTTTTGTCAAGACGCACAGACTCGACTGGCCACGGGAACCCAACAGATGTCGTGCATAGATCGATGTCTAGACTGCAGTTCCTGCACAGACCCCTGCAGATCTTGGTGCCTTTTGACTGATTTTTCGGCAACTGTAGCCGGGCTGGCAGATGAGGCTCAACTGTAGTCAGCCCCCCGAACATAGCTATCAAATCCTCCAGTTAGAATTAGTGATTGTTAACCTAGAATGACTCATACATGGATATCATTTTCATACGTAACTGGGCCTGACAAAACGCCCGCTGATATGATGAACTGACAGAACACCGCCTGATAAGCGCCAAATATCGATAATCCACAACCACATGATGCTCCCAGACTCCATACTTGCTAAGTATCAACAAATTCCAAAGGTAGTGATGACATGAATAATCCCCCACGTTGATTCGTACAACTAATACTACCACACCTGCATATCCGCGTTTTGCACTTCCCTTCCCACATCTGAAACCGGAAGACCGCTATTCTCCACCGGAGACTCCTCTTCATGTTGCTCCCCGGGCCTAAGTACCCTCCTCCCTTGGTCGCCGCCACAAGGTACGCCCGTATACCACACTTTTTCCTGCCACAGGGTACCGCTCCTGTCGCCTTTCCTTCTGGCCTGATGCCTTTCAATAGCCTGTATCCTGACCCCGAAGAGCCCGCACACCCTGTTGAGGAACGTTTCCCTGGGGTGTCCAGCCAGCAGGAGCAGATTCAAGCTCTGTAATTTCTGTATGCTCGGCTTCAATGACAATAGCGCCCAGACCGAAATAATCATGATGCAGTTGGGCTCCCAGCGCTGGACATAATGGTCGTCGTGCAAGCACTGTCTGACCGCCGCGTGTTTTTCCACCACCAGCGCCAGTCTCCTTAGATGCGGTGCTCTCTCTGCGATGTCGTTGGTCAGATCCGCGTAGTACTTCGCCGGCCGCTCGTCGCGGATCCTCAGCTCCAGATGCCTCATCGATAACGCGTTGGACTTGCCGATGGACAACAGCCACCTGCGGCATAGATTCTCCTGCAGGTCGTCCTCATCGTCCTGGAAGTCGTCGCAGCGCTCTAGGAAGCAAAACGTGTTGGTGCTGTACAGAAAGTGCGCCGCCTCGTCGTGGACCTGCCTGCACACTCTGAGCAGGGCGACGTCCAGCTTTGGCAGCTCGTTCCATATCTCGCAGACGTCGACGGCCTCGGGCGTCCGCAACAGCTGCGCGTAGATCATGACCCGAACTTCCGGAGGTAGTTGCAGGAAGTAGTGGAAGCGGGGCGGCCGGGCCGCGCAACGGCGATACGGCTGGAACCGCGTGACAGGTGCCGCCGCAGCGCGGCCGGCGGCTTTGCCTTTGCGTCGTGCCGCACGCGGCATTTTCCACAAATTTGGGGTGCGGCCACGACAACGACAATCTCTCTCTAGGTCTCTCTTGGCGTGAAACAAGAAGCAGAAAATAATGGGGCGAGTGAGCGTGCAAGCGACAAAAATAAAGTTGAGAGCGAACTAGACTGACGTCACGGTGTCCCCTGGCTTACTGGCGCGCGCCGTTAGGAATGGATGCAAGGGAAATCGAAGTGTGAGAGAGGTCTAGGCTGGGCTGGGCTTGAAAGTTGGGACTGTGACCCCCGACCGGGTGATGCGGCTAGTGATGGATTGAGGGTTAGCTGAAGTTTAGTTTCGGGCATCGGAACATTAAGCGAGGGGTCCAAGGTGGATTTTTGTGGGCTGTTGGCCAATGAAAGTGAATTGGTGGTCAGCAAAATGACCCACTTTCCACATGCGACCCTGACTGCACGCTTTGTCACAGGCGGGGGAAATGGTGCTTGTTTTTGAGTGGGGCCACTTTGAGATCACGACCACCCACTTGGTGGCTAATGCGGGGTGCTTTAACTCACCACGACATTGCAAACTGTACAGTTGCCAAGCTAATAATACAGTCCACACCTTGGATTGGCAAAGCAGGTGTTCCTGAATGTCCTGGGTAATTTTCTATTCTTTCTCAAGAATTCAGCGTAGGCGTCAAACAGCCCATTTGTGTGCCGGCATTTACACATTTCCGAACGCCTCCGAAGACAAGGAACAAGACAATTAATATGTCATCTGAACATTGAGACTCACCTTGAAGATCAGTAAACTCTCGGGGCTGGAGGATAATTGTGTGTAAGTTTCCTCTTGTTAAGGTCATTAGTGAAAGCCCAGGCCAGATATCCATGCAGCGAGCGATGTCTACACATTACCACATGTGACAGAAGGCTAGTGTGGCACCGGCGCTTTAGACATTCGCCGGTTCCTGCCAGCCCAGTATCTGTAGCGCCTTCAGTTCGACCTTAGTGGATGTCATGAGAACTCGGTTGTGGATCTTGTCATTTGTTATCGGAAGCCACAATCGTTACCTATATAAAGCCTCCGAGGCAGCAGCGACTTGTGCCGGATTTCACGAATCGCGGCATTCCCCTCTGTCAATCTGCAAAACGATCAATCGAAATCTTAAAATTCACCTCCAATTCTGCCAACTACCCTCCAACACTCGCGTTTCATACATACGCCACAGCCATGAAAACTGGCACGGCTCCCTCGGGATCAAAACTTTCCAACCAGTCGTCAACGATGCGTCGTCAGGTCGCCATCGGTATTGTCACCGGCCTCGGGTGTTTTGCTCTGGGAATGACTATCTTGTACATCTCAGCGCGTACTAGTAGGACGATAGAGTATTGGCGCACGGCAACTTGGGAAAACTCATTAGCCTTTATTGGTACTTGGGTTGGAGCATGTCTTTCCGGTATTACAACCATTGTTTATTGGTCCAGCAATCGCCACCGGGAGCGTGACCGCGAAAGCCGTTTAATCAGCGTCTTCGTTGGCGAGATCGCTCTCATGATTTACACCGCGGTGTATGATCCGCGATATCTTCTCAACATCTCGTCCTGCTGTTTCTGGGGTATCGCCCTGGCGCACATTTTCTGGTTCGCGGAGGCGGCGACGGGGTTGTGCCAGACACACCTCGAGGTGTTGGCGGGGACGAAATTATGCGAGCCGCTATTGGCGGCGGATCTGGAGGATGAGGTCTAATATATGGATTAGGGGGTGCTGTGTGGGATCACTGATGTAGCATAGGCAGGTAGCAAACAGAAGAAAAATGTTGATACTGATCAATAAGTGCATTCCTTCCGCACTGGGGCGAGTTTTTTATCATGCTCTCCCTCGCCGCGATGAATGGAGCGTAACACCAACAATTTTAGGTTGCTAGGCGGTCTTGGACCTTGGTCAAGAGCAGCCAATCCCGACCCGAAGGGCTCTGAAAGTACCTGTCATTGAAAATTGAAGTTGTGACGTACAGTAAAACGCATACAGAGACTAATAATGGGTGGATGTCCGCATTAGACTAGGACCCGACACGCACGTATTACTCCGTGTGGGGCACGAGGCGAGGCTAAAGAATCACTATTTCTTTAGCCCTCGCACCTCTTCTTCCAGAAAGGAAGGGCACGTTGCAAGTTTAAGGTATATATACTGCAATCTTTTCCTTCTTTCCGCATCAGTACGTTTCTCTCTGTTCACCGTCACTGTAGAGAATCCTCAGATCGTATCTTGAGACCATATCTTCAAATTATATCCCCGGATTATCTCTTTAGATTACATCTGCATTACTGGCAATCCCTCGCCCTTCACCGCCACCCTCAAGGCCAAAATCTCTACGATGGACAACAAGACGCGTACAATGGACATCAAGACCAGGTTCCTTATCCTTTTCGACACCCACGCCGGGCAAGGACTACGCGTTCCAGATCTGCCCGTAGACGTCGCCATACGTTGTGGCGATCTCACGGACGAGTCCAAGATGCATGAATTCCGGGCCTCGCTAGAGCTTCTCAGGAGCATCAACGCCCCGCTAAAGCTTGTCATTGCCGGCAACCACGACTTCACGCTCGACACCCCAATTTTCCGGAAGAAGGCTGCCGAGGCCGAGTCAAAATTCTCAATCGAGCCGGAGCTAGTGAAGGGGGTATACGGCGATTTCGGTGAGGCGCAGCAACTCTTTGCCGGAGCATCAGATAACATCGCATATCTGGAGGAAGGCACTCATCACTTCAATCTCCAAAACGGCGCCAAGTTAACAGTCTATGTGAGCCCCTTCACACCGTCTCTGGAAGCCGATTGGGGCTTTCAGTTCAAACGTGGGGAGTATCATGACTTCGCCATTGACAAGACCGCTGACATTGTCGTTACGCACGGTCCGCCAAAGGGGATTCTGGACTTTACGGCGTCTGGGCAGCGCGGGGGATGTGAGCACCTATTCGCCGCCGTCGCGAGGGCCCGACCACGCTTGCACTGCTTCGGCCACATCCACGAGGGCTGGGGCGCCAAGCTCGTCACCTGGCGTGGAGAGAACGCGAGCGATGATCCTTCGCACTTTTGTGACATTGACAACGGGGCGTCCGTTCTAGTGGAGAATCTGGCCACCCTCCGTCCCGGAAAGTGGGACACCGCAGAGACCGTGCTAGAAAAGGAGAAGCGGATGCAGGCGCTCAAGTTAGACGGCTATCGAGGGACGAGCCACTGTGCGGGTTCCGACGACCCCCTTAAGCCGGGCAGCCAGACGCTCTTTGTCAACGCCGCCGTCGAGGCGCTGGATGAAGAGGACGGAGCACAACTGCCGTGGGTCGTCGATATTGGACTTCCAGCCGCTGCGACCTGAGTTGTGGAATAGCAGTTGCTAACCGCGCCGCGACGCCGCACGTGCAAGGCAAACTTCAGGACACTCTTTCAGCGATTTCAGAACACCTTTCAGCACTTTCAGAACGCCCTTTCAGTGCACCCTTCAGCAGGTCTTCGTCTCAACACCTGTCAGTCAAGATACAACGGCATGGGCAGGAAAAAAAGAGGCGGGTAAAAAGGCGTTTTCGGAGGAGGAAGAGCCGGAAATTTGCGTTGGAGAACAGGTTTGGAGAACGTCAAGGTTCAATACACGTGAGCCGACAGTCAGGTATCCCCATCCAGCGTGACAACCGGCCTGTGCGTGATCCCGCCAGCGACCCAAAAAACCACAAGCAGACGAAGCACTTCGAATACCGTATCACAAGACTCGCGAGCTCTAAGATGATGGCACCATTCAGGTCAAGTGGATCCCACAAGAAAGACAGGCCGATAGGGAGACAAAGGGGCTAGGAAAGCCACTGTTGGAACAGCGGCGAGCAATGATAGGGCTAGAAAGACGGAATGACTGGAAGAATAAAAGACCGGGTAGTCACTCTTTTCCCTCCTTGAGGCTGAAGCTTACCGAGGTTCTTAGCGAGGACAGGGATATACGATATGATCCTGAAAGTATATTGTCACAGGTGGTGTGGGGCTCCGGGAGCCCCCCTGGCCGCTTACTCAACTCCCTTCTTTCCTGTATATAGGCTCCCCCTCGCCCTCTTTTCTAGACAATACAAGGCGCTCTTCACCACTTTTTGAGCTCCCATTCCTGCGTGACATATATGTATATACCTTCCAGGACTGCATTACTGCTTGTGCTGGATTGATGATGAGCAAGCGCGCTAATGCAGTACGAGGATTCCATCTTCAAAATGTAGAGTAGGTACTGTAACCAGACATGCCGGGCTTTGAAGATGAAAATATGAACGACATACCGTTCGGACCTTGGTAAATCCAAATGGGGGACAAAAAAAGCCAAACTGCAAAATACCCAACTACCACACGGCACACGCAGCGCGCTGAAATCTGCTTTCCATAAGATGGATTACCAATGCATTGTTACTAACGGATAGTTGCCTTTCTCGTCTTTAGGATGGCCTATTTTACGAAGTAGTATGCCTCACTTTGGCTGCTTCATGGAATTTTAGAAGGAAGCCGAGGTGTTCAGGTGTTTTACAGTTCGGCTTGTTTTGTCTCCGAATAATATCTCGTTAACTTCAAGTTGTTCATCCTCAAAGTCCGGCTGCCAGTCTACCTTGACTCCTGCTGTCGGCGAAGGTGTATTCGACCTCAACCTCCCTCTTTCCAAATCAATCTCCCTCTCTAGATCTGGATCCCGCTGCCTGCACCCTTCCTCCCTCTGCGTATTCACAATATATGTTTGCCCATCGCAATGTATCTCCACCTCTTCCTCCCCAAATGCCGTCCCCACACATATGCTCGTGACACGATACCCCTTATTACCCAACCGTACCCAATCTCCCCTTTCCCTCTCTTTCCTTCCCTGACCTTCCGTTGTTGCTCCTTTTGCTTCTTCGCCTCTTTCTTCCCCTATTCCCTCGTTTGTTCCATCATTTATTCTTCCCTGTTGCTCCGACAAATATACGGTAATCACAGTAACCGTAGACAACCTCTCACACGGTGACCTCCCCCCCAAATCCCTCCCCCTGATCGGGATCCCTGCATCCGGCAATGAACGCCATATTTCCTGCCTGCACTCCACACTCTTCTCTGCAGTATTCCACCGTATTACTAGTATAACATCGTAATCCTCCTCCTCTCGTGCCCCTTTACCGCCTATAATCCGCCAGTAACATACCCCCTCTTTTCCCATCCTCCCATCCGCTAACCGTTCCAGATCAGATGACTTTCCCCATTTCGCCCCCGCCCATTGCAAAATCTCATCTACATTAATCTTGCGATTCCAGTAAAGACAGGGCGCAAACCTCCTTTTCTCCTTTTCATCGCGGTGGACTGGACAGCCCCAGTCAAAACAGCCGCCCCAGCCACTGGCACCCAGTGCTGTAGGGTTGGTACAACCTCCCTGTATACCGGGATAGTACCGTAGGTTGAAATGGTAGATAGAACGCAGGTTATCGTGGTGTATGCAGCGGGATCGAGCAAAGACGTAGCCCCCGCAGAAGCATCGTGCGCGGCCGCCGATAGAAGCGCAGACACTGTAAGATTTACGGCAGACGGCATGAGCAATGCCGCGGGCGGAGTCGTAGACGATGATTAACATCATGCGTATCAAACTGAATGGGTGGGTGGGTTCGAAGAACAGACAAAAATAGAGGACAAAAAGTACGATGGTGTGTGGGAGGAGGAAGAGGGAGAGAAAGTCCCGGACGGGAGGGGTATCCAGAGTCATGACACCTCTGATTGATAGTTGCGCCAATTTATGGACACAGTTTGGTATGAGCGCGCTCATGTTGGCACTGATTGTGGAATCAACAAAGGATGATGGCAATAATTATGTAGCATACAACAAGGTAATTTTTCGCTCAATGGGAAACTCAATTACATGATTCATGAATTTCCAGTTCAGACGAAACAAAAAAGAACGACCCGAATGAAGAGAGAAAAGTCATTCATCATCCACAACCATCCATCATGCTTCCCAACTCCAACAGCGCATTGTGTGAGTTTTTGTTGGCAATGATTAGGTAGGGCACGTGAATCACAATCGACAAATGAAATGACAATAGGTTAGAAAGTTTTGTGCAACAGCTCGCGGGACGACCCGGCATTTTTTTGGGATGATAGACATCACGTCCCATCGGCGGTTGTGTTGGTTTTTCTGTGACTGGGCTCTGATTGCGGCGCAGTCAACCAAACAACGGGCGTTGGAAAGCTTGCCATGTATCATGATGTGACTTGCACGGAGTCCTTCAAACTTTCACGTCGTATTGTGAACCATCAGTTGTTGTGAGGGAAAGGCTATCTGGTGGGGGACTAGGATTAAATAGAACCCATACAGTTCATCGCAACTTCCCTAACGCAGCTACGTATCTAGATAAGGTATCATAGCATCTCAGTGGCCTGGCTGCAGGCGGCCAGATCACACAGAACTCGCGAGTTCTAATAGACTGGGCTCAGCTCCCAAATCACTAAACTGTGATTGGCCCTGGACCAAGAGCGGCTGAACGGGTATCAGACGATTATACACAACCACCTCAGCAGCACTGACTCGGACTTCAGCGGCATCCGAGACCCTCGTCCTCCTTCATACCTGACTACAGGCTACTGAGGCTAGCCGAGTGTTACACCGATTCTACCTCACTAAGCGGCGCGCGCACTTAGCTTTTCTCAGGTAGTAGCAACGTCGGAAGTCCCTGAGATGCACTCTACCCACCCCCATCATATTCTTATCCTAACTTGCAGAATTGACCGTAGCTTGGTGGGTTGAGAATCAATCGTCAATCATCGTTCGTGAGCACCTACGTACGTTACATAGATAACAACAATTGCCATTTACCCCGCAATCGACTGCTCTTTATGACGGAATCTATTACTCTGATTAGAAAGGCATTCAGTTGGCCGCATCTCTTTGTTAAGGAGGCGCGTAGTGCCAATTGAGAAGGACATCAACAAAGCACAACCGAAACCTCTGAAGCACAAAGCAGCAAAGCACCGTCACAAACGGCATTCTCTTCACACCTCTCTCAAAGAGAAGATGGCCACCCACATAATCCCTCCCATCCTCTCATCCTCCCCAACCGAGCCCATTCCCTATCTTTCCAACAGAACAATCCCTTTCTATAAGACTCACAGACTCACATTTTTTTGGTATTCCCATATTGCACGTCTCCACACTAGGATCGGAATACGCCCGTCACAAAATTGAAGGCTTGGAATTAGCAATGTGGATCCTCACAATCACGCTGGCCCTCTTCTGGCTGGGCCTTTTCATTGCCGTTTTGACTTGGCGATTCTGGAAAAAGCTCTTTAACATTCTCCTCGAGGACGGTCTCAAGACTATTTTGCTGTTTGCAAAGATCACCGTCCTCATCATGGCCGGTCTCATGTTCATCGAGTTGCAAAAGATGGGGCTGCGGGCGTGGTCGTACGCGGTAGCTTCTTCGGCCTTGGTGCCGTGGTCTTACGGGCTCGCGCATTTGCCGCATTCACACGTTTTCTGGGTCTCCCTTCTTATCACCGTCATCTTTACGGTCCACATCATCCTGGACGTTTTGGAGAGGGGAACAGTGGCCAACAAGATCAACAGGGAGATCGGCAGGGCCACGGAGTCGGTGGCCCGGCGGTCCGCCCGCTGGGTTCTGGGCTGGATGCACGACATGCTTTGAGCCTAAGCCCACCACAGAACAAGACACTACTATTCTCACCGGCTTACGGTATTTTTTGGATCAGGAATGGGGGATCGAGTACATGACAGTCACGAACACTCTCAACGTTTAAAGACGTGTGGACGGGTCAGTGGCACAACGGGCTGCAATGTATTAGACATAAAGTATTGGGCCAAGGGAATTAGGGAACGATGGGGGGTTTAGACAGGAGACGACAAAGCAACAGCGGCGGTGGCGCCCGCGTCAACAGTGAGAATAGAACCTGTTATCCAGCGTGCCTCGTCCCCTGCCAGAAAGCGTACTGCGGAGGCGCAGTCCCATGCGTTTCCTTCCGTGCCTAGCAGACTCCTTTTTTTACGTGCCTCTCTCATCTCGTCAGTCATTCCGCCGGCCATCATCGGCGTGAATAGCATTCCTATTTTCCTCCCATTAATACTCCACTTCCAGACGGTTATATGCCTGGGTTTACGTACCAGGACAGACACAGTTCACCCGTATCCCATCCCGCCCGTGATGAGCAGCCATGGCGCGCGTCATGTTCACCACCGCGCCCTTGCTCGTCGGATACAACAAATGTCGCGTCCCACCCCTTAACCCAGCTACGCTGCCAATGTTGACTATACTCCCCCGGATGCTCCCATTCTCCTCCCGCCGCTGATTTTGCAACATGGCAGGGATAGCGGCACGGGACATGAGCATCATGCTGGTCACATTTATCTCCAGGCCCCATGCCCATTCTTCGGGGTTCAAGTCGACAGCGGTCCCGTGAGCACCCATAACCCCAACAACATTCACAAGAATGTCGAGACGGCCGAAGGAGGATACGGCAGTGTCCACGATCCGTCGGCAGTCGGATTCATTAGTTACGTCAGCCTGGATCGCCAGGGCCGCTGGCGGGGATTCGGGCTTCCCGCGGCGCTTGAGAGCCTGGTGGATTATTGACGCTGTCCGTTGGGCGAGGGACACATCCTTGTCCACGCAAACTACCGAAGCACCGTCTTCGGCGAGGAGGATGGAGATCGCACGGCCATTCCCGATGTCGTCGCCCTGCGAGCCTGCCCCGGTGACTATGGCGACCTTGCCGTGGAGGTCTCGCCGGGCGCGGCCCTTAAGGATGTCCTTGACGGGGTGTTGTGGCTTGGTGGTGGTCACGGTTGAGAACCTTTTGGTCGTCGATGCTGGCAACTCCAGCCCAGATTGGAACTTGCTGCTGCTGGGTCGAACAGCCGGTCTCCAGAACCCTAGCCTTTCATGTCCGCCTCTCCTTACTGCCAGTCGCACAAAAAGAGCGCTTTGTTTTGTGATTACCGACTTTGACGCCATTGTTGTCAACCCAAAATCACCAGGCAACCTGATCATGAGAGGGAGGTTGTCGCCTTACACACCCCGCCCCGCCCCGCCATCACACCACCCCGCTGCCGAGGTGCTGCGGGACAGCCATTTGAGTTTAGCGTCCTGAAAGTAAGCCGCACTCAAATAGTTAATCGTCTGATACTTGCTTGTCCCAGCGTGTTTTCTGTCCCGGCTGTATTGTGAACTTATTGAACGTTCTTAAGGGTTGTAAGGTGAACGCCCTGTTGACTTCGGATGACGCACCGAGGATTAATAGCTGGCAGCTGGCAGCAGATGCGTTCCGCTGAGGGGCCGAACGAACCCAGCCGTTTACCACCTTGAATCGGATGAGGGATTTCTGTTTCAACATCTATCGGAATCATCGGCAACTGCGCAAAGCCACGATAAATCCGTGCAGACCAGCCTCATTTCCCATTTGGGGCAACTGACAATGAGGCTTCAGAGCTGACGACCCTACCATTGACGATCAGCGACGAGAGCGTGCCAAGTTCCTTGGCTATGATTGGCTTGCTTGTCCCCCGCCCTGGCACGCTTGGCGCCGTGCCGGGCCCCAAAAGCCCCAGAAACTATCAATTGTGGCGCTCGAGGCTTCTTTTACAGTGCTTCCAATCTTTTACAGTGCTTCCAATTGAGCCAATCAAGGCAATTCCAATCACTGCTCAGGGTCGCATTGGCTATGGAGAGCCTCGACACGCTTCGGTCACCGAGTGCTACCATAAATGGATGCGACGGAAGTTGAGCACGTGGGCGTTACTTGCAGCTTGCAGCCACCCGTCCTACCAATGTCCGACGATGACATACATATAGACCCGCCTTCCTCTCTCATGAGAGAAGGCTCCAGGGGCGCTCTCAATAAACATCACAGCCAAGATGTCCTTCACTCTCAAGAAGGCTGCCGCCGCGGCGGCTTTTGCTGCCACAGCCTTTGCCCAACCCGGCAGGAGAACCACCACATCTGACGATGGATGCATCGAGGACATGGATCCGACGCAGATGCGTCTGGCCTACTACGGCGACTCTGGTATGGCCGTCAGCTGGAACACCAAGGTCAAGCTGGCCAAGCCTACTGTCTTGTACGGACCCAGTGGAGACCTGAGCAAGTCGGCATCGTCTAGCATCTCTGTGACCTACCCGAGCTCGTCAACATACAACAACCACGTCGTCATCACCGGACTCGAGCCCGACACGGTCTACCACTACAAGGCCATGTGCGACCACCGGGCCTACAGCTTCCGCACGGCCCGGTCAGCCGGTGACGGGCAGGAGTTCAAGTTCGCCATGGTCGGTGACCTCGGAACCATGGGTCCGGATGGGCTGAGCACCAAGGTGGGCTCGGGTGCCGCAAACCCCCTGCAGCCGGGTGACAACACCACCATCGACGCGCTCCACGCCAAGAAGACGGGCTTTGACTTTGTCTGGCACGGTCCGCCACCTCTCCCTTCTAGCCACAGCTTTATTGAATGCTGAATGAGTTTATAGTCGGCGACATCGCCTACGCCGACAGCTGGCTCAAGGAGGAGAAGGGCGGGTACATAACCCCCTTGAACACCAGCGACCACGGCGCGGTCTACGACCGTATTCTGAACGAGTTCTACGACGAGATCCAGCCCATCTCCCGTGATGTGCCGTACATGGTTGGTGTTGGTAACCACGAAGCAAACTGCGACAACGGCGCAGACCTCAGCGTCTGCGTTCCCGGACAGCTAAACTTTACCGGCTACCGTGCCCACTGGAAGTAAGCCCCCCCCTTTTTTTTCTCCCCCCTACCCCTGAACACTTATTTATGTGTGTGTGTGTGTGTGTGTGTGTAGCATGCCCTCCGCCAAGTCCGGCGGCCTCGAAAACTTCTGGTACTCCTTTGACCACGGAATGGTGCACTTCATCACCTTCAACACGGAGACCGACTTCCCCAACGCGCCCGATGAGCCGGGCGGTTCTGGAAAGGAGAATGCCGGGCCCTTTGCCCCGTCTGGTGCGCAGCTCGAGTGGTTGAGGAAGGACCTGGCGTCTGTCGACCGCAAAAAGACCCCCTGGGTTATCGCTGCCGGTCACCGTCCGTGGTACGTGAGCGCTTCGACGTGCACCCAGTGCCAGGCCGCGTTTGAGCCTATTCTTGTACAGTACGGTGTCGACCTCGTGCTGCACGGCCACGCGCACTTTTATGAGCGCGAGGCTGCTGTCGGAAAGAACGGCACCAGCGTGCAGGAGATCACCGCCAACCCCAGCAACCCGTGGTACATTGTCAATGGTGCCGCCGGCCACTACGACGGACTGGACGAGCCGGTCTACCCACTGGCGCCAACCAGCCGTAAACTGGCTGTGGAATATGGCTGGAGCTTGTTCACCGTGCACAACTGCACCCACTTGACGACCGAGTTCATCGCCAGCAGGAACGGGACCGTGTTGGATACGGCTACGCTGTACAAGCAAAGGTCGTGCGATGTTACTAAACAGAGTGACCGATCTACGACGTGGCAATAAAAAGGGGGGGGGGATCGATTAGTTATATGCTGTCTAATGGTACCTGTATTGATCATGAATGATGACCGACGATATACGAGTTATTCCTTATGACGATTGTATCTACTTGCTCGAGCAGTGTCGTATGCTTCAAATCTTGTCTCTTCCGTAAATCTGTCGTATGCTTCAAATCTTGTCTCTTCCTTATTACTGGAGGGTTCTGGAGCGTAACCTCTGTCAGGGATATAAAGACACATACTGGAAAATGTAGGACTACGTATGACAGTTTTCTAAGGGAGTGTATGTACAGAATGCCGTCTAACCTTCTGAGACACGGGAAGTCGCTCTACCACCAGCGCAGCAGATGTAATAGCCGCCCCGATAGAGACCTAGTCATACCCGGAGACGAAACCCCTATAGATGAACTAGTCGCCATAAAGATAAGTTTATTTCAAAAATACGAACCTTATACCGGGGAGGGTGTACGAGGTGTAGAAGGCGCCGAGCAGGTATCATCCTGTAGTCCTAACTCTTGTAGAAGCTCCTGGTACCTCTCCTCCTCCTCCTCGTCCTTCTCTCGTTGCACCAGGGCGAAGGCGTGGCCCCATTTGGCAGCCGCATCAGAATCCATGACGCCGGCTTTCGTAGCACCATCCAGAAGCCAGGCCCACTCACTAGGGACGGTCATGTTGGCGGGAATAGGATCGACAGACGGTGGGTCGTCCTTGAAGATCGTCCTTAACGAGCCCGCAGCCTTCAGGGACAAGAGGAGCTTGTGCAGCGTATACTGCATCTGAAGCAGCTCGTAGCTCGGCAGTGGGTATCTGGTCGGGTCCGAGGTGACGAGCTCGTACAAGTCGCCGGTCTCAACGACAGCGGGAACATCATCGCCTCGTCGCCAGTCCACGATGCTTCCACGGGCTCGTTGATCCCGTCGTCCAAAATCCATACCGTTTCTCTTGTTGAACTCCTCGAGCCAAACCATCTGGACATGGAGCTTCTTGTTGGGCTCTTTCGGGTCTCTGATAGGCCTGATAGCGAAATGGCGTCGATCCCACAGATTACGAGCGTCAGGTCGGAGAGGGAAGATGTTCTTCCACTCGTGCCCTTTCGAAATTTCAAGCTCTTCTCGCCATTTCTTCACCCTCCAACCTGCCCAAAAAAGGCTAAGGCTGTCCCAGAAGGTTCCAAGATCATCTTGCGAAGCAATCTCAACACCGACAGCAATAATAGGAGCACCCTGAGGCTCCTCCGCCCCTGTGAAGATGCAGCGGTCGCCATACCACTCCGGCACTTTCTTTTGGGCTTTTTCGTCCTCCTTCGACCGTCTCGTTTTCTGAACAACAGCTTCTGATTCGATGTCTTTGCCCTTGTCTGATCCCAGCTTCGTTTTCTTGGCTGGGGGCGTTTGGTTGTCGTCCTCGCCGTCATTCGCCGGCCTTTTCCCTGCTTTGGGATCATCGGCGGCATCTTTTGACTGTTTCTGCATAGTCCAAACTTTATTGAGAATCCTAGTAAAGAAGGTTATGTTCTTAAGAAAGTGTCCGAAAAAATCATTAAGCTCATCACCGCTAGCCTTCCACGACAGCACATTCAGGCCAATAACCCGTGCGATTGGATCTAGCAAGATTGCTAATGCCAGGAAATACTGTTTCCTTTTTTCAGCCTCTTTTGTTTTGGCTTTGATAGTTGGGCAGTATGTGTCTTTCGATTCAACGATCTTGTTCCTCGTAAAGTCTAGAAACATCTCCTGGAGCTGTTCATCGCTCTGGGGAATAGTCTGAGAGGACGACGGATCTTCATCATCATCAGACTGTTCAGACTGCTCAGGATGCTCAGACTCCTCAGACTGCTGGGGTTGTTGGGACTGTTGGGACTGTTGGGACTGTTGGGACTCCTGGGACTCCTGGGACAGTTGCTGGCTGGTGGGGTCCTGAGACTCTGGCACAGACTCGGCGGGTGCCCACTCAATCGTGTGGTGGCCAAGGTAGTTGACTTGGATCTGCGCGATGTTGGCCATTCTTGCGGTTGATGCGTGAGGTAGGATTTTTCGAGAGACGAGGCAAGGTAAAGTTGGCAGAATTTTTGATGAAGAAGTGATGGTTGTAATTTGAAAGGTAAGGTAGTGAGTGGTAGGATTGATGATTCAGAGGAAACTGGCTGGGACGGCGGGGCAAAATCTCAGGCCAAAATTCTAGATCGCCTGACAGAGGAGCATTGACCACCTTACACGAAAATTGGCATTGCACTAGATTGGGGTGAGAGCAGAGCTTGGAATTTAGTCAGTCAATTTAGTCATTAGTTAGTGACTAATGAGTTAGTCTTAACCCAGAACTGCAAACCGCGACGTGATGGCGTTGATAATCAAAGACATGAATCTCGTCAAGGAGAAGGTGTGAGTTGCTAGGACCCAATGTCTTGGTGTTGAAGCGACGACGATTGACTGACAGCTTCCAGCTCTGGACCAACGCAGAAGACCCCATTGGCCAAACCGTTGATGGGAAGCGAAGCCTTGGGGACGAAGACGAAAACGGCATGCCCAAAGCAGGGCATGGACAAAGTAGGTCGCCCTCCAGACAGACAGACTCGAAGAAACAGATGGACTCACCAGTGGGCAGTCATGGGGCTCTGGAGCCAGCTTTGAAGCTTGCCAAGCAGAGGGGCTGGTGCCTCCAAATACCTTTGTGTCAGCATAATGTGGAGTGATGATCGCTCCACGTCACCGATTTGTTCCTTGGCTTCGCCCTTGGTGTTCAGAGTCCGAAATGCGTAATCTTCACGCTGTAGCTATTTTTACACAGGCAGCGTAGGAAACTCGCCTGATCTTCTTAGGTTTTCTCTGACCGGTCATATGGTCCAGTCTCGAAGCTGAGCGGTTGACCTAGCATCAAAGAATAAACCTGAGTAATTGGGTGCGCTGCTGACGCCACCTCAGGCACATGTCAACATGACCCTACTCGCCGGACGATCATTGGGCATCGCATCCAATCACGGTCCTAATCTTGTCAATAACCCGATTGCGACTGAGGCCGCTGTAGGCAAGAGCTAAACAAAGCGGCCGCCGAGCGATGATCTGGCAATCCGATACACAGTTACCTTGACCTGAATGATGCCAAAACCATTATATAAGTTTCGATTTTCCAATTCCGTGGATATGACGTACGTAACCAAAACTCGACCGGCCAGCCGGGAAACACTGTGTTGGTGCAGTGACACAAGAAGCTGTGCTGCGAATAAGCCCGAGGCTGAACTTCCTTCGCCCAAAACAGCCCCAACTTACCCACGACGGCCCGAATTCAAAGCAAACAGCTTCTCAGGCCGATCCCACGGAACCAGGATACACGTCGGGTAGGGGCCGAATACGCACACGTTGGATGTTGGCAGCGCTTATTTCATCTGGCTTCGTGGATTCTTTTTGTCCCATTGGAAGATTCAGTCATCGTTCGGCCCGCAAGGCGGCTGTTGCTGAGCCACACCCGTCTGCATCACCCGACAACTCCAAGCTGCATAGCAACAAAATTAGCAACGAGTCAAAACTTTGTTTTTACACGCCAGACCTAACTGAGATCGATCGGAGGAAGACACGGCCAGCCGCCGCCGCCTCTGCGGACTTGGCAAAGCAAAGAATAGATGCTGCTAAAAATGGATCACAACTTAAGGCACTCACTGCATTATTGATTGCATCCGTAAAACCTGATCGAACGCTCGGCGACAGTTATGGGTCCCAGTTCCGGGCTGACTATTAATTGTGATGGCATAAAGATATAAAAAGGAGAACGAGTCCCAGACAACTGTGACAAGATTGCAACTCTCTCCCATCAACACACCGGCATCAACCACCAGGGATCTAAAATAGTTTTTCCCACCTCAAGCCATCATCCCTTCACACACAAATCTCACCACCCGCAAAACATCACAATGAAGACCTCCACCCTCGCAACACTCCTGCTTTCCCTGGCCCTCGGCTCCCAAGCCGCCCCTGCTGCTGCCGACGCAGTCTTGCCCCGGCAGGATTCCCCTGAAGTAGCCCGCTTCCACGCCTTTGGTGCCTTCAACTGCGAGGGAGGCTTCGACACGTACTACCGGGACCTCGCGGGCGCGTCGGACACATGCTATAGCTTTGACCACCCGACGCAGTCTGTGTCTGTCGTCAGTCTGAACCCGAAATGTCAAGGTACCCCCCCCCCAAAAATCCGTGGGATGATGCAAGTGCTAATGGGGGGGTGTAAGTCACGGTGTTTACCCAGCCCGGCTGCACCGATCCCGGCGTGGCATTGGGTGTCAGCGGGTGCTTTTCGAATGCCCCCGCCATCAATGGGTGGAAGGTTACTTGTCCTTGGTGGAACTAATTAATCCAACCATGGGTGGCATGGAGGGGTTGGCTGAAGGGTTTTGGGAGTTGGTGTTAGAGAAACTACGGGAAAAGATTGGTGTGAGAATAAGATTGGACATTCCTTCTTCTGAGACACGTACTACGTAGACGCATATCGTTTCGTTTATAAATGCCTAGTTCCTAGCATGATGATTGGCCACCAAAACAAAAAAAAGGCATAGCTTGACTTCTGGTGAGTTGTTGGGGGGGAGACTGAGTGATCGAGACTTAGGGAGTGCTTAGACGAGGCCAGATTACCTCAGGTATGGTAATGCATTATACTATCTCTCCAAACCTAGCTGATAGAGGTTGCGAGTCTACCAGGTACCTTACCTTACCCACGCGCCTACGACGTTGAAATGTTCAGTCTCTGAATCTCAGTGGCCCTGACCTCTACCGGTAACGAGAAAAGCTTCGTAACCAAGGTACATGTATTTGGTGTGCAGAGTCCTGTTACACTCTTGGAGCATGGGGGTATGTCCTCTGCCTAGGCGTATCTCCAAGTTGACGGATATCGGCGACGTTTGCAGCTTGACAACTGATTTCCCGTGCTTGAGGGTCTGCAAATTAATTGGCGCTTTCGGGCAGCAAGAGTCGGGCAAAGCATCTTGTTGGAAGGTAGTACTGTAACATCATAAGTCAAAGCACCCATTAGTTCGCCACCTAATGCACTTTATCCACCATTCTTCAAGTTCTATTGCTGCAAGCTGTAAGATTAACGTCCCTCAATATATATAACTATCCTGCCAGATAGAATTCTAATACGCAAGTACTTTCTAGTTATAAGCCCCACGTTAATAATGTTCCGACACAGCGTAACTAACATCCCCCCTTATCTGACCAGCTTCTTCTTCAATTTCCAAGACACAATACATAAGTCAGCTCTACAGAGTAACGAACCTAAACATCATAAGAAAACCCGGTTAAAAGCATCCAGTTGGTAAGTATCTCGACCGGAAGATAGCGTAGATTTAACAGTGTCTTTTTTCACTATAGCATTTCGAGCTTTTAAGGAAGAATGCGGGAGAAACCACGAGAAAATAAGTATTAGGTTACTTTTAGAGCCAGAATTATAAGCTAGTTACCTTTATCAAGACTTAAGAAAGTCTATATAGTAAGGAGGTTATACTGAAAGTGATAGAATAGGACGATAGATAAGAGAGGTCTTTAGTAAATAGTGACCTCTTCATCTGAAGAAAGAAATGTTTCTCAGCCGACCTACTTGCTCTATTGAACGACGGTTTCGCTCGTATTTGTATTGTATTTTTATCTCTCTGTTTGGTTGTGTGGTTGCTGTTTGAACATTCCGGTGTGAGTGGCCAACTAATGAGTGCTTTGACTTACGGGAAGGTAGTTGCAAAAGATTGGGCTAAGTTGTTTACACACGGTGCACTTGCGACGCATCTCGACCTTAGAAAGTCCGAGACAGCTCGGAGATCTGCGCGCGTCATTTGATGTGACGATCTACACCGCGAATCAAGGTCGCACCGAACAGTCATTATTCCGAGCTGTCAACGGCTATAAGGAACCAAAGCGTCGGAGATGGCTTACCCACCCTACTCCTAGTGAGGGTGCATAACGTAGAGCGCGTATGTCTGCAGATGAGGGAGCTAGTCCTGGTTTTGTTAGTGCTGCCGTGGTGTGGAGAAGTTGACAGGAAGATGCAAAAGACCTCGGCAGGGGCTCAATGCTAATCAAGTCCGACTTTTAAAGACACACATACTCATGATGCGATAATCTTTGCCTTGAGTATACACCGCGAAAGTCTGCTCGGTCGCAATTGAGGAATCATCTCTGCTTAGCTTGGTCTTGCCGCGAGCCAAGTCGGCGTTGCTGCAGGTGTATCAACCTCTATGTCACTGACTCGGCCAGCACAGGGTTTGGAAGCCGGTGAAGCTGTAACTTTTCTGCCACAAAGTCGACTAGAACTAAAGAAGGATAATCGATGGAGGTATTGGCGTTCGAAATGGAACTGTTTGAATGTTCGGGTCCTCCAAAACGTCACATGTGGATGTTGTCAATTTGTGGTGCTAACTTTATGCATAGCGTGGCATCAACGCCAAGTGGACTTTGCCCCACACGTTTATGCTCTCACGAAGCACCGACAGCCAGCCAGAACCCCCACGTGCCTCGTTACCGTTTACGCTTGTCTCGTTAGCGCACTGGGGCCTTCCCACATTCACACACCGTTAGCGACGCCACAACTGAGCCGCCAATTTACGGCTTCTGGAAGGCGCTGTTTCTTCCGGTTTCTTTCTTTTGATGCACTGCACTCCTCTCTTATGCCCACCCGCTACACCCACACAAAGAATCCGCACCCACGGGGTCGGGATCGTTGGAGCACCATCACTGGATTACAAGTCTGTGGAATGTTGGCTAGACCTCAGGCCATCCCTTTGGGCGTGAACAACTCCAATTTTTAGCGCGCCCCACAATACAGTTAGATTACTTTCCAACCATCCTGGCCAGCGGTTTTTTCCCACTGCCACCAACCTCCTAAGTAACTGGACGTATCGAACAGCCCACTTTTTAGGGTTCTCGTAAAATGATTGGCTATTCACCCTTGCGCGCTAAAAATTGGAGTTGTTCACGCCCAAAGGGATGCAGCGTTCCAATTTGGCCTGCACCGAGGTTGAGAAATGGTGGAGCTTAGCGGTCCTGGCTGCTGCCTGCCTCCATCCGTATGGTCCGTACCTTGGTGTGGGCCGCACCTACTGTACCTCGGACGGCAGCGAACGGCAGACAATGGCCCCCAGATTGATGAGAATGATGCCTGAAAACGACAGCTGATTCGTTCTTTCCCGCGTCGTCAGGCACATTTCGTCACCTCATCCACCATCCCCTACCCCGCCATGTCTCACACAAGCAACATTACCAGAAAATCTCACTCGTTACCAAAGATTGTGAGCAGCTTGATCTGCTGTTTAAGGCTGTGTATCATGATAAGACACTCCCCGGCACTACACTCGATTTGGCTTCTGGAATGGTTGCCAATGGGTTGCATGCATTGCATCTGCAGCTGCAGCCTAGCTTCTCTTCTGCTGCAAGGAGCTTCAATCATTTTCAGACAAGCCACCGACAAACCTTACACTAGGTAACCGATGCGACTCAGGAAGCCACCACACTCATCTGCACAAGTCTCGTTCCCCGGCGCCGAGATATTGGGTGTTAGGATAGGGGATGTTGGCTATCAAGGTGTGCCTCTGTGGCACAGAAACCAAGCAGGTAAGCTGAGCTCCCTTGCACCATTCGCCAAGCACGTCAGCATATCGCGCAAGAATTCGATTTACTGTGTACAGGGTCGGCCTGGGCTCCATCGAAGCATTCTGGCATTCTCACCACGCAAGGACAAGCTCCATGGACAACCCCGGCCCTTTTCTTTTTGGCCTGACCAGACAGGCATGTCACCACCTGGAGATCTCGCGATCGGCATCGGCGCTCTCGGCCCAGTAGCGTAAGAGATCACCGGAAGCAAAATGGCTCGCACTTCACCTCAGCATACTGGGGTCCTTTCGCGTTCATGCGGTTGGTGAAATGTACACTTTATGAGCCGATCAGAACTTTTGAAGCTGCCCAGTCAGGTCCCGCATGTGCGATAGCAGAAGCAACGACGCCCATTGGAGCTTCCCGTTTTGGCCGACCGAGAGAGCGCCTGCTGGCCAATAGCGCAATGTATCAGGGTCTCACTTTGTGGCGACAGGGTCAGCACCACAGACCTTGACTAGGGTCGCTAGGGTCGCCAGGGTCCCTTGAGTGGGCCAGGGGGGCTCACTTCATTCATTCAGAAGGGTTTTTTTTCGCGTTCGAGGACCACCTCGCGCAAACGGCACGGATTGATGAATGTATGGCACCCACGAATTTGCACGTGGGAAGCAGGGTGAAATGGAGAAAAAGAAAAAAAAGAAAAAGGGTCCCCCGGCCTGCAGACCTTCCTGTGCCTGTCATGACTGCTCTTATTTTCGGGTCGATCCCAATTGCAGCATTTCCACTGTGAAACAGTCCGGCTGTATCTGGCTTTGCATGCCCTGTATTTCCCCAGAATATCGTGAGTTTTCTGCAAAAGAAGGATATCATCGCACTGTGACTTTCCATATCACCGGATCTTGCCGAAACAACCCGGCCAGACGGCCACGCACGTACACAAAACATCGGGACCCCGGCTCCGGCGGCCGGTCCGTCTAAGCGCAGCATCGGCCGTGTTTGTGTGAAGTGAGCTGAGGTTATCGCGAATGGCGGTCGATATTGAGGAACTTATACTCGCTCCGTTCCGGGAGGTTGTTGAACGGGCAAAGGAAGCTGTCGCAAACGCCGAAGCAGCTGCCGAAGATGACGAGGAGGCCTCTAAGCGGATGGTCAAGGCCGGAAAGGCGGTACTCAGAGAAGGCGAAAGAGCATTGAAGAGGTTGCAGCCGCTATGGGACAGCCAGGTCGAGAAGTTTGGTGACACCTTCAAGGCGGGAATGAGCAAGAGCGGTGCGCCTTCATCCCATCCTTATTATCCACCTCATCATGCATACTGATGGCCTGTGGCAGATGAGATCGAAGAAGAGCGGAGGAAGCTTGAGGACCTCCTCTATGACTTTGAAGACTTTACCGAGCTCGACACGTTCGATGAGGAGAGGTACACAGAAGTACAGAGCGCGACCAAGGCACTCGCCCTGCATGTGCTCGATATCATCAAGCGGTTGAAGATCGATGGGGTGCCCATCAGTCCGCCCCCAGTTAGAGCACCATCGTTCCCGCCCTTACCTCCCCTCCCTCCTCTACCCCTAGCATCAAGACCGTCATCAAGGACGTTGTCGGCTGCCACGAGACCACTGACAATAAGCCGGCGAGACTCCCTACCTTCAGCAGCCGATCAAGCTGTCTCTCCTACTGAGCGACGTCAAAGCGGAGGGGGTGGACCTGCGTTTAGAAAAAGAACCCCCCTGGAGACCAAGCGGCTAACGCCCCAAGGACTTCTCAGGAGTGATACCAAAGTGTCTCACGCGTCTCCCACCTACAGCGTCGACTCGCTGCCTCCTTACTCGAGTAGGGAGTCACGTCTGGTGCCTCCGCCTTTGGACGTTACGCGGGTTATTGAGATCCCCCAGGTTCCTCCGCTCCCTCAACCTCCTCACAACATTACCCTCACACCCCTCTCCGAAAGGCCCCGTGTCATTACCTTCACACCGCTCTCCGAAAGCCCCCGTGTTATTGAGAGACAACCAGGAAACCGTCGCCTAGCTCCGGAAGACAGTGAGAGGATAGCGGAAAGGCCGATAGAACGACGACCATCGATGCCCAACGTACTCGGAACCGACGGTGGACAAGTGCGTATCGCGAATGAGCCAAGCAGTCCTGCAAGTACAGCTCCCAGCAGCGCCTTAGACATCCCGAGTTTTCCGCTTCCCCGAACGACAGCATGGGTCAGCGACCAAGCGTCTGTCACTGGCTCACGTGGCAGACCAGTTCCGGTGCGTGAGCCAGTGGTCCTACCAATGCGCGAAACCGCCATTCCAGAAGATGAAGCTGTCACGACCCCGACTCATACCGACATGATCAACTTTGACAGCCCACTCAGCCACTTTATCTCGAAGCTGAACCGGTTTTCGCTCGAGAGCTCGCTGACAATGACCACGTCTTTCGATCCAAACTCCGGCGCGGGTGCTGCTTCATCGCCGCAAGCGACGACGCCAGGTACCACGACCAGCAACCGCATTAGCGACTTTAGCCAAGCGAACAGCGCAGCATCGACAGCACCATCATCGGGCATCACAGAGGGTCACAATGGTGGTGGCGTGAAGCCGGCTCCCCGGGAAAGCACCAATGGTCGCACTTCGTCGCTGGCTCAACGAAGTGAGATCGGTCATCCCGGGCCCCCAAGTCTGCCATCAGCTGCGGAATTCGACGAGGGCCTGATGGTCGCCGAGGACTGGACGACGGTGGTGTCGGATGGAGCGAACTCCCAGGGCCAGCGACACCTGTCTACAATGCCCTCGCGCGAGGCCGACTGCAGCATTGGATCCAAGAGCTCTCTGTATCAGTTGAAGGGCTTTTGCGACGGGGCACAGGCCTACAAGCAAGGCGGGCATTGGGAGGGTATCAAGAAGACGGTCGGATACGTTGCGGTAAGCTGCCTTTTTTTTCTGGATTTCTTTGCCTGCAAAACTAATCGCTGTACCACCAGGGAGCCACGGCCCATATTGGACGGTGCATAAGCTGTGGATATGCTCATCACTACGATGAGCTCAGTCTGGATGTGGACCGAGACCGTGAGTCCAACTTCGCCGCTTTCTCCCCCTCCTTTTTTTC
Source organism: Diplogelasinospora grovesii (assembly GCA_033297225.1). NCBI lineage: Eukaryota > Fungi > Ascomycota > Sordariomycetes > Sordariales > Diplogelasinosporaceae > Diplogelasinospora > Diplogelasinospora grovesii. Next base: position 136,045 of record MU853796.1, on the reverse strand, counting down.
ATGCTTTTCCTGACAACTGCATAGCCAAAGCAAACTTCAACAACTCTGGCGTCCGATTCCGCATCCGCATCCTCTACAAGTCACACCTGGCTGCCCAGAAAATGACAGAAGCCTATTACGCCTGCCTCTTCTGCGCCCAGACGGGCGCAACCGTCCGCGAGGGAGACGCCACCGTCTTTGCCTCCTCCGACGCCCTCTTCCGTCACCTAGCGCACCACCCGCAGCCGCTGCCCGAAGTCCCCGGCGTCACTGTGCTGTACGGCAAGGACTTTGCCAACGACGACCCCCGGCTCAACGACTTCGACCTGCACTTTGTCAACCCCCCCATTCCCGGGTCCGGCATCCCCGGGTCCGGCATCCCCGGGGGCGTGGCGCAAGAGGTGGCCAACCTCCCCATCGCGACGGCCAAGACGAGCCACATCCAGCGCTACGGCGAGAAGAAGCTGCCCCGGCCGGACGGTATCGGCGAGAAGGATCTGTTGCAGTTTTTCGTGGGAGCGCGCATCATCGGTGTCGAGTTTCCGGTCAGATGGGGCGGTAAGTGGGCGTCTGGATGGCACGACGGTGTGTGGGGTGCCTTCCCGGCCAAGAGCATCGACATCGAGAAGCCTCGTAAGAACGAGATTCCTCCGCTGTTACAGACCGGTGCTGGGGCGTACAGTGTTAGCGTCACGACGAGGTGGAAGTGGAACCCCAGCGACGCCGCCGACAAGGGGTGGCTGACGTTCGGCCAAGGGGAGACCATCTCCAACGTCGGCTGGCTGTTCAAGGAGCACTGGTGCTGGAGCGGCACGAATAGCAAGGGGAAGTTCGGCGTCTTTCCGAGGAGTCACGTCAACTTCGACTCCATCGATGAGAACGCCTCGCCTATCCTGCGGCCCGGCTCGTCGAGGAGCATGAGGAGCACGAGGAGCAAGAGGCGCGACGAGAAGAGCAGTGGTGTCAGGAAATTCTTTGGACGGTCGAGAGCCGTCAGCTCGAGCGCCGCGTCGTCTATCAGTGGTGTCTCGGGAATTGTGGAGATTATTATGTAGTTTCTCTCTTCATTCCCCTTCGTTCGTTCTTTCTTTTCACTTTTCCTTGTTACCATTTTCTTCCCATCTTTGGACAATTCGGTGGTGCCCCCCCTCCCCCCGGGCCTTATTCCTTCGTTCTGTTTCATCTTGTTTATCTTTAGCCACCCCCCCCTGCGGCTGCCAGTCTCATGTTTTTTTTTGTTTCCCTGTATCCTTATCTAGGCACCTCGATTCCCCCTACTTGTCGATCTTGGACCACTATCTTCTTTTTATTTATTCAGCCATTTTGTCAAATCTAGGGATACTATTATTTCACACGGGAGGATACTCTTTTTTTTTTTTATAAAGAACCTGTTTGGGATGGATGGATGGGAAGAGAAAAGGAAGGTTAAGGAAGGCTTGCATGCGGCTGCTGTTGTTATTACCATTGCCATTACACTAAAGAAAGACGATACCTGGGCAGCCTCCCTATATACCTAAATGATGTATGTATGTACGCATGTAGCTAATACGATGAAACAGTGTAGTGGGTACATGCCGTGATTCCTGCTCGAAGCTTACAAAGAGAATCTTTTGAGGTCCTGGAGCAAAAGAAGCGACGAGAAGCAGGACCTTGAATTAAAAACACAGTCGTAAATAAAAAACTTCTTCTTGACAGCTCGAACGTAATGCACTCACTAATATATTGACCACTTTTACCTTTAGGAAATCGGCCATATATAACCAACGACTACTCCCTTCGAAACCGTCTTGTCAGACGTAAAAGCTGGGACTAACTCTGAACTGGCGATTTTTGCGCGCTGTTGCCTGCCTGCCTGCTGCAGAGTCTCGAAGAAGAAGAAGGGGGGAAGTATCGCGCCCTTGGAACAGTACGTCCCCGTCTTCTCCCCCCAAAAGTTGGGAAGTATTTTACCGGAGTCTTAAGAAATGGTTAACAGGCATGACAAGAGCTGCCATGTTGATGATGATATAACTAACTAACCTAGGTACTACTTCTGCAATAGCCCGTTTTGAACTTGGTCCACCCGGGGATGGTGATACTGACCAGGGAGGGAGAAGGGGGGGAAACAAAGTGTCTACCTAGCCCGATCAGTTTTGTTGTTGGTTCAAGAAGCCCCACCTACCCACCCTCACAGATATCGCTCATCAAAAAACTTACAGGGGGGCCAAACCATTCAGGAACAAAAAGGTCGGACCAATGGATTTTTAAGTTGTAAGTGGATGATGATGTTCACTGTTCGGATAGTAAAATTGCCAGTGCACATGGCAAATGTGCAGGTTTTTTTTTTGTGTGTGTGTGTTTGAACTTAACCTACCTAGGTAGTCTGAATGGGAAAGTGGTATCATTGCCCTCACCTACCTACGTAAACCCAACCCAACCCTTAACGCCCCTCCCGTTATGACAAGTCTATTTCTGCCGAATATTCTTCGGTTTCCTCTTCTTAAACACCACCACCCCTCCTAAACCTGCCTTGTCTTCTTCTTGTGTCTGGTCTGGTACTTCTCCAAGTATCCCGTCGGTGGACTCCCTTTTTATAAGCGGCGGGGGTGGCGCGTCCGTCGCTTCCTTGTTCGCCTCTCCTCCCTCTCGGCTTATCATGTCTTCCTTCTTCACTTGCGCCTCCTCCTCCTCCTCCTCCCCATCCTGTTGGGTATCAGCTTCTTGTTTGACTTCCACATCTCCCTGTTGTTGTGGTGATTCTTCCTCCTCCTCCTTCTTTATTATCTCCAGGTTTGGCTGGCTCTTCTCCTCCCTTTTCTTAACAGGAGGAGGAATCGTCCCGCTCAACAGCGCCTCCAGCTCCTCATCCCCCCTTTCCACCGCCATCTTCGAGTCCGCCCCCCACCGTCTAGGCTTCTTGATCTTCAGCAGCCCCCGGAGCGCCTCCTCCTGCTCCATCTCCTCCTCCGTCCGCTCCAGTTCTCGTTTCACCCCCAGCGCTCTGCCCTCTGCCCCCCCCCCTCGCCCTCCCCCTTCCTCTTGATCCTTTATTATCCTAGTCGAAGTGACAGTCCATTCCCCCGCCATGGCCATGTTCCCCCTCAGTTCCGTCGGTATGTTCACCCCCAGATCGGCCAGCTGCTCCAGCTGCTTCTGCCGTTCGGCCTCCGTCACCTGCGCGTTGTTGGCACCTGTTCTTATCCCTCCTCCCGACCCCACATCATTACCGAATCTCGACCCGGCCGGTCGGGGTTTGTTTGACACGGACCTAAAACTACTATTTGTAGTAGTGGTGGTGGTGGTAGTACTAGTATTGTTGACGACACCGTTCAACCTCTCCACCTCCCTCCTCGCCCGTTCTTTTTCTTTCTCCTCCCGCTCCGCACCACGATGCAAGTCCCTCAAGCTCCGTTTAATCGCCCCTTGGTGTCTACCACTCGCCTCATGATTCGTCCGCTCGAGCTTCGTATCCCGCACGTACACTTGACAGTGCTTGCACCAGTATTTCGGGGTGGATTTCCAGTATTCTGACATCCTTCTCTTTCTTGCTGCTGCTTTGCGTGTAACGGGATGAATAGCAGTAGTTAGGTTGAGGGTTTTGGGATGATAAAGGCGAGACGTTCGAGGTTTGGCGCTGTGGTTTTGTGTGTTGGATGGCGCTGTCGGTCGCTTTCGGTCGGTGGAACTAGAATGGGCGGTGGACTTGCAGAGTGAAGGAGGCAATGCGTCTACTTTTTTCGAGGTTTTTGAGTGCTAGTTAGTTCTTTGGGAGTCTGATGGCGCACTCGTCTCTCTAAACGTTTGACGGCGCGGCGCTGGTTTCTTCATGATGTGAATCCAGCAAAAGATGCCGGACCTCTGAACCTTTTTGGAAACGTGCTGTGGCGGGGCAGGCCGGGGTTACATCGGCACATTGCTAGCGTAGCATACGTACCTAGTGTACCTTACAGGTAGGTCTTGGCAAAGGTCCACATCCGCTGAGCGAAGCTTCTGTCCAGTGTCACTCACGCGTTCATGCTTGGGTTCATCAATTGACAGACAGCTTCCAAAAAACCAGCTATGTATTTCCGCTCTCTATCATCTTACATACAAAAGCGTGGAATATGTAACATTACTGCACCGCGCAATGGGCAACTCAAAATCCCGGTCCCCTCCTGAGAGACCTGGTGGTTATCCAGTTACCGACCCATTGCTAACGGCGTGCCAAAATTCGCTGTATCCATCCATCCATCCATCCGCTATTAAAGTCTGCTCCAAAAAACCAAAAAGGCTGCTAGCAGACTGTGCATTAAGTTCCCGTGTCCAATCTCACCAAGAAGGACGCTTCCAGGTTCCTGCCTTTGCGTTCGCCAATTTTTCTCTCCTCATCTCTCCAAAAGGAGTCCAAAAGAAAGATGTCGATACAAGTCGTTTCCAGAACATTAATTTCCTCCACCGTTATTCATAGACGCATTATTGCCGGACAGCTGGAAAACAACTCCCCCGAACCACGCTTAGAGGAACCAGACAGCACCGACGAGACCGACAACGAGCGCGGCAACAGAGCCCATCTCGATGCGGCCGGCGGCGTTGGTGACAACCGCGGGGGCGCTGGTAGAGGCACCTGGGCCGGTAACCACCGCCTTGCTCGAATTCGGCACCGCTGTGGTATGAAGAGTCGGGTTCGGAGCAATGGAGGGGCTGATGCTCGCAATTGGGCCGGTAGGGACTGGCACGGAGACGCCAGTGGCAGTAGGCGATGGTGTCGCAGGGACAACAGGTGTCACCTGAATCTGGCCGTCCGTGTACTGCGACACAGGGGGCAAGACAGTGCTCGGGGTGGGAGTCGCAGTGATGGATGCGCAGGGGGTGGTGTGAACCTGGAGTTGGCCTGAGTTGGTTTGTTAGGTTGCCTCCAGCTTGCTACGTAGAGGGAAAAGGGGGGAGTCAGTGCAAACTTACCATCGCTGATCTGGCACAACGGGACAGGCACCGTGGTGGTGATGACTTGCGGCTGACCATCGCTCAACGGAACAACGACAGTGGTGGTCACAATGGAGGTCCCAACAACCTGGCCGTCACCCTTCTGGGAAGCAGCACCATCTCCGCCACACGGCATGATCATGATCTCCACCGGAGAGCACTGGGCCGCCCAGTATCGGTCGTACAGGTTGTAAAAGTCACCCGACTTGCACTGGTAGAAGGTGGTCGAGCCGCCAAGCGCCAATGTGCCGTTGCCGCATGCCGAGAAACCTGCGGTGTAGATTGCACCAGCCTGAGGAGGACCGTCGAACTGGAACTGGTAGTTGGACGCGACATAGCCAGTTCGCTTCGAGCCATCCGTCAGAACACCATCCGCGAGGGTTGCCACCAGGATACCGTTACCAGAGCATGCAGCGCGCTTCTGTTCGGCCGAAGAGGTTAGCGCTGCGGTCCTAAAGCTTGGGACGGGCCATTGAACCTCGCGGAGAAGGTTGACTGGGTACTAGGATCTAGCTCGAGGGCGGTTTCTTACCTGGAGAGCCAGGTCCCGCTTGGCAGTCTTCGCATCGACGATAGAAATCTCGAATGATCCTGACATGCTGGGCTGGCATCCTGCCGGTGCCGCTACTGTGGGCGCGATCTTGTCTGTTACTGCTTGGGCCGAGACCGAGCTGGCAAACGCGAGGAGAGCGAGCGAATAGTGCTTCATTATGACGACTGTGGGATCCTTTCCAAGAATTTCCAAGAATTCTTTCTTCACTGGTTGCCCTGCGATAGCGAGTGAATTAGGCTAAACGATAGGAACACAACACGAAACACTGTTATGGGGATAGCGAGTGAAGGCGGTTTGTGTGTGTCTAGGAGCAGGTTTGGAGAGGATAGGGTCCTGGCGGAGGATTCGACGACAGTTGAGAATGAAGAATGAAAGGAAGGAGGGCACCAGAAAATTCCCGGATGGTTCATATATGAACCACGCCTTCCTCTCCATCACTCGACTCGACTTCCCTGCTCTGCATCCCGCCTTGAATTCTTGCACAACAAATCGAGGCATGTTCGTGGGAAGGAGTGGGTCCTGTACCATCTACATCCAGCGTGCAGCGATCCGTCATGTCTGATCATTGTCACTGCATTCCCGGCTTGGCTGGAGTGGGTGTGGGGCAGGTACCGCTTACATCCCGTACAGGAAAGAGCGGTCCACCTTGATTGCGGTGGGGGTGGTTGGTGCCATCAACTTTCTGGCCCAGGTACGTGCGATTGCCGTGCTTGGTCGGTCTTGGCCGGGCGCTGATCGAAGGTACCCACGTGTGCACTCTGGAGAACCTTGACATCTGGCACTCGCCCAAATCATACCAGGTAAAACTCTCGTTGCTCGGGTGAAAACGGTGCTTCTAGGTTTGGATAACTCTCTGGCGGTAGTCATCAGTTGACCAGACGAATTTTGTACCTTACCGGTCGCATTTGCGACCTAACGACCCTCTCTGCCGCGTGGAAAGAAATGGTTCGGTCTTCTCAGCGAGCATTGCAGCAATTGGCTAAATCGAAATCCACCTCTGCCAGCTCAAGGGATAAGTCACGGAAATATCTCGCCGAAATCGCAACGAAATTGTTGGAGTGAGGCGCCAGTAGGTCTGTCTGACAGCGAGACAAAGGAGGCTGCAGCTCAGCTGCTGTTGTGCTTCTGCGTCTAAAAATGCAACGTCTGGTCACAAATCGCAGGTTGCACTGCACTGCACACCATGTACAAGATCCGGCTGCCGTGTGGCCAGTTCAGTCTTCCACCAATGAGGGTAGGGCGAGAGCGAACTAGTCTACCAAAGAGTTCCGGCATCTGAAAGTCTTCCAGAAATCCTCGTGTTGTACTTGTACTTGACATGCTTGACAAGCTCGCGGGTGGCCTCTGAGCTGCAGAAGCGTTCAACCTTCATCCAACAAACAGCCTCAACCCACCTCTCACATGCTTGGAGGTTGTCGCCAGCAGTAGGTACTCGTATCTAAGGAGCAGACTGCCCCCAATACGGAGGCAACTGGAGAAAATCCCGGGCTAGGATGCACGGGAGTAAACCATTACGCCTCAAACCCGCTTAGTGGTCTGGTATAAGAAGGTCAATTACATGCTTAGTCTAATGTCCTGAGCACATCAGGTTCAATCTGGCCCCAACCTCCTTCGATCCCACCACACTCTTCAATTGGGTGTGGCATACACAGTATGCTGTCACACACGGAAGTGGCTGGAGGGCGGCTTCAGATTGTCTCTGATCGACTTGCAGACCTTCTGTGCCAAGATGCATGCCACAGTAGCCGCCTCTCCTTCAGACATCACACATCCGTCGTTATGGACAATAACTGCGCAGAATTTTGTCCTCTCGCAGTTTCCTTCGGCAGCAAGGAAAACGATAAGCTATCTTGACACATGCCTGCATTGGCGCTCGTCTTAGCATGCAAACAAGCACTGTTTCTGCAACGATGGACAAGCTCAATCAAGCTTAGGCTTAGCTCAATGACAGAAAACATTGCCAAAGGTGACATGGGAATCTATCCATTTTCCGCGTCGTTTCCTTTGCATTTTGCGCCACCAAATTTGGAAAAGCAACCAGACGAAATGGCCAAAAAGCCAGGAACGGGCCTTTTTCACCCTCCTTCCGTTTCTGTACGAAAGTATGCTGCGAACGGCAGGTTATTCTGAGCCGCGGATTTGGACACTAAACAGAAGATTGAAGTTTTTGGATTTCTCTGTCCGTCCTTGCCGTCTTCCAGACACAGTAACATAATAAGACACTGCAAAATACACTAGACACATTACATATGACTTCATCATAGGTCAATCCTTATTTCAATAACTGGGAGCGCGGGGGAGGGTTTCCACCAGAGAAAAGAATCCGCTCTCGCATGGTTGCAATCCCACCTTCGGCCCCTCCTGTTGACGTTGTAGAGGAACCTGCTTGGCGCCTCCGGTACGTGTAGCAGGTCGCTTATCCCCGGGAAACAAACGTGACGAACAAGAAACCCCTAACTAAAAAAGTAATTGCTCGGCGTCTTCTGTAACAGCCTCCTAGAGTCTTCTTTAGCTCAACAATCCTTCTCCTAGTGGATGCTTTTTTTCTTGCTCTTGATGCTTGTCTGATCTTTCAGGCGGGGAACCGCTGCACGCCGAGCGGGGTCGAATGCCACACCGCAGCCTGACAGGTTTCCAGGAGCGGCGAAGATCGAGACTCCACCGTCCGATCGGACAATCAATTGGTTCGTTCAGCATTGATCGCCCAAGATTTCCCGGCCAAGAAAAAAGCCATCGGCACAGGGGAAGGGGGCGACCAACGCGCCGCCGTCTGGCCGCTAACGTGGGAGACGCCTCCAGTTTATCAGCGCCTATCAAGAGGGGCAGTGTATGGCAGGCTTGCAGCGAGGACAACCAAACATCTGCCCGATTGTTGACCGCAACCCGAAAACAGTCCCAACAGAATCCACTAACTTACGTGTTAAGGCCTCTTTTATGACGTGGACTGACAGCAAACACCTGGCAATTCCAGTAGTGCTCGCCCAGACAGCACAACACTCAACGGTTTCCGAAACAAACCGGCAAATTCTTACCGCCCCGGCAAGCTCACCTGGACTCATCTAAGGAAGTTTGTCTCGTTGGGGTCCAAAACGGCTGCTTTCGGCGATTCAAGCCCGTATTCGGTTGTCGTTTATATATCGACTTGTCACACAGTGTGTGGTATGAGATGCCTGATTTGGAGCACACCGTCCTGAATTTCAAGACTTCTTGCGCCAACAACCGCAGGCCGATATTAGCCCACCTTCCGAGGAAAATTTAAGCAGCATATAGATTGAGACTCGGGCGTTGGCGAGACTAGCCGCGCTCCCTACTCGCCAAGGTCAGAAGGTCCTTCAATTCCGAACCGCATGTTGTCGGGGAAATATCCAGGTGACTAAAAAGCTGGAGAGCAACGGCGGAAACCAGGGTTATCACGTCTCAACTCTCCGCGGTGCCTTGCAGACCTACGAAGGTGAAGCTCGAGTCGCGGAGTCACGCATCTCCAAGATAGCACCAAGGCACATCAAGCTGCCAAGGAAATGCTTGGCCCAGAAAAGGTCAAAGCAGGGGTTATCGATGACATCAGTGTTCTGGTCCTGGTCTGCTCTCCACACCTTACAACAGCCGCTAAAGCGCCGGCCCCCCACTAAGGCCGCGTTTGGTTGCTAATATTTCTTCATACAAATTGCAGTCTGTTGGCGAATTCTGTTAGCGGGTCCTATGCAAGGGCCAGGGAATAGCGCCGATCTTACCTATTTTGTATGGACTTGGCGATTGGCATGTACTCCCCTTGTAAGCCACCCGACAGGCGGCCAAAAGAGGAATGGTATATGGCAAATGGCCAACCACGCATGCCGAGCCTGTAGCTCTGTGGCTGTTCGTGGCGTAGGTACAAAGGCTGATGCCAGGTCGCCCTGTCTAGCGGATTTGGCCCTTGTACGTCTCCGCTAACAGAAACAGTTTTGAACCGAACTGGGCCTAACATGCCCGTCATCCATCATGTTACTGGCAAGGGTTAACGTTAGCATTGCAGCGAAGTCCCCGAGACAAGCGCGGTGGACCTCGAGTTCCGCGCTCCGTTTCCATGGAGTGCGATTCATCACGGATCTGCCGGCTGCCGGTTTGCTTTGTTTACTGTTTCGAGCTCGATCTTGAAGCCATCTTGGTCAGGCCGCCAGCTGTCGCTTCTCTGAGACATTTCGCGGCTAGCAACAGCACAAAAACCTAAGATTCTGTCACAATTCATCGCACAGCATGAAAGAGCGAACTAATGCTCGTCCTGTTCACGCCGACCAAGCGATGGAACACCACAGCATGCATACAGTGTATGCTGCACGTTCGCCAAATCGGCTCTTTGCCAAAGTGGGTGCACCGCAGTCGACTGCAGCCGGGTTCCAGACTCAACAGTTGGAGAAAACTGCAACTGCACGCGGGCTTCCATTGAAGGCGAGGATGGTGTTTCGACCTGACCAACTAATCTACAGAATCTTGCATCTGGAAAATTACTGTGCTGCGTTGAGCTGGAGCTGAGCTTTGTGCGCCGTTGCACCTAACACAATCCCATCTCTTGCTGGAGCGCCTATCCCAGCTGTCCCAGCTGACCGCGAGTCAGGAAGGCTAATGAGCTCAGCCCTCGGCACGTACACAAAAGCTCTCGGCCGGGAAGCTGATGTCTCTGTTCCTGTAGCACGGACACGACAGGAAAGTGGTAATTATGGAACAAAAGTGCCGAACTTGGGACAGTAATACATACCGCAGTCTTCTATTTTTGCTCACCTTTGTGCACACACTAAGCAGTAGCTGCCGAAGCTGGATGGAAGGCCTTGCAGGGGCCGGCTCCATATTAAGCTTCCGCGGCAGGTCGAGGCCAATGATGCCAAGAATTTAATATCTGGAGCCGTCACGTCGTCCAAGAGCCTCCCCGCGGCAAGTCAAAGGCAGGCTTAGATCAGGCCATGCCGAAGACTAAAGTAAACTTGACTACAAGTCAGGTGTCAGAACCTTAAGCCGGGTCAGCTTCTGTTCATTTACTCTCCGCATTCATGACGACCACCCAACCGCCAGCCACCAGCTTTTCATCGTCTGCTCCGGGCTTCGACTCAAGGTTGTTCTGTTGCGCTCAACAATTTGGACGTCAAGAATAGAAGCCGCTCGTCCCGATCTTAATTATTATCGTCTGGTCTTTTCCCGGCTCTAGTCGCCTGAACATTTTCCCGGTGACGCGAGGTCAGTGCGGTTCATTTTGCTTGTTAGCGAAACGGGTGGAGACCACCAAGCTCGATCCTGCCAGGTGAGAAGAAGAAGGATGAGAAGCAGCCACTACCGCCTGGCCCCTGGCATGGCTAGCTAGCATTTCGTATATCTGGTGCATGGCCGTTGCTTCACCGTGCAGCGGGAGGTGGTTCGTTCTCCCGAACACCTCGTTGCTCCCGGCAGAAGCTTTTTAGCGGGGAAAGGTGTCATAACTCCGTCCGTGCGCCGCCGTGTCCGCTTTTGCCGGATGTCAAAAGATGCTAGGTCAGCGAAAGCCCTCGCTACCTTATCTGTATCCCCCAAACCACCACAACTCTTTATTATGTGCATGTCGCAATAAAAAGTCAACATCCGTTTTTCGTGCTCAACTGAGGCCAACGACGGGGGACCGAACTCGGAACAAAAACGAGAGATGTCTCGAGACTGTGCGACAACGCAGCATTTTTTTCAAACTTACAAACACAAGCGTGGTGCAAAAACGGGGAATATTCGCAAAAAGAAAAAAGAAAAAAAAAAAGGTTCTCAAGCGAAGAGAGAGCATCAATGAATGATATTATTTATATGGTATGTGCAACGACAAGTCTATCACAATCCGCATAAGATACATCCCAGAGCAAAAAACCCAGCCAATTTTTTTTTCATATGATATGCGCAAACACATACACCAACTCCCGCGCCCCAAGAAATGGGAATCGCAAATCGCCAGTATGATTAGATAGATGGGATTCGTATCCAAGCATCAGAAAGAAACCCTTGCAACCCACCCAACACGCCCGCTTTAAATAAAACCCGAGGCAGGAAACTCTCACTCCCTTTAGGTATTTACTGAGGAGGGGGGTGATAAGGCTGCTGACCCTGGGCGGGTGTTCCATGGGGGCTGTAGTGTTGCTGCTGCTGCTGTTGATACTGGGCATTTGGGTCCTGGTAACCATATGCCTGTGCGCCTTGTAGTTCCTGGTGTTGTTGCTGAACATATGGTTGTTGTTGGTATTGCTGCTGCTGCTGATACTGAGCAGTGTTGGGGTCTACATATCCAGCAGTGTTCTGGTACGGCGCGGGACTAGGGGTAGACACTGGAGCAGGGCTCTGCTGCTGCTGCGGGGGATATCCTGTCTGCTGCTGGCCATATTGCTGTTGCTGATATGCCTGCTGATCGGTATATTGCGGGTACACGGGCCCGACGACAGCGGGCTGAGCGGAGGATGACAGCATGGGCGTCTCCTGGGCCTTCATCTCCACGTTGGCGGGGTTCACGGCGGCGGCGGCCGTCCTGTTCGCGTGGTGCATGCGGAACGTGTGGCCGTTGTAGACGAGGACGGCGATGAAGAGGAGCATCTCGAGGGCGCTGAGCCCGGCAATCGCGGAGATCTCGGCCAACCCGGCCGCGCTGGCCACCGCCGCCCTCTTCTCGATGCCGCGCCGGCTGACGATGCAGTGGTTGGAGCTGACCGCGCTGCCGTCGTTGTAGCACCCGTCGACGGTGACGTCGTATACGAAGGACGCGCGCAGGGCCGCGTTGGCGCCCATCGACGACAGCCAGAAGATCGCCATGAGCAGGTCCAACGCCAGGACGGCCCAGATGTTGTACGCACCGTTGGCGGAGGGCACCTTTTCAGAGACCAGCGCGTACGTGCAGACCACCCATGTCATCATGCCCTGACAACAACAGATTAGCAATGAGCGGAGAGGAGAGGAGAGAAGGAGGACGAGGGGGAAAGGGGAGGGGAGGGCTTACGCAAACGAGGGCAAACACATTGGCGTCCATCGCGTATCCGTGAATCAACAGCCCAGCGAGCACGACGATCAGAAAGGATATAAAGATCTGGAAGCCGCGCACGACGGTGCACCACAGCGGCGTCACCACCATGTATGGCTCGCCACTGCCGGGTGTGCTGCTGGTTGTGGGTGTCGCGTAGGACTGCGCGGTGGGTTTCATTTCCGCCATCTCTCTCTTCGTCGTCTGCTTCTGATGTTGTCGGGCGCTGCGTTTATCTGGGTGTCTGTCGTCTGATATAAATTGGGGATCGTCCCTCTACGATCGTACCTGCGCGATCTGCTGCAAACCTTCGGAGGATGCAAGTTATCGCGCGCACACAAGCAAAAGGTGGGAAAGAGGCGACAGAAAAGGGAAAGAAAAGCTATTGGCGCGCGCAATCAGATCGAGTTGAGGAGGAGGGAGGGAGGGGTGCCACACTTAAAGGGACGAACATTGGAAATCGGAACGGTGCTGCTGCCGCAGCCATGCAGCCTGCCAAATCTGCCTCGCCCTGCAAGCCGCATGAGGAAGTTTTCTGGGTCTGTGCAAGAAAAGATTGGACATTGGCAGTTGGGCAGTACACTGCACTATGTGTGTGTGCGTGTGTGTGTCTTGTCCCATGTTTCACAGGCTTTCCTGCACTCGGGTTCTTGGTATCGCTTGGTGATACCAAACAAGCATTAGCTGGCCCCGTTTATTCTCAGCCGCACCGCGACCCTTTTGTGATCAGCCATTGGATGGGGTTGCATGCAGTGCTTTTGGGAGGGGGGAAATCTGGATGGAATGCCACGATCCTGCGCGCCGCGCAAAGTGGCCGCATCTTATCTGATCTGATCTTCTATCCTATATAATCGCAGCAGTAACAAAACTCAGTCCTTTGAGCAAAAAGGTATAAGGTACAAGTCAATACAGCCATGGACGATATCCGCGATGCCGAGTATGATGTTCTAATTGTGGAAGAGTCAGTCGAGGTATGGGAGGGGGAAATCGATAGCGCCTTGGCAAGCGGAATGACTCCCAGGCCCGAAACGGCCAAGCTCCGTTCCAAGTTCCGCCAAGCGCGTGTTGCACGGGCGCCAATGGCTGGGACTCGGGAGGCCTGTGAGGCGTGTCCCTCTGCTCAATGCCCAGGCCCACGATCACCGACTTTGCAATGCGGCTCTGTGGTCTTGGTAGGTGCATTACATAGGTGGTGGCCAGCCGGGGAGTCCCATTCGTATGGAAGCGCGCGGCGCTGATCTTTTTTGTGCTCACTGCAAGATAAGACACGGCTGAGAGGCCGCGGGCGCTTGGACGGTTTAGAACTGTAAGCACAGGTAGCGTTGCACATGGAAATTTGGGAGATTTTAGTCGCTAGCCTTGCTTCAACGGTCATGTCCAACGAGATGCTTGTCAGTTACAAAGAGTAATAACCATTCTCAAAACGCTGCCTTTCCCCGAAACAAACGCTTGCCTGCTACGTAGCAACTCTCCAAGCTGCCATACTCGACCTTCGCTCAAGGTCTGCTACGCTGCTGACCTTATCCCCACGCAATATCCATATGTTGAACCACTTCCACACTTCCACCCGTCGCCCTCCTCCAGTGGAGGTCTCGCTTTAGTCACCCAGACTGCATCGGGACACGAGTTCCTCCAGTAGATCTAGCTCCGTGGTCGGCTGCTGCTGCTGCTGTACCATGACCGTCTCGTCGTCCACTTCCGTAACTGATGGGCGGTCGTTGCCAGTGTTGCCGTTGGGCTCATTGTCCACTTCCATGCTGTCCACTTCCGTACCTGGTGGGTTGTGGCGGGCAGCGTTTCTGTTGGGCAGGCGGGCGACAATTGTACGCCACTGGTCAACCAGCCGTGCGAGCTGATGGCTTTCCGGGTGCTGAAAATCTGCGGTGCCGTGCAGGGCGATGTATTCTGTGCGCGCCTTCGCCACCTTCTCAACCATAGCTTTGAAAAAGTCCGCTTTGTCCTCGCAGTGGATCGTGTATTGGTTGGCAAAGTCGAGAGCAACCTGTTCCCACCCGGGTCCCACCAACGTGATGTTCACCACATAGCGTAAACTGATGGTGAAGATGTCGATGAGCATTCCGCAGTTACGGCGTCTGACGTTGAGGGACGCGAAGCCTTCGATGGGGTCCGCCATTGTCGCGATCACAAGGGCGACGATCTAGTTGTGCTTGGTCTAGGTTGATTGCCGGGCTATATGGATGGATACCTAGACAAAGTTGACTGCGAAAGGATAGAGTGGTAAAACGTGTTGAGAAGGGTCAAAGGCAAAGGCAAAAGATGAGGTGTGAGGATTGACAATTGAACCACGGCCTACCCCTTCTGTTCACATTTTTCTGGGCACTCGCACCTGCTGTTAAACATAAATGCATGGACTCTTAGAACTTAGGGTAGGGGGTTAGTGCGACCAACGCATGCCTCGCACCTTCTCCTCTGAGCACAATAACCCAGTTTGCAATGACCCCAATTATCCGAGGGGCCTTGAGTCGTGTTGGACGCTGCCCTACAGCACACGTAGCGAAATGGCAGGGACTGCCGATCCGCGATAGGAGTTCCCTGGACCACGACAATGGAACCTGTAATGCTCATACACATACGTGGTATACATATCATGCACCAAC
Organism: Diplogelasinospora grovesii; assembly: GCA_033297225.1. NCBI lineage: Eukaryota > Fungi > Ascomycota > Sordariomycetes > Sordariales > Diplogelasinosporaceae > Diplogelasinospora > Diplogelasinospora grovesii. The sequence continues at coordinate 120,966 of MU853796.1, read as the reverse complement.
ACCAACCGCACGACATGCAGTACAGATAGCCAGGCTACATCTTCTTTCCAACCAAGCTGTCCTTCCTCTTCTTCTTCATGAGCATGGCCTCCTCCTCGGCCTTCAGTTCCGCATCGATCCGCGCGCCCTTGTTCGGTTTGTTCCCATGCACCTCGGCCTACCCCTTCATCAATATCATAACCCCCCGCCCGGGATATTGTGTGTGGACTTACCCGGAATAGCGGATCGTTCTTGTATCTCTCCTGGCGCCGTCTCTCCGCCTGTATTCCGCCGTCAGCACCCCCACGCACATACTACCTGCGTATGAAGGATGGGGAGCGGGGGTTCTGGGGTTTACCTCTTCGGCCCTTTGGCGGTCCACCTCCTCCATTTGATCCTCTACACCGACCGTGAGCCATACCGTCCAGTTGGCCAAAGGGGGTATGCATGGGGGCTTACTAGGCATCATCCCCTTGACATTCTTCCCGCTGTGATGCGTGAGCTCCTCGATTTCCGTGCGGGGGTAGTTGTGCTGGTCGCCGTCCTCGTAAATGTTCCTGGAGCCCACTGACGATTCGGCGTGCATTTTGGTCGGGCTTCACCGGTCCGTTACTAGATGTTTTTGCGTGAGACGGGGCTTTGTTGGAGACGGGTATGGTCTTTTTCGGTGGTGCTTATCGTGTCGCATGAGGTGCGGATGGGAAACCACGCTGCTGAACTACCCAGTGATCATTCTTATATGGGCGGGCTGACGCATCTCCACGCTAGACGTCATGCCGAACGGACGCACATCCGCCCAGAACATCATACGATCGTGCAGGCCCATCGTCACTGTGATGTATATGTACCTAACCTGACACAAGTAGGTTGAAAAAGAAACTGACTCGTGGAACTCGCGTGTTGATATTACGTGCAATCTACGTCATACATTCACAGTTGGCTGGTCCGATTCCATACGGTATCCGCACTGTCGCGACTTCAAATCACGGGACATACGACACCTCCTCCCATAACCCTCACACTCTCACACACCCCAGATCCTTGTGTGCCTGGGCTTAAGAGCAAGGCCGAATCAAACACCCCCGGAGAGCTACGGATACCACACGCGGAATTGAGCACCTTGGTTCCCCATCCATTAGAACAGCAGCTGCTGGTCGGCTCGAGGCAGATGGACGCGGCGCAGGCGTTTCCTGAGCACCGGGCTACACGAAACCCATTAGTACCGTCGTGGGGCTCTGTTGGGACGACACACACATATGATGAGGGAGGGAGGTGACGACCCGGGGCAGACTTGATCACCAGGACAATGGTTGCGCGTGCTGCTGCGTGCTGCGGCGGAGGTGCTGAACTCACCTATCAACATGCCACCAGCCACGCCTTTACGTGCCTGCCTCGGCTGATGGAGAGACGGAGTCCCAGACGGGCAGCATGAGCAAACCGTACACAGAGTCGTAGACCCGGGGTCGGCGTTATTTAGTAGCTGAGATATGCTGCATCATTGGGTCGAGATAAAGAGTGTACAAAGGTGTGAGAATCGAATCGCTTTGTCTAATGTACGCACATGCCCTCTGCAGATGGATGGTGGACCGGTGTGTTTTATAACATTGTGGTGTGGAAAAAAGGGAAGGCACGATGGAGCTGCACGTGCGAACTGAGGTGCATGTAAACAAATCCGTGAAAGGCCTTTTTCCCATAGAGCCTTTGAGTCTTGTTCTCACCTACCTTGAAAGACCGCATTCACTTCATTGTGTCATTACGAGTGCAAGGCCTTTTCCCCAGAGGCGACCTATGTGTAGGTACCGTAGGAATCGTCTTTTTATACCGTAGGCGCATACAAAACCCTAACCTCGGTACATCCTCCCCGTAACGGCCAATGCACAGGGCCATGGAAAAAGTCACTTTTCGTACCTAAATGGCCCACTTTCAATTGCAACAGCCATTTCCACTACCGGGCTTCAATTCCTAAGCCGTCGCAGCGACTGTTGAGCTGTTTGGAGTCATGTATGTACTGTACTATAGATAGATAGATTTCCTGCACGTGATTTTCACGTGATTTTCACGTGATTGAAAATTGCTTTTATTACAGAAATGGACGAATTGGCCCGCGGGCGCCTTCAACTACTGTTGCCTATATATTTCGTTGCGAATTGCTTCAACTTGTGGTCGTTTTTGTATGTGCAGGGCGATGGCGATGTTGGCTGCATTGGAATATGGGTCATTTGGGTACGAAAAGGTACTTTGGAAAAGATTTTTGTCATTCGGCCGACTCCACTTTTTTGTACCTATGGTATAAAAAGACGATTCCTACGGTACACATAGGTCGCCTCTTTCGCCATAGAGCCTTTGAGCCTTGTTCTCACCTACCTTGAAAGACCGCGTTCGATTCATTGTGTCATTACGAGTGAAACGTCTTTTCCCCATAGAGCCTTTGTTCCCACACACCCCTTGCTTCGGCAGTGAGTGTGGAACCCCGCCTGTGCCAGTGAGCATCCCTCCTGTAGCTACCCGAACGGGAACCTATAGGAACAAGGTATTCCTGCACGACGCTTAAATAGTTGAGACGTTGCGTTGAGCGTTTATTTAAGGCGGCTAATGACTTACTGTGGCTAGGTAATTGTACATGATCGGAATCCAGCGCCACGGCTGGTCTGCGATCCTGAGACTGCCTACCTAGGTGGTTAAGAGAGAGTTTCCTACCGGGAACCATGGGTCTCACGCCTCTGCTCCGCGATGACCGTCATTCTCTGTACGGCATCCTGAATCCTTGCACACGTCGTATCGCTAATCTCCATAATGTCGCTATTCGCGCTGATCTCGATCAACCTCCTCTTCCAAAGGTACCATAACCCGACGCTGCCCGGCGCTGTCGGCTCCTCTTCGTATAGCCGGTCAAGTAACATACCCCCACATCGTAGAATCCACTCGGTTACGAGCCAGACGCCGCAATCTGTTCTGACCCCTTTGCGCGGCATGTACTCAAGTTCAAGCCCCGGGTACTCCTTAAGTGCAAGCGCCGGTGCGCCACAAAGATATGGCTTAGTCAGATCTGTCAAGTCTGCGTTGGCAAGTCGGGCGATAACGGCGTTGTATGCAAGCCCCTGGGGCTCAAGTGCTACCCATGGTGCGCAAAGGCAATGTTGCTCAATCAGATCTGTTAAGCCCGCGCCGCCAAGTCGGGCGAGAAAGCTGTGCAGCTTCTTGCAGCGAGCGAGATCTTCAGCGAGTGTTTCCGGATACCATATGGTGCTCGGCTCAACCTCGTCCCCTTCCCAAAATGGAACTGTCGTCACGTTAGCAAAACTCGCGCATATTAGCAGGCATTAGATGCTCTTTACGGGCGTTCAACATATCGGTCATAAATGTGTTGAAGCCACTGAACTCTTCCCATCGAGTCTGGATAACATTAGTTCAGGCTGCATCTTTAAATTCTGACCTTGTTTGCATGACTTGCCTCAGAATCGCTGGAGACTTCACCACCTCGGTCGTGAAGTATTCGAAAGCACTGCGCCATGATGTCAAGCCACGGGTGATTCAGTGGTGATACATAAACCAGATCCAATACTAAGCTCCAGAAATTGAAGAGCAGGCCACTCCAATGGTATCCGGGAAGACCTTTGAACACGATGAGCCGGACATCATTGGCTATCTTCTGAGCCTTCGCCTTTGTACCGAGTGAGCTTCGAAGTGATGCTTTGATAGCTTTGAAAAGGATCATCATAGCGTCGTCATCTTCGTAGTCCTCGCCAATGGGGTCCTCGACTTCCTCTAGAATAATCTCCGCATCCTCCGGGAGTTCGTGGTCATCTTCGTAGTCCTCGCGAATTAAGTCCTCGAAGGCATCTTCGTAGTTCTCCTCGAAGGCATCTTCGTAGTCCTCGCGAATTGAGTCCTCGACTTTCTTTTGAATAATCTCCGCATCCTCCGGGAGTTCGTGGTCATCCTCGAGATGCTCCAGATCGATTTCCATAGTTTGGTAGTTGTAAGGAGGTTTGCGTTGCCGACTAAGAGGTTGCTGAATTGGAAGCTGAAAGGCCTATGCGTTGAAAGCGAGAGAGCGGGTTTGTCCATCACCGGTGTTGTGCGATCCACTGCTTTTTATTATAGTCTCAAGACGGTGCTAGGCTAAGCGGGCCAAGGGTATTGTTCAAGAAAGAACTAACTAATTGTCTTTACTCTAAGCTTCTCTTTCTTTCTACACAGCACGAAAGGAACCATCCAAAGCTGTAAGCAAGGCCCACTAGCAATCTGCTTCCAGCTTTCTTGCACGTCATAAAGATGACGCTCTACATAGCAAAGCAGATCTACATAGAGGTTACCGTGGTCTCTTTGGCGAAGCGCGGCCATCTTACAGAAAGGGGTCGCGTGCCTTTATTCAGCAAGCTTTTATATAAACTATTTCCAGCTCGCCCTTAGCTTTGCGGTGATGGCCACAGAAGGACCTGCTTTCGGGCGAGATATCATCAACAGCAATCCAGACACAGCCACAGGCCGCCATCTCCCGCTGCTCCCAACCCATCAACCTGCCTGCCTCTACCCCTTCTTACCTGCTTGAGCATTCTGAACTCATTCCCCACCCGAGCCGCGCTCCGATCCGATTTGTCACATGGCCAATCAACCTCAAAAGAGTATGGCGGCCGGCATACCAGGCTCTGGCACAAGTGACTCTGGATGCCCGAGTTCTGGAGTGGCAGACTCTGCCGCGCCGGGCCCAGCGCCTCCGGGACGTGTCCCGCTGCGTCCGACAAACTCCGCCTATGTACGTGCTCTTTGCTAGTGACCTTTCGTTCGAGTAGCTCACAAAAACCAGTACGATTTCAAAGGCACACCCTGGAACAGACGTATTCCCGGTGCTCAGTCATGGATGTATGCGAGCGAAGTGGAGGCGCAAGTTCTTGACGCACCTAATCCTCGAAAAGACTTAAGGTATCCTGATCCCTTTGAAAACCACAGCACATCAGATGGGACGAACCTCCCGCTTCAAGCATCCACACCCATCCTACATCACCCGCTCGTGCCTGGACAGACGACTGCTTGGAAGGGTGGTCGGCCTGGCGCGGTTCGCGCTTTTTACAACAACAAAAACCGACAAGTGTTCGATGTTGGGTATCATGATAAGAATGCACCACGGACGAAGTCAGGGAAGGAGGGATTTACCATGGCTGACTATATACCAGCAGCTCCGCCTTCGCCACCACCAGGAGACGCAGTCGACAACCGGGAAAGTGGAGACCAAGCGACCGGACCTTAAATGATCCCTTCCTCGATCGCGTCATTCAGGTCACCTGAATGAACCCCCTTCGTTCTTCCCTCCTAGGGCCTCGTGCACCTCTTTTCAAAAAAAAAAAAAAGGCTTCGTGCAGCTGTGAAGCGGTGGGCTCGAAACTGAGCGGGGAAAAAAACGAGAGTAAGGGGGATGATGAAGTTGCTGCGGACGGAGACCTTGGAGACCCCTGAGGATTGAAGAGTTCGTCAGCCCCGCCGGAGCTCTGCCCCACGTGATCCTTTTGCACACATGGGATGGGCGGCGAGGTGAACTTGATTTTTGGGTTTTTTTTTTTCAGGATAGGCGAGCGTGCTTAACGGGGTAAAACGTGGGAGTCAAAAGGTCCGAGGGGGGCGGGCTGTTGGGGACAAAGCCTTTGCAAGGATGGTGGTTATCAATACGCCGGTTGGTTACAAAGATACTGTTGGGCACAATTCAGACAGCGTTGGGCGCGCTTTACAGCAGCAGCAAATTCATTCAAGTACGAACGCGCCGGAATATGCTTGTCATGTCTGTCTCGCCGATAACTTTTTTCCCCCCCAGTGCCACGTAATTCATTCGTGACCTGCCTGCCTGAGGCCGCCTTATCGATAATTCGGAGCTTCTCCGTCACAGCCGTTGATTCTCGCCAGCATGGGCTGCTCTGAGTAGTACTGATCTCCCCTTTCACTGTGGCGTCCCAAGGCGGTCGCATCGCTTGATAGGCTCTCTAAAGTGATGTCAGCCGCTATAGTGTTCGTATGCATAACTGTATAATGCGTTGTTTTCACCAAACTATAAAACTGTTTTCATCACAGAAATCGACGAATCAGCCCGCGGGCCCCCTTCTATTGCCGTTGCATGTTATTACGTTGTGAATTGGTTTAGGTTATGGTCGTTTTTATATGTACCTATGCAGGGCGTTGGCAATGTTGGCTGCATTGGAAGCTTTTTGGACCTAGTACGGTTCCCCGTTGCCTGCCTCCGCGTAAATCATGGCCATGAATCATCAAGCTCAGCCTTTCCCCTTAAGAAACCGCTTTTGGCAATTCTTTACCCCGTCTAATTCATGGCCTTGAACAAACTGTAAGCTAAGGCACGTAAACCCTCGGCCGAACTCCGTGCTTGCCGCTGGCCGCTCTCCTGTTATGTATGATGTACGTGGCCTCCTGGAACATCGCAGCCGCCAGGCCGAAGGAAACCATGCAGATCTGAATGAGCAGACCGTTGTTGTAGCTATCAGCTGTCAGCCCTGCCCACAAATCAGGCCCCCCTCCTTCAAAAGGAACTTACCTAGGTTTGTCTTCTCCCCTGTAATACCACGTCCCGACCATCATCCCGGTATTCGCACTCATAACCCACATCCTATCCTCTGTCAGTCTTCTACTCCATCCCCCGATCTAGTAATACCAGTCCTGATCTGCCAAAAGAATAATTAACCATTAAAAAAAAGAAAAAGGAGACAGCGTGACTTACGCAATGCTAACGCTCCTCTCCTCAGCCTCGTGGCAGTTCAGCTGCAACCATGTATTATGCGCGGGGTGGTACCCAACCGCGAAGGCGTTGATGGCCGTCCAGAGCGCCCAGTGCGCCCACGGACTTGCCGTCTGTCCCTGCATCTGTCTGCCCACGAGCAGCGCGATGAGATAGCACACCTGCGCCGACATGACCGCCATTCCCCTCTGATCCGTGTAGTCGCTCAGCGTGGCGAACAGGAGCGCCACGACCGGGGCCAGCGCCGACCCCACAGCCGCCAGGGCGTTGGCGTGTATCCTGTCGAACCCAAACGACCTTTTTTTCCCCCGCCACAAAAACACACCATCAGCATGCCCTCCATTGCACATCTTTTGTTGCTAGTGGTAGGGGCAACTCACATGATAATCGACGGTGTATACGTCGTAAGAGGCGACCACGTCGAGAACGCGGCAAAGGTCGACACGAGATGCGGCCACCGGCGGTAGTGCTTGACCGTCTTCCAGACCTTGCCGAGCGGGATGGCGTGCGTCCCCTGCGGTCCTCTGTACGTGTTGTTGTGCAACACTAGGTACCAAGATGAGATAGGAAGAAAGAAGGGGACACGACAACGCACTTAGAAACAGAACAGTTCATAACCCGAATATCGACTCTGAGAGTTTCCTTGTTCGTGAGCGGGCCGGTGCTGCTGCGGCTTTGACCTGTGTCGAGGGTGTGCGTCCTGTGTAGGGGGTGTGCGTGGTGTGCTGACTGCGCCGCAGTTGTGGAGCCTCATACTGCCACCCCGGCTATAGTTGCCAAAGAAGATAAAAATGGAGCCAACTCTGCAGGGATGTTTTTCTGGACTCCTGTTTGAATGCGTGGGTAACGTCTTCTGGATTTCATCCTTACTTTTGATTTCTTCGTGCTCTGGAAATATGATAATCTGCGTCTTTTCTTTGACGATGACATTCCGTCTTAGGAGCTGTCTTCTGAATTTGTCTAATCGTATTTGTTCCCTCTGTAGAAATCACATTGTACGTAAGATACCAGAATAATGGATGACTAGCTTTAGAAGGTTTGCGATAAATCATGTACGACATGGCTACGGAACTAATGTAAGAGGAATAAGCAGGCAGCTTTATCGGCATCACATTGCCGCTGTAAAGGACCCTTAGTTTTCACCTTAATAGATTTACATTACTTCGTGACGTTAGCGAGGCAAACTGACGTGGCTAACCTGGCTTCAGTCTAATTTCGCAATGTAATCTCACTGACTCGTAAGCTAAAAGGATTTACTCCTCAGCTGATAGATAAGGGACGCGCGTTTTAAAGGCGCTAGAAGCTACATGGCAAGGATGAGAGAATGGAAGAATTGCTTAACCGGAGTAGCGCCCTGACGAAGGTTTAGGGTGAGCTTATGATTAGCTGAATTGTGCCGAGTAATGTGGAATAGGCAGATAACTAGTTGTTGGCATTGACCTCCGCATATGGTTATTTAGCAGCCCTCTGATAGCAATAGGGTGACGGCGAGGCAGAATGGTGTTAACCATTACGACTTCAGTCGAAGCTTAAGAGTCTAAGCTCACGAAGAGAGAGGATTAAGGAGGAGGCGGCGGTGTTAAAGGTGCTTGCTTAGCTATGGCTTAAGCTAATGTTAATATAATGAAAGCTTACAGACACGGGTATTATTCCCTCTTCGGCTACCGAGCTAATAGTGAGAGTGAAGAGTTGTGTGGTGGAAGGAAGGAAGGAAGGAAAAGGAGGAACAGAGAGGTTAGACATTTATCCTTTTTCTTTCTGCGCTTACTAAGACTCCTCTTCAGGATGCGGCGAGATTGCTTCGCTTTGACGTATATCGATGGCTCTTCGACCACGCTCGCTTGCGTCTCCTGCCAGTGTTGCGTCGATGCCTCGGGCCGTGTATAGCCGCCTTGAGCGTGCTCTTCGCCCTTAACCCTTGGTGAGGGCTGCATCATTCCCGTCAGGCTGGAATCTAGGTTTGGATCAGTTGACCCAAATATCTTCGTGTCTTGTTGCGTAATGCCACGCTGCGGAGGTTGCACATAATTCAGGCCCTGCTGTTGGGCGGAATTCGGCGAAATCTGAATGCCATACTGGAATGCTGTGGCTCATCTTCGCAACAGGGTGATAGAGAAATGATGAAGAATACAAAGGGCGTGGGAAGAAGAACAGCGATACAGGTGGGTGATCGTCATTTATGCTTGGCCGGAGAGGAGCAAGAAGAAGCTGGGCGAGAATGGGAATGCGAGTGGCCCTTGGGAAAACCCGGGTAAGATAGACTTTCAAGGAAGTCGACGGGGAGTAGGATCAATGAAGGATCGCTTTGGGGGGTGCAGCGTACGGAATAAGGGATTAGGATGAAAATGAAGAGGCTACGAGGAGAAGGAGGTTTTAAGAATTGCTGCATTCGAATGACCACAGATCTGCAGTTATTCTATTGGCGGCCGCCATCAAGCGCGACTCCTTCCCAGCAAGGATCGCCCGAGATTCCTTTGAAAGACCAGATAGAGAACCATAGAAAGCTAAATGGAAATTAACAGGCGGGAGCAGACCGCCACGAATCGTGGGCCAACAACCCCTTTTAAACACTCCCAGCGCAGTCTTGCAGCCAATCCAGCCTGTAAGGCTGCCTTGTTGCCTTAGCCCGCACGCCTGCAACTGACAGCCGCGCTCGCCTTGTCTGTTCGCCCTGATGATTGACTGCATGTTGCCAGTACTACTCGTCCACCGAGATCTCTTCCCGTCGTCCCCGGTGTCGTTCTCCGAGTCCCAGCCACTGTGGCCACCAGAACTCATTCTGCTTTCGAACCCTCCTCGAGTCTCCTCCCAAGCATCCCTGTGTTGCTGTTAGTGATGCAGCCTACATGACCAGTATTGATCAGACAACCCATCCAACAAATCGAGTGGCAGTTCCGATTGAACGGCAATATCGAGGTAGCAACGGACAGCTGGATGGCATTCTTCACCCAAGACACGCCTGATCGAGAGAACCATCCGCTCCAACACCACTTGCTCGTTCTGAACGGACCAACCGCGTAACATCCGGCCAAAGTCCCATAAGTACGCGCGATAGGCAGGGGCCGAACAGTTGTCCGGGCTACCATGGAGAGCCCTGCTACAACAGAGCAAAGTCACCGCAGCCAAAACTTTCAGTTCCAGAGCCCCTGATTCGCAGATTTCCGCCATGGTTTGCCGGTAAAAGCTCTTTCCCTCTTCCGAGGCCAGCCACCGACGGAGCCCTTCATCGACTGTAGACCAGCCTGCGCGATGGCACACGAGCACTAACATGTCGACCTCGCCATCCTTAAGCGAGGGCACCTCACGACATATCAAGGACCTGCAGCTGGTAAGTAGAAATCCTGAGACACCAGATGAGGATTTGGCGTCCTTACGTAGCGACCCGAATCTCATTCACCTTTCCGTATCCAATATCGTGAACCAATCCGGCCGGCAGAACCCCATGTACCGCCTCCGAAACCCCAATGGGGATGTATTGAAGCAGCTGCTCACCCGGCAACACACCGAACCCGACAGACATCCCGGATCGCAAACATTCGCCTTCAAGAACTCTGGATCGCAAAAGAGCCTTCGTCATTTTCTGTACGTCGAAGCTGCCAAACGACGCCGGCTCCGCGAGGTCGAGGAGGCTGCCAAACGCCGCGAAACTATCGTTAGCCGTCCAGTTCCCATCAAACCCGCGCTGCCGGACATCCCCTCTCCCGCCAACAGATTCGAAAACACCACGGAGCAGCGCTACCTCATGCAACCCCGCCTGCGAGTCTCTCTCCTCCAGCGGCCACATAGCCTTCTTACTGCCCAGCTGCCGAAAGTATTGGATCCATCCCTGCATATCTCTGTTAACGAGCTCAAGGGCACAAGCACTATCGAAATCTCCGAGCAAGTGCAGCCCAAGGAATACGCAGCGCAACAGAAACCAGCGGAGAACCTCGTGGTCGGAATTCTACATAACGTCAGTAACCCGCCCTAGGAGCCTAACCCCGAGGATACCACTATGTCTCGTATCAAAATCGTCCACTCGATTATCACGCGCGCGCCCTGGTCGAGCGTTTTGTGGCGATAGTACTGGTCAAGTCCTCGGCCCAGTCCGGACGAAAGTCCTCGGACAGCGGCCTGGAGGAACCGAGACTTCGCCCTCTCTGTCGCACGCAGCACGCCGTATACCCTCACTTCCCCCTCAATCGGCTCTAACACGTCATGCTCGAGGTCCATCACGGACAACCGCCGGAATTGGAAGCCACTACCGAGAAGCCACGGTATATACGACCGTCGAACAGCGAATTCGTAAAATTTTCCGTCACCGGTCTTCCTAACCTCGTGTATTCCGGGGAGACGCTCGATACGGCGCCATTCGGAACCGGGTGGCCCGGACCGGTCCGTGGAAACGAGACAGGACACCCAATCCTCATCACTCGGCGGATTGTGCAGGTCGGTGACGTCAAACTGAATCAGGTCGCTCTTCTATCAAATATGAGCTGGGTTCGACCCGCCAACGATGAATCTCTCACCTGCTCAATAGTTCGACAGTACAAGATTCCTGTGGCCTGGGTATTGTCGGAGTAGGCGGCCCCCTCTGCATCCGGAGGTGATGACAGACCAGGGAGCTCGTTGACCAGCATGGCGGACAGAGGAACAAGATCGCAGCCCTTAGCCTGCTCAGTCCTGTTGTTTGGAGCTGGGAGATGAGTGTGAAGAAGTCAAGAGCCAACCGGGATGGGGTGGCCGTTAGGAAGAAACGTTGGCGGTGTTAAACACCCCGAGTACAATGGGCCTGGGAAGATGGCAGAAGCAAGGAGGCTCACCTTGGGATGCAGCACGCGGAGGGAATGAGGACGAGGATGAAGAGACCATGGGAGGCGTTAAGAGTCGCGGCAATGGAATGATACACAGATTGTGCAGTTATTTTATTGGTGGCCGCCGTTTCCTTCCCAGCAAGTGTCCCAACGGCTTGTTTTGCTTGGGAGAGAAATGTGGAAGATTGACAGCGCCCCCGCAGACCTTAAATAAAAGCGCACATGTTCTTATCGGTTCAAGGGGTGATAAGCCAGACTGTAGATGCAGCATCACGTCGTAGAGCAGTCCAGAGCGGGACATGGCGCGAGGAGCGCTTGTGCACATGGCCTAGTTTGGTCGAACAAGAGCTCGGATACAAGGAATGGACGTCTGGCTCATGCACGCCGGACGATCCATTCTTTTGCAAAACTATCTACATGTTCATGTTCACCGCATCCTGGCGACGCCGCCACATGGCAGGCATACTCACCATCCACTGCAAGCTCGCTCAGCCATCCCCCAGCGCTACGCTGACGCCAGCTCGCTGCCATCGCTCGTGCATAACCCCTCGCTAGGTTGTCTCCCGGAAGGTAGGTGAATGACATATTCTATTGCGGATATGTCTTATCATGCTTTCCTTATGAAAGAAACCCTTGTTGCAATGAGGGCACTCGTGGTCTGTTGTGCGAGAATGTTCATGCGTTACACTGTGTCTCCTTAGATCTCGGCTCTTTCCAAATGACTTATTGCAATTAGAGCATTGATGAGACTTTCTATTGAAACGCTTGTTGTAATAAAGGCGATTTGTCTGGCTTATGGTGGAAGTACCTGCAGACTGTAACCATATATGCAATGCTAGGAGCATATTAAAGTGGTAGAGCAGACTTACTAGAGTCGGAATTTAAGGCCAATGGAGGAAGAGACGTAGCGACGGGGAGAATTTCTCGGATTCTAGGCAGTGTAATAGAGCTATCGGTCGGTGATTGTTAGATGGAATTTATATAGGTTGGGTTACAAGAGACTTGCCCTAGGTATTCGTCACTGGACTCTCGGGGTCGAGAGTGGGTTATTAAAGGACGGAGGTGGGCGATGAGTGAGACTGTAAGCAACGGGGGATGAGGATTTACTTGTCGTCGTCATCGTTGTCGGCAGCAGCAGCGGCGGCGGCGGCAGTAGTGATACTGAGCCACTGCTGGGATTCACTGCGAAAGAGTCTCCGCGTGTAGAGGGAATCAGGGTCGGCGATCTGAAAACCCTAGGCCTAGCAAGCTCTCTATCTGCTGAGAGTGAGCCTCTGAAAGGGGGGCTCGAGAGAACGGGAGGGCACCCCATGTCCTGATCTGCGCCGTCGGCTGGGAGCAGCTTCTGTGGTGCGCTGGAATGAAGCTCATACGGTATGTGTGAGATATTGTGCGTCATCCTGGCTGCTCCTAAAGACTTCGGTTTCGGAATCTGTATTGCGACGGCATGGACAGTATTGAAGGAGGATTGCTTTGGAATGCGACATGTAGGAGCGCGAGTGAGAATGGGAACGAAGAGAAAGAGCCGGCGAGGGGAGGGTGGTTGGATGTTGTAAAATCGAAGCATTGAGATTGTCCACAGATCTTGCGCTTTTTCTTAACAGCTGACAAAAGCAACTCCTTCTTACCAAATCGTTATAAAGCACTATGGATTTATGTCTTATTGTACAACTAACAACTCGGCAAGCGTCCTATAATCCGCCGCCTTACACGCGACCGCCTAGCCCTTACTTATCTACACTATTCCGTCCAATTGTCCCTATCCGTGGAGTCCTTAGCCACCTTAACCGTTACATCCGTTACGCTCCGTGGAGGGTATATTGTAAGATGTTTCTGCCACCACCATTCCTATAAAACGTACTCTAAAATGACGACGATGCAAGACAAACACTGAGCTAAATGCAGCCATTCCCCCTTAAGCCCTGCGGCCACAGTCGGCAATATCGATGCCAATAGGTTAACAGCTAGCCAGCTAGCAAACCTCTTCTTTAAACGGCCTCGGACTGACGGATGGAACGAGAAGTAGGAAGCAACGGGAAGAATGGCGACGATAACATAAAGCGTGACTAGCGCAGCCTATAGGAACTTAGGACCATGCTGTATAAATTGCCAAACCCCTAGGCCAATGTAAGCAAGGTGAAGCAGTATTCCGACTCTAAAGAGAGCGGGTATCCATGTCGGCCATATAACACGGAGTGTACTGTAAATAGGCTATACGACCACGATAACCTTAAAAGTGTGTCAGTCGTATTCGGGGATGAGAGAGAACTTAAATACCTTAAAAATTTCAACGGACAAGAGGGACGCGGCTTTTAAGCTAAAGAATAACTTTAACGCATGCGCGAGATGACCATCTCTAGCGACACTAAGAAGAACCGTAAGGGCGATTCCAGCGAGCCCGAAAAAAATCCAGCAGCCGAACAAAAGCCAACGGCCGCGCGGCTGCAGCGGCCGTATCGGTGTGCCTTAAAACACCCACCGGAAGATTAACCATATCGGCTCCCGGCAAAGGTAAAGCTGTAAGGCTAAGGGTATTATAAATGCAGCAGCCGCTTAAGCCAGTTAATAGCTAGTGATGTCGTCTTGCATTTCGACAAACGAGTGACAGCGTAAGGGAGTCGAGGCAAGGTAAGGCAGGTAAGGCAACCATCGTGGCTTGCAGGAAAAGTGCAGATTAAGCGAGCTTATGTGCTAAGCCGTTAAACATATATACGTTAAATTAGATCACGAACCGGCCGGCCTACCTTAAATTGTATTATTTAAGATCTATAGCTCTGCTATAAAAAAGAAATGTTCGCTAGCATTTAGCTGTCCTAATTCCCGTTCACGAAAGTTTTAAACACGAACTTAAGCATAAGGGTTGCCGGAGCATTAGGCGGGCTAGGGCAAAAAGCATTCGATTTTGTAAACAACATGGAGAATGGTGGACGTCGTAAAGGAGAGGGAGGCAGAATATAGGAAAGCGCGTGAACGAACCGTTAAAGCCGGAGCGGGACCCCTATCTCTCTAGGTCCAGCTCCTATATAGGGAGGCTAAGTAGAAGAAGGGGCAATCCCAGAAGCGCAGAGTAATAGCGACTCGGATGCGAGAATGAACAGACAACTGGATTGTAGGTGCAGGACCAGGTGGCTTACCGGGGCGAAAGGGCATTTAAATCCTTAGATCTAGGCTGGGAATGAGTGTAACGACCATGCGCATAGGCAGGAGGAGCACCGAATGTGAACCCCCGGTATAAGTGCAAGCCACACGCGTCGCTTCTTTAAAGGGAGACAAACTAAGCGCGCTATACCGAATTGAATTGCGGGCAATTGCCCGCAATTCAATTCGGTATAACGTCACGAATGTCCGTGCGCCTCGTTCATGTCCCTAAGATGAAAGATATTGGGCTGTACAAGCCCGCTAATGTGCTTTAGTAACGACCCCTGGCTATCGAGCTCGCGGGCCTCTAGCTGCTTCGCATCGTACGCCTCATAACGATCTTCCGCTTGCTGTGGCGTTAAGACCGCTAATACGGATGCGCGGGTGATAGGGAAGGGTGCTCGTGTGATACAAGAGGCGGCCATTAGAAATTTGTACATTGCTTACTAATTAAGAGCACCTAATGGTTTCTTTCTGTAAAGTAGTCTGCGTCGAATTCTCCTCTCCTTCCCGCCTTAACTTTTAAGGACCTCGCGTCGAGCATATATTCGGTGGAGAGGTTCATGCTTAAGCACGGCCTATAACCTTTCCGATATCATGGCGTTCAGCTGTAACTTTGCGGGCTGTGGCAAAAACTACACGAGAGCCGATTCCCTCTGAAGACACGAACTGAATCGTACGACTAATTTGCTCTTCTCATCCTAACTTCGATTATTTTAACCAGCTGGCCCAGATGCCCCTGAGTAAATATTCACGTGCGACGTCGCCGGCTGCGAGCAAAATTTTGTCCGCGTAAACCTACTTGCCCGTCATAGGGAGCGTCACTCCGCTTCTTCATATAAGCCTAGGAAGACGCTCCCGAGCTTAAGCACGCCGAAGGACTCCCCCCCGGGTTCCAGCAGCGCCGTTGTCTCACACGGCACATCACCCGCCAGCCCGCCGCCATTCTATATAACGATGCAGTATAAGAATCACATGGAGAAGCTCGGTAAGCTGACCCCCTTATCCCTTAATGGAACCTTGTTCATCTTAAGTGAGATAGAAAAGGAGGATGCCGAAAGAGGTGACATTTTCGTCGTTATAACCGCCGACGACGTTAAAAAAGCACTTTAGAGCCGACCTAAATCGTATTAGAATAGAGGGTTGTTAATTAGGAAGAGCAAGAAGGCTAAAAGATCTTGTCTTAGTTGTAAAACATCTTATATAACATGCGGTAAGTTAACCCTTTCCCTCGCCGGT
Organism: Diplogelasinospora grovesii; assembly: GCA_033297225.1. Lineage (NCBI taxonomy): Eukaryota > Fungi > Ascomycota > Sordariomycetes > Sordariales > Diplogelasinosporaceae > Diplogelasinospora > Diplogelasinospora grovesii. Next base: position 105,081 of record MU853796.1, on the reverse strand, counting down.
GATCTTCATAGGAGATGATGTAAAGGGAGAGAACTTTATCGTTTGTTAGTTACTAGCTGTATCCTTACGTTATAGCTAGGAAGAAAGGATCCTAATTAATTTAAGAGTCTCTTACTAATATGGTCATTAAGTGATAAGCGACCATACGAATCATATATTAAGCGCGGCATTAACTGCCAGGATGCCAGCGCGGCACCAGCTCGACCCTATAGCCATCTACATCCGTTAAACCCGGGCTTTAAGGCCTTTAGAAGCCAGTAATACCCGGTGCTTCCCTCGTTCCAAATATCTAACATTTCCCAGCTGAGCGGGATAACGGTCCCGCAATCCCCGACGGACAACATGTTCGACTCCTACTAGTGCCTATATAGAGCCACGGAGTTCGGTATGCTTAGCCACATGCCTTCTAGAGCGGCCGTGAAGCTCTTTAATCTTACTAATCCTGCCATATCCCTAAGCCTCGAGCAATACCCGGTGTCTCCCTCGTTCCTAACATCCGGCATTTCCCCGCTGAGCGGGATAACGGTCCCGTAAGTCTCTCCGATGGTCAATACGTTCGGCTCCTACCAGGACCCACATGGAGCCACGGAGTTCGGTATGCTTAGCTACGGAGCGGCCTGCTGCGTCCAGCAGGAGCTAACACTAGCTTCTAACGAGGAAGACTTATCACCGCCCTAAGCGCCTCTTCTGGAAGGCAGAGAAGTCTATCTAATAGCTTTATCGGCAAATAGAGGAACGGCTAGCAGTGTCTCCGACTAAGGACTACCGCCACTACATTAAAGCAATAGCTCTAAGGTAAGCGATTAAATGCTTCTCGTATGCAATTTAGCATTTAAGGCTGACTCGCGGTCACAGCGGCCACGCGGAACGCGTTGACCCGGGAAGCTTAAAAGAAAAGGGGTAATCCTCCTATATAAATGCAAATGGTCTGGTTATAGGAAGGCGTACGGCATACTTAGCAAATTGAATGAGCATATAGTAATAGAATCGCATGGCACAAAGCGATTATTTTCAGGTGAACATAAGCGTAAACACAGCAAGACATAATTAACGGCTACTAATTTTTGCCCGCAGAATCCAGTCTACCGTGCTTTAAGTTCACTTAAGAGCAAATTCAGTTCCTAAAGACTAAGTTTACCTACGAAAAATACCTTAAACTTATAGCTATAAAGTAATTTTCGTAAGAGACTGGGTTAACCCCCGAACAAATAGGGCTGTGGTTTGTTAACCAGTAAGTTATTCGGGATACAGAACATCTTAAAGCATAGCAGCAAGTTACTAATAATAAACTTTAAGCGGTTTAAGAATAAACGGAAAGCCCTCGAGGCGAGCGGCTAAGACGCACTTTATAAAGAAGGAGCGAAAAAGGTAAATGGTTAGCAAGAATTACGAGGTAAAACTAAACGACGTAAGGCTTATATATATATATTATATAATTTAATGCATTTATCCTAACGTGCACAGTTTATAAATTACCTGCCCATCTCTCCCCGGGCAGTCGAACTTCGAGCATCATTCCTTAAACTATTAACCATTAAGTAGCGAACAACACACCTTACCACCCTGCAGTGTTTAAGTGGTCACTGAGTGCGTGTACGAGGGTATGGATGGATAAATGTAACTAGGCTTAAGAGAAGACTAGGCTCGAGAAGAAGACTGCTGCTTTAAAGGGTGAAGTTTAAAGCTGTTATATCTCGGAGCAGATTTCTTAAGATAAGCACTAATTCCGAATTTTCATTTAGACCAGCGGAACTTTACGACATAAGGCACCTCCCGAGCTGGGTCTTTACGCGGTTAATAAAGCATATAAGGACTCTCGATAACCATAGTATAATTATAAACGTCGAATGGACGCGTGTCAGCCTCGTAAAGAAGACTAAACGCCGTTTATTCTACGGCCCAGATGGAGACGTGGATAGTGCAGGTACCGTTAACGCGGAACAAGGTAGGCTGCTTAGAAGGGATTAAGTAACGAAGTGACAGATGGACGTGGAGCCGGAAGGACCATAGTGTCTCGAGAAGAGCTGAAGTCATGGGTTCAGCAGACTTTAACCTCCCCGTCTATTCCCCCGTAAGTGGGTGACGGCTAAGTCACCGGTAACCACTAACAATTACCAGTTGCTATTAGCCGGTCTATTTTGTCACCCACTTGCCCCGTTTGTGCGTGATGGATAGAGAAGGCTCTCGGCCGCGGGCACGGCTCATACGCCGCTGGCTGTAATAAGCACCTAGTCATTAGCGGAGACTCGGCTGTCGCTAAACATACATTAGTCCGAGCAATTAAGTCGCAGAGTCCTCGGGAGAGGGAAAGTCCGCGGAGTCCGCGGAGCAAAAAAGTCGAGCAAGGTAATTTTAGACAAAATATTGTTACGTTGTATTAGAGGGGTGTCTGTAACATACACTAGCAAGAGCCTTATGCAGGCGCCCTTATCTACCTAAGGACGCCGCAAGTGCCCACTTTGGGCAAGTGTCACTAAATCAAATTCTCTCCGCCTCTAATGACAGGTGAAGCAATCCTTAGGATGGACAGGGTCCCACGCTTTTAGCGATCACGGGAACGAGGTTTACGCGCTAATTAAAAACCCCGTTAGTTTTTGCATTGCATCTTTCGGCAACTTTTCGCTAAAAGGGGGGAGGGCAGTGATTTCTCCTCTATTGTCATGGACGGTAAGTTCTAGGTGAACCGCAGACGCCAGCGTGCCTCAGCCGGCTGAGACACGGCCTGTAAAGAGGAAATATGCCGGGTCTGAGCAGCCGGGTGTTTCTATTCCGTCAGCTAACATAAAATTCCACTCCAGATACCCGCCACGTCCGGTGATCGGTCGGAACCCGGCCGCGCCTCTATCTCACCTCCCGGCCAGCCGATTCTGGGTCTTGTTCCGACATCCCTCGGCACCAACGCGGCTATTCAGCCGACCTCTCAAGCCAATCCGTCTCCAGCAGCTCTACCTCAGACGGGAAGCGACTGGCCACGTCAACGGGGTGCGGTTAACAGGACACAGCTTGTTAGCCGCATTGGCCATAAGCGGCCGAAGACGACAACTCCTCCCGGTGATCAGTCAGGACGACACGACTACGCTGCTATCCCGCACGACAACCCGCCAATCTCGAAAATCCTAGCAGGACTGGTATCATACATTTCTGATAAATGCCGAGTTTACTTAAGTCTGCGAGGGGAAGCAGATCTCCATCTCCATACAGTTCTACATCATCATACGGAAGGGGGCTAAGGTATTACGGGGCAATGATTAAGACAGCTAAGAATAAACATTAGATACTCTAAATAAGTATACTATGCTTAAGCCGTTGTTCTCCACACCTTAACTCTTAGCTAAGCAGCAGAAAGGCCCGATGGTCGCTAAGCAAGAGGATTATAAGGCACCCGCACCTTCTTTATCGGGTTCTTTATCGTAGTATGCTAAGTAACATTGCCCCAGGCTGAAATGTCCACCTCTTCATTAACGTCCCTTTCCGACTGTTTAGGGTGGACTAAAACCGGATCATCTTTCGGCGACGGGACGAACAGGTTCCGTAACCACGTCCTGCAGTTAGCCTTAATTCTGATCGTCAGCTTACATTGGAAATCGCAGTCATTTGATCGCTGCAGGCGGACGGCGACGTTAAGCGCAGAGGGGATTCCGGTCTTTATCGTTCCGTTCTCACAGAAAACCTATTCGACACTGACTTCCTTCTTAAAATCATTGCCTATTCTCGAGCCCGACAATATGGTTTGGTCCGTTGTTTTCCGGGCAGCCGTCTTCTCCCACTTAACCGAGCTGCCTAACCTAAGGCCGAACTGCCCCACGTTAGCATTCAGGTCGCCGCCCCGAGTGGTGGTCTCGGCCTGGCACGTAGGGAGCACTGCATATCGTCCATTAAAAGAGAAACCCAGGACTTTTAGCGTGTTTTGGACGGGCTCCCGGCTGCTGAATTTTAGTGCTATATCTGCGCAGATAATGCGGCGGTGCGGCTTAGCCGGATTAAACTGGAATCTTAAGACGAGGACCAATTCGCGTGTTCCGTCGCGGAGGCGAACGTGGTCTACCGTCTCGAAGGTGCATAAGATCTTAATCGAGCTATAGCGCTCTATGATGATCGGGCGGTCGTACGGCGTAGACGGGTCATTACGTTTTCCTGCTATTATCGAGATGGGCCTTGTTAGAGACGGTACATGCTAGAAGACTGGTAAACCACGCGGAGGTACTTATCTTAAGAGACGCTCTTAAGGCTCTTCTGTCTGTTTGGAGGCTCGCCTTAGAAGTTCGGTGAGTTGTTAATCTGTGCTAGTAAGCTAGAGATTGGACACTAAGTGACGGCTAGGCATAGGGCGAAGTCGGGGAGGACGTAAGTTCGCTGCGAGGCTCTATGCGTTTAAAGGCATGAATTGTCGCTGCTAGGAGACCGGTGTTAATGCTATCGCGCCCAGCTTGGGAGAGGTGTTATAGAGTATCGGGGGCGAAATTAGCAGAGGAGAGAGACTGAGGCTTTACGTCTGCTTTTTAAGGAGGGAATATTATCGAGGAATTTCGGTGGATTGTTATTAAAGGCTAACGCTTCCTATCATTCCGCAGAAGACATTCATGGCGATAAGCAATCATGGCTAGGGGCCGCAGGTCCGGCGACCGCTTATAGAGAAGGCTCTAGGTCTATTTTAAGGCATACGTTCATTGCTAGCACTGCCGGTGCTAGCGTTGAAAAGAATTAAGAGGGGTCGTAGTAAGGGCGATGATAGCAGAAGAAATGCGGTTAGGGGTCGGTGCCTTGCATTGGTGCCTAGCTCAGAGAGCTTAAGGGCTCGGTATCGAGGTGTGCGGAGACTACTGAGCTTAAGGTCTGTAAGGGATCTTGTTGGAAGTCACGGCTTGCAGTGCACACGTAGTAATTGAGGTCAACTTGTGTTCTTCTTGATCAACTATTTGGCAGGCTGTTTCTGGCCATTTTATGGGCTATATGAACAGGTCTGGAACGAAGAAGAGCGCAATGGATCATTATTTTCCCGCGTTGTGGAGCAGTCCTTCCGTTTACGTCAGGCGCCGGCATTCCTCAGGCGCCCGCATTCCTTAGGCGCCCGCATTCCTTAGGCGCCCACATTCCTTAAGCGCCGCATTCCTTAGGCGCCGCATTCCCTAGGCGCCCGCATTCCTCAGGCGCCCGTTCCACCGCTTCCGGCCTGCGGCTTGTCACGTGACATCCTTTCCTGGGGCACAGTTCAACTTGTGCATCCAACACACCCCCTCAGGCAAGCCTGCAAGGCGTGCCTGGACCTTTAAAGCTATTCCCAGTCTTCGTCCACGACCATTGCGTCTTCTTAAAGCTCTCCCTTCTGCCGTTTAGTGATCCTTTCCTCGATGTCCTTTAAGTTCATCTGCTCCAAGAAGCTTTCCCATGCTCCCTTAGCCAGAGCCTTAGTCAGGCCATCTGCCATCATTTCTGCGCTCTTAATGTAACAAACTGTGATCCTTCCTTCTTACACCTCTTAACGCAGCCAGTGGTTATGGATATCCACGTGCCGTAAGCTCGTTTTAAGGGTTACGATTTCTGCGTGGATCAGCCTAATCGTTTATATATTATCACACTCGATTCGTATACGCGTGTTAATTTCGACTCCCAGTTCCTTAAGTAGTCGGCTCACAAATAAAGCTTTCTTTACGGCTTGTAACAGTGCCAGGAGCTCAGCTTCTGTTATTAACGTTATAACCGTCTCTTACTTATTAGCTCTCTACCTAATCATCCCACCGAACAACTTTATAGCGTAAGCTTAGGAGCTCTTTCGATCGACCATGTTATCAGCAAAGGAAGCATTGCTAGCGACTCGGAAATCGTCTTCTCCTCCGTATTAGAGCGTTAGGAACTTCGTTCCTTACAGGTACAGGAGCACCTTATCTGCGGCGGCCTAGTGTTTAGGCTTAAGGTTGGTTATAAAGCGCGCTAGCTTAGATACGGCGAAGGTAACGTCGGGCCGTGTGATCACCGCTGCGTATAATAAGGAACCTATTTTCCGCAGGTAGGTCACGATGTCGGCCTTATTAGTTAAGCCTTTAAATGGAAGGAGCTCTTCTTTAGTCATTAGGGTGCTCGCTGCCTACTTAATTTGCGCCAGATTAGCGATCTTCTCACAATATAATGCTTAAGAGAGCTAAATAAGCTTCTTCTCTCTGTCTCTAAGCACTCTAATGCTTAGGAACCACTGCAGCTCCTTTCCTCCTATAAGCTAGTATCTCTGCTTCAGTTGCTCGATCAGGGCGAGGGCGTTAGCTCGGTCCCTTTCGTTAAACGCTAGGACGATATTATCCACGTAAAAGAAAAGGATCACTCCATCCTTAATAAAGCAACAGGGCTTATAAGGCACTTATTAAAAGCCGAGGGTGCGTAAGGTTTATATAAGAGATCTTTGCTACAGTAATGGCGACCGCCAAAGCTTATAAAGCGCCTTCCTAAGCTTAAGTATTATACCAGCCTTTCGATGTCCTAACGGCATTTTTATAAACACTTCTTCGTCGAGTTCTACGTTAACGAAAGCGTTAACCGCGTCGTACTACAGTAGCTTAAGGTCGTATCGTGCCGCAATCGCTATTAGCGTTCGGAAGGACCTTTTAGCTAAGGTTACCGCATAACTGCTTACGTAAGGGTTAAGGAGCTGTTAGTCGCCTCTTATAACGAGCCTCGCTTTAGCCTTATCGAACCTGCCGTGCTTATTAAATTTATACACATATACCTACTTACAGTCCAGGATCTTATGTCCTTTAACTCTTAAGTCTTTAAAGTAGATTTCCACTTAGGACTTTATATCCCGGTGGCTGCGTAAGTGTACTTCTTCTGCTTCTTTAAACTGCTTGCTTAAAGGGTGGTTCTTAAGCTCTTTATAGCTCTTTAAAGGTGGTGGGAGGTCTTTACGGTGCAGTAACCGAGGCTTCCTTAATAACCTTTCCACGATAGCTTTTATAAGGACCTTTTGTCTTAAATTAACTACCTTTCCTGCCCGGGTCCTTACGAAGAAGGCGCCTTGCTAGCATTCCATATAGTGCATCTTTAAAGCAGCTAAGGTATGCTTTAACCTTAATTAGCTTACGCCCAGTTAGCTCTCAGTGCTTATTTCCAGCCTTAATTAGCTTACGCTTAACTGTATTCTCTTAACATTACTGTTAAGAACCTTTAACCTTAATTAGCCTGCGTTATAGCCCAGTTAAAGTATCGTCTTTTCTTACAACCTTAATTAGCTTACGCCCAGTTAAGGCATTAAGGTTTATTTCCCTTCTTCCCGCCTTAATTAATCCACTACTTCTTTCTTTTCCATAAAGCGTCCTTTAAGGTTTAAAAAGGGCGGCTTCTTTAACGAGGTTATTATAGCTGCCAGCATTATTACCGGTGGTAAGGGTGGTGGAGTAGGAAGAAGCTTAAATTTAGCCTCTATATACTCTTTCGACCTTAGCTAATCCTTAAAGCCTTAATTAACTGCTTCTTACAATTTAGCATCAGTATTCTTAGTCGCTTCTTACATACTAGTTTCATCTTCTATAAAGTCCTCCAGGTCTCTCACTTCTTAAAGATCTTTTAACGCTAGTTAAACCTGCTTATCTTCTAACGTATAGCTCTTTTAAAGCCATTCGGCTAACCTTTCCGGATTAACCTCACGAATATCGTCTCTCATAGTCTTTAAGTTCCCGTTAAAAACCGTTTTCTTATCGAACATCACGTCTCTCGTAACCACGACTTTATTAAGGGCTAAGTTCCAGATCTTATAAACGTTCATTAATTAGTATCCTATTAGGTAGCTAATCCACGCCTTAAGGTTTAAGCGCTTCTTACGCTGTTCCCGCTTCATTACTTCCGTAATAAGGGCGTAAGCTTTACAGCTAAAGGTCTAAAGGTAGGACTAATGTAGCTTCCTTTACTCCCTATCCCTTAAGTAAAAGCTTTTAAATAGCGTTTTCCATCCATTTTTATATCTTAACGTACGGTTTAACAGATACACCGCAGTCCTTAATATCTCTCTCCATAATGCGTTTAGGAGCTTTACACCTATTCTTATTAAGCGCATCTTTTCCTTTACCACACCCCTTAAGCGTTCCGCGCCTCTATTCAGCGCCTGCGTATAGGGAGGGGAAGGCTCGATTCTAATGCTTTAAAGCTTAATGAAGCGCTTTACTTCGGGCTTAACTGTGACCATTTCGTTATCGCACTCGATCACTTTAACCTTAATCCCATACTAACGTTCTAAAAGGCCTAATAGGATCTTTAGCGCTGTAATAATTAATGCTACAGTTCGGTCTTTCAGGTAAAAGTCCTAACGGTATCCAGTCCCTTAATAAGTAACTAACATCAGGCTTAAGTAGCCTTCCTAGTCTTCCTCGAAGTCGTGGAAATCGATCGCTAATCTTTCCCCTGCTCCCTCGCGTAGCTCCCTCGGGTAACGTCTTATCTAACGCTTCATTTTTCCTTGTGCGCAGGCGTCATATTCTGCCGTTATAATGCCCTTAATTCGCACCCCTTAAGAACTATTAATAAGGTGCTCGAGAGCTTTTAAACTTAGGTGACCGAGACGGAGGTGCTATCTGAACGCATCTGCTCCTATAAGCCTTCTCTTAGTCCATGTGTTAAATTGGTTCCTACGTGCGTAAAAGGTCGCTTTATTAACGTCTTTTAAGATGTACTTTATTACGAATTAGCCGTATTATTCGGTTAAGGCGCATAAGACTGATCCGTTTAATCGTTTTAAAAGCGTGAGATCCAATCTGTTATCCTAGTAGAACCCCCTTTTACGTAGCTTTCGTAAGGAGACCAGATTGTAAGCAATTTCTTCGCAGTACGCCACATCGTATAGGCGCAGCAACTTCTGCTTTCCGGCTAGCGGTTGGACCTTAATATCCACTTCGCCGTAGCTTAAAATCGGTATTTAATAATCGCCTGCCTAGATACAGTTGCTTAGCGCCGCTCGCTTAAAGTTTAGGAAGCGGCTTATTTAGTTAAAGATGTAGAGGGTGGAATTAAAGTTAAGTATTGCCGAGTGTATAAAAGGGTAAGATTAGGTTATGAACGCTGCTCCCTTTATAATTATAAAGCTTGCCTTAATCTCTGCCATCCTCTTAAGCAGTTAGGAGCGCTCTAAAGAGTGCTCCTTCTGCCTTAAATCGTCGGTCGAGCTTATAAGATCCTCTTTCTTTATCTTTTTCTGTTTCCTCAGCTCCTTAATTTCTTTCTTCAGCTTTTCATCCTCCTTAAGGGCCTTATCTGCCTGTTCTTATATCCTTTCGAAGGGTTTAAACCAGTCTAAGGCCAGCTTAAGGAACACGTAGTAGCACCTTTCCAGCGTGTGGTAAGGTAGCTTACACGCACTGCACCTAAGCTTATCCCTAAACTTCTCGCCCATTAAGTGCTTCCTCTTATTTCTTCTTCCTCCTCTTTCCTTACGTTCTTCGTCGTCGCTAACGTCCTTATTACGCTTATAGTTGTGGAAAGAGCCCTTACCCACCTCGGGGCCGGTACGGGTGTTGTTATTAAGGGTAAGCAATTTTCTGTTAATAGCGTTTATAAGGTCGCGGTAGTTAAAAGTGCCGCTGTCGATCTGCTCACGGTGTAACATATTGAAAGACTAGATCTAATACTCTTAACGTGGGTCAGCTCCCTTAATTGCCTTCTCGAAATCGTTAAACTAGTCTTTAGTAGTCTGGACGTTAAGTACACCCTTTAACTTTGCTTAGGTGAACGCATGCTCCTAATCTAAAACCTACTTACTTATATCGCACGGTTGCTTCGTAAGCGGCTTAACTGCCTGCTAGTACTTATTACGAGCAATCTTTCTTTCCTCCGAATCTATTACTCCCACTTATAACTTCAGGTTTGCGTACCACTTATTAAGGGTGCCCTTAGGTAGGCACGAAGTCTTAACCAGATGTGCGCTAATCGTTAAAACGACCTAATCCTTAAGACGTCTAACGCGCTTAATCTCCTTTTCGCAGTCTTCCTTCTCTTGTCTGTATGTAGCTATAGCCGTCTGGTAGTTAGAACGGCCTTCTGCTGTGAGCTCTGTAAAGCCCCTAACTGGGGCGCCGCTCAGTTCCGGCTCCTCTGAGGTCGTAGTTACAGAGCTGTCGTCAACAGTAATTAACGATCCTCTTATTAAGCGGCTTCCTAACGGTCGCCCTAATCCTGATCCTAATAGCCCTGCGGCTCCCGAGGGTCTTAGAGCCATTATCCTCTTCTTAAAGATGCCCACCTGGGGCTTTAACAGCATGGTAAGGAACTCCTCTCTCCCGACGAAGTTAGGATCGATCTTATCCCACACATGGGCAGAGCCTGCCCTGGTTTTAAACTGGTCATCCCATTCTTCCCAGTCCTTAGCGCTGGTGAGGAAGACCTTCTTATCGTTTGTTAACATGATTGCTTGTTGCGTATTGTGTGCTTGGAAGCGGTAGACTGTTATATTAACGCAGTGGAAGTCGTCTGCAGACCGGGCTCATAACTGTTGGAAGTCACGGCTTGCAGTGCACACGTAGTAATTGAGGTCAACTTATGTTCTTCTTGATCAACTGTTTGGCAGGCTGTTTCTGGCCGTTTTATGGGCTATATGAACAGGTTTGGAATGAAGAAGAGCGCAATGGATTATCATTTTCCCGCGTTGTGGAGCAGTCCTTCCGTTTGCGTTAGGCGCCGGCATTCCTCAGGCGCCCGCATTCCTTAGGCGCCCGCATTCCTTAGGCGCCCGCATTCCTTAAGCGCCGCATTCCTTAGGCGCCGCATTCCCCAGGCGCCCGCATTCCTTAGGCGCCCGTTCCACCGCTTCCGGCCTGCGGCCTGTCACGTGACATCCTTTCCTGGGGCACAGTTCAACTTGTGCATCCAACAGATCTCGCCTTAAAATGTCGGTGAGTTGTTATTATAGTCTGCCGAGCTTGTTCTTCTAATTAACACTCCACCGGATATGAGCGGCGCCGGGCGATGATGGCGAAGGTAGGCCGCAGCTAGGACGCCGGTGTTATCGGCGAGCCCTGTCTTACGAGATGCGTGGTAATATCGGGGGCGAAGATTAAAGCCGTTTGTAAAGGCTTTAAGTTTAAGGTATGTGTTATCATTACGTTTTAATAAGGGCGTTAGTAATATGGCGTCAAGAGAATCGAGAAATGGGATTGTCGAGGTGTGCCCGGTAAACTATAAGGCTTAAGGTCTGAAGCAGCTTTAACATTCCGCCGTGGTGCCGGGCGATGTGCGTAGGTCGCAGTCCTCGTTTAAGGCATCGTAACGTCAGCCATAAAGGAGACCATTTACAATTTTTCGATAATAAGGCGCTCGGTTTAGTTTAGAGCGTCTTACGATCTTAATGAATCGCAACACCATAAGGGGGCAGTTAAGCAATGATAGCGGAGCAGAGGTGGTCGCAGGTCGGAGACCGTCTCTTAACGTCGAGGTGTTTAGATTAAGAATAAGCTAAGACCGCTAAAGAGCTGTCGGGCTAGGGGATCAGAAGGGGGCTCTTAAGGAGCCGGGAGGGCGCCTTACAGGGCAAGCTGTGCCTAACTGAACGAGCTAACCTCGTATCATAGCCATGCACCATCTTCGAGCTCCTTATGATTGTTAAGCAATAGCAAGCGCGATCGGCCTACATTACACACTGCTCCACGAGCAGCATGATTTCTTTCTAGCCTCGCAGCACCTACCCGCCACGCCGCAGTTAAGAAGACTAGCGCCCAAGCTGTCGCGGAAACTTGTATTAGTCTGGTTACATTAAAGGAGGTCACGCTTACACGCCATTCCGGAGCCAGGGTGCCTGTTCAGCTCGAACCACTAGAGACACTTAAGAACCACCCCCCGGGCCCTGCCGTCCCAGCCCAGACCAGCCCCCAACCCGTCGCGCGGAGATCCGAATTCGCTAACGTATCTGTTATAGTTGACGAAAATCACGCTGTCTCCGGCCCTCTCGGCCGCCGCCGCCTGTGCATATTCGTTAGTCGCTGAATCAGGGATCTTGTTAGTGTAAAAACATACTAGCTGCGCGTTGACTTGGTCGACGAGGCTGTTCATCGTCCGCCGGTGGTCCGAGGTGAGGTACTGGGTAGGCTGCTAAATGTTAAGTAGTTTCTAGAGGACGATATTTATAGTTTAGCGACTGGATCTTGATGGGTGCGCTACGCTTTGCAGGCCACTCACATGAATCCACGTCGTCCAGGTTACCGAGTCACAGTCGGACGACAGATCCTCGGCGAAAAATTTCGCATATCTAATCGAGGCTTTAGCGACTGGCCATTAGTCAGGGCCTGAAAAGAGAACTCGTACCCCGTCCAGTATATCTTGCCACTAGTATGTACAACAGCGTTAGCGCATGCGACCCTACAAGGAACTTAAGCACATCATTCGGTGGCCACGAACCCAGAAGCGAGCTTGGCCTTAGCGGCGCTCAGAACTGCATCGAGACTGCTGCTAAAAGCGCTGCTGGCAATCAAGTCCGCCGTGCGGGAAAGCTGACCGTCGCATCCACGGCCCAATGGGAAGAAGTCGTACTCGGCAGCCCAATCATATTTGTCCTTAAACTTTGACGCGATCTCTGCCACAGCGACCTGTTCCCAGTTGAAAACGGCCCACTGGTAGATGCATTGGTTCAAAATATTGGTCAGCTCGACATCATTGCCACCTAATCAAAGCTATAAGCCCACAATTTCCCCTGATTAAAAGAATATCGGATACTTACTAATGGATAGCATGATGGCGTCCTGGTTCCCATTAAGGTTCGGGATTTGGTGTTCGAGGACATCCACAGTCACGGCGCCAGAGCAAGACAGGAATTGGAAATTTGGGTAGCCGTCACCAAATCTGGGATCACCATAGACAAGATAGGGGTAAGAATGATCGTAGCGACTGCAAGCCCAGTCTAGAAAAGCAGAACGTCAGCTTTCAGTCTTCACTGCCCAAGAAGATATCAAATGAGGCCAGCATACCACTCTGCTTGTCGAGTGCTTGCCCAATATTGCCGAGCCTGTCACCAGCGCCGATACCAGCTGAATATGAGTCTCCGATAGCTGCAAGATTGCTAATGAAGGTAAGATCCGTTTCATCAAAATCGGCATCTTGTCTTGGCATCAAACGGCTGAAGGGTATTGAGGAATTGCCTGCGTATTGCGCAGAGTAGTAAGAAGGCCTGGCAACAGCCTGTCCAATGACTGCGAGGACGCAGAGGCGTCGCCATGTAAGGGTCAGCATGGCGAGTCTGGTACTTGGAGGAGACGTAAATAAGAACTGGTTGAGGCGATTCGGAAGCTCCCAGCCACACACTGCGTTATATAGATAGTTAAAACAACAACCATTTATGGAGCCAGGCAGTATCACACAGTCGCTAGCGGCACAGTATCAAAACAGAAAAAGGCGCACTGGTGTACATTTCCATCTAGACCGGCGCGGGCCTTCGAGCTCGATGGATGTAATCATAAATCCTATTCTAAAGCCAATTTGAGTATGTCTCACGACTGTGCCGCGGGAAATAAACGCGATGGAAGAAGCTGCGTAATGATGAATCAGCTAATGGGAAATAATGGTCATGCTCCGTCCTCCCGAGACTTGCACCCATAACACTGCCATTGCGATGCTTGTTAACCTTTTCTAGCATCCCATGCGACTGCGCCGCACCGAGGGAAGGGAAACAGAGATTATTGATCCCACAGAGCAATTGTGCCTTGCCTTGCTAAGATCTGCTAACAAAGTTGCCAAGATCTGAGGGATGCAGTTAGATCAGTATTAAGCGCGTGTGTAACGGTTGTATCAGCAGGGGTAGCACGCGGCGCTCTAGCCGTGGGAAGACCACATGTGGGACCTGTCAGATTACTAAAGGAGCAAAAGGCAATGCGCTTTAATACTCCAACCTTAAGTTTATGGCGCGGGCAGCGCTTGGAGCCCGTTTGCATGCCTAACTCGAGTTTACTACGGCTGCGAGCAAAAAAAAAACCCCTTAGTTAGGTACCGATAAGGGCTGGTAGGAACTTTTGCAGGTGAATTGAGCAGAGGAACTAACCGATTGAATTGACGAAGGCTGGTTAGTCCGAGGAAGAAATGCCTTTAGTTACAGTTGTTAGTGATAGAATTGCAGTTAGTGTAGCACTGTTAACGGCATGACTGCAGACTGGGATATATCGGAACTTTTGCAGGTGAATTGAGTAGAGGAACTAACCGACTAAACTAAGGAAGGCGGGTTAGTCCGAGGAGGAAATGCCTCTGGTTACAGTTGTTAGTGATAAAATTGCCCCTAGTTACAGTTATTAGTGATAGAATTGCCCCTAATTACAGTTACTGGTGATAGAATTACAGTTAGTGGGGCACTGTTTATAGCATGACTGCGGACTGGGATATATTGGGTTTAAGACTTTAGGCCTAGAAGGATCCCTCCCGAATATATTAGGTCTCACGCCATTGATACACATGTATTTACTACGGTATAACATTCCCGGTGACAGAGGCATTTTCTTCTTTAATCAATCAGCCTTTAATTTAATCGGTAATTCCTTTATTCCGTAATCAATTCACCTTTATCAGCCCTTATCGGTACCTGACTAAGGGGTTTTCTTTTCGCACGCGACAATGTAGTCATGCCCCCCTTCGGCCGTTGACATGCATACTTTTCGCAAGTAAGTCTAATCAGAACACCTCCAACACTGCAGCCCTGCAATGGGCTAGAGCTTTCTGGAGAGGGTCAGCTGCTTCTAGCTTCTCCGCCGGTCTCCGAAATGGGGCATGTATAGGCTCATTTTGGATGGTGTACGGAGTGTAGATAGATCTTCTCCTATTAATAGGTGCGTAGGTAGTTAAAATAGTACAGGAACTTTTGCTTGGCTCGCTGCTCTCGTTGCATCGGGACACATCTGACCTTTCGCACCGAAAGCCGCTCTTCAACCCCCTGGAAATTATTAAAGACCTTACGGCACAGTATTCGAATCCTAATGTCTTGGCTACCGCGTCTTCCGTCGCTTAACCCGCGCTTGACTGTCGCGCTCTCGCACCATTTCGGGCATTTACTCGGCCAGACTATGTTCTGACAAATGTCTGTGCCGCTCGGTTATTAGCATCATGCGACTTTATTCTTTACCTTGTGTTTTTCCTACTGGGTACATAGGATCTTTCCTTTAGTCCACATTAGGAAGACGACCACAGTCACACTCTTAATAAAGTTAAGCACGGAGCTTAGCGGTAGATAACACACATAAGAAGCTTCTCTACCACAGATAATTCTGTAAATGGACTTAATCGCTTAGAGTCTTTAGATTGAATCGTCACTATGGACGGGCTTTTGAGGTTCTTACTTTGGTTTGCTCTGAGCTATGTACTACAGGCCTACGATCTTAGCCATGCCTTGGGACCTCGAGGTGCATTGGGCATAGCTCTTGACTACTCACTCGCAACATTATGGCCGACAGATGTAAATGCCGCATCAACTAATGTTCCACGGAACTGGCAATTCAGTACCCACCTTACGTTCAATGGGCAAGTCAGCCAGATCACCGACGGGCAGCTGTGGCAAATCGCGACCGACGCATTCAACGAGATGGTCCTAGACATGACGCAATACGGAATCGGGAACAAGAATAGACCCAATGCCATGGCGGTCATGGCTTTCGGTAAAGAGCTCATTATCGCCTCTTCTTAAAAGGGACAGGTGTCGTTCACTTACGACCTAATTGAAAATACCCCGGTTAAGGACACACTCCTGCTCTGCCAGGCCGTCTGGAAAGACTACGGCGAAGGAGACACTAAACATAGGACCGGTGGTAAATGCGCTGAGCTTATGGCCGCTTATCTGTATTACTTCTCTCAGGTGTCCCCACTGAAAGGCCAGAATGCGAGAATCGCCACGGTTGTCTGGGACTATAAGGCTAGGCAACCCCTGCCCAAGGCACTATGCGGGGATGAAACTGCGCCGGCTACTGAGCGACCGGTAAGCTAAAACTATTCTCAAATCTCTTTCTTTGAAAGCTAAGTGCTGACAACATCTGCAAGATTGAATGGGGATGCAATTTGTTCGTGGTAGGCGAGAATTTGCGACCCGTCGACACTACTATCGCTCTAGCGCCCTATGACCTGACAACTCTTGCTGGGGGACTGGCCCTTAGGGATCAAATTTAACTATGCTCCGCGATTAGGCGGACTTAATCTCCGGAACGGAGAAGGTGGACCAGTCTTTCGTATTTCGTTATGCCGCACACGGGTTAAGGCAGAGATGAAACTGAGGACGCGCATACGTGTAAATAAACACTAAGAAGATAGATAATACTGCATTATAATCTGGACGGAAAAGCCGCGCTGATGGAACAGAAGGCCTGTGCTGTCACAGTATAATCGGATGGAAGACAGAGAACTGGTGATAGATGTAAATTCGGCTGTCGCTTCTTTTAGTCTAACTAGTACATGTCTGGTAATAGCTTAGTCACTTCGAGCCGAATTCCAACTCGCTTACATAGCCCCCTAAGTTCATCCCTAATAGGCTGCTTCCAGTTATCATCTGTATCTCGTAAAAAGAGTGCTATCCCCCGGAGATAGGGTGTGGAGGCTTGATACCTCCCGAGCCATCGCTGAAGCACGCTGAAGATCTGGTGATCCTCCCACAAATACTGCTCATTTAAGCATAAGTCGTCCGTTAAGGTGAGAAACTCGAGGCTTGGCGGGAGAGCATCCTCTAATCGCTCCGTCGCGGTATCGGTTACCGAAAACCCCATGAGGAGGGTGACCGGGGCGGTGAACTTTGTCAGCTTGTCCAAGTCCTTTATGGCGTTGAGAGAACCTCTGATTTGCACCAGAGGGTAGTCCATATCGGCAATATTGCACTCGGCGACGACAACGAGTTCTGTTAACGTGTTTCGGACGTGAGATAGTGCCGTGGTGAATCGAGTCAGGTCGATAACGTCTGTATGAACCTGGTCCCTCAAATTCGGGTCGTAGTACCACTCCCAGTGAAAGGTCTGGAGCTGGTCCGTAACCAATAGCAGCGGGCTAAGGAAAGGCTCTCGGATAGAGGTTAATTTCAGGGAATGGAGACTCGAAGGAGAAGGTGGATCTAGTGCTGGCCACGTAAACGGGCCCACTGGGTTGTCTATGGAAGCCGATATGTGCTGGACCGAGGGCAGATAAAACAAGGGAAGAACATCCGCGGTATTTCGAGTACGCCTATCCTGGGAAGGATCTGTGTATCGCTCCAGGGATACTGTTTTGAGATTTTCAAAATCGAGCCGCAGCCCGCAATCTCGGGACTTATCGAAGAGCGTCGATCGCAGCACCGAGCCCACCAGTCGGCTTTCCTTGAAAAAGTCGGCCCCGATGACGAGTGAAGTGAGCCGCAGCGGCTGAGATAGCAAGACGGCGACAAATGCGTCCATAGTCCCGTTCCGCAGCTCTTCCAGCCAAGCTTCACGATAAGAAACCCTGGTCTCCGTCACGAAGGCCATCAACTCTGCCATTTCGGACTCGGAGACCGGGATATTGGGCACCGTGCCTCGGTAATGTGGCTTAAAGAAAGAAGCCCCGATCAGCGAGACAGTGCGGATGTAGGCGGCTAGCTGCGGCCTGCGCAAAGTGCTGCGAAGCAGTGAAGTGATGGGGTGAGGCAGCGATTCCTCCCACGTGAAGCGCACATTCGCGTACAGGTATGGCTCCGCAAGGAAGCGCAGGTGCCTGTGGACACGGCAAATGGTGCCAAGATCCGCTCGTGACAAACATGATAAGATGGAGTGCAACAAATCGTCCGGACAGCCGAGAAGGGATGCCATTAAACGAGTGTTGCACAGAGTTTGATATAAGAGATGGCTAATAATGTGTTGGGCTAGTAGTAGTTGATATCAGCTTGGGCTTATATTAATGATTCATGCTTTACTTAGGTACTAAGAGGTTAAGTTTGAAATTTTCTTAACATCAGGCGGGGGACGTAAGCGCCGAGACTATAGACGAGATGACTAAAAACCACTATGGTCGCATGACCAAGGCCCCCGCACAGACCCACTTTAGACCCATTATTTTCCTTTTTAAGAACTTAGATGACTATAAAAAATTTTTAATAAAACTCAGCGAATCAGCAAGTAAATTTGTAACTGACCACCTATAGCAAGTTTAACTAACCAACAATTAGCAATAACGTACATTATAAGCGAGTGAGCCATATAAGCGAGTGAGCCACTTTTTACTACCCTATAAACACTATCCTTAATTGCAACACATTAACACTAGGAACCAACTATAATTACATTAGAAACAGCTGAATCTAAGGATTCTGCAGCCTCCTGGCAAGTGCGCGCATTATGGCTAGGCTTACCGCACACACCACAGCACCGAACCTTCGTACGAGCCCCCCCTGCCCCACTACCATCCGGCTGCGTTTCTTACACTGCCTCCCTATCCACAGCCTTCTGGTTCAGTAGATTATGTGCATCCTGTACAGTAAGTGATCCTCCGAGCCTCACACGTGTTCTTTTGGCTCTTCGACGCTTGCTTAGTCCCTCGTTGGCCTTGCATAGCGAAGAGACCTCTGCACGAAGAAGAGCCACCTGGTGCATTATAGCCGTTGTACCCTTAGTAAGTTGATCCACAGTATCTAGTATTGAAGTCGGGGAGCTATTTTAATGGTTGGCAATGCGAGTCTTAATGAGCGTTGACTGTAAGTCGGCTTCTCGGGGGTTGTGTGGTGTCTGGAAGACCTAGGGTTGTGCAGTGCCGGGCCGTGAGTTTGGAGGTGTTGGTGTACGAAGCTTTACATCCAGCTTGGAAAGCACCCTCTCTGGATTGTACGGCACAAGGCCAGCCCCTGCAAAGCCACCCCGTATATTCTTTTCCGTCATGGAAGCAAAGAAGGCCTCGCGAAAGGCACAGAGGAACTCGAGCTTGCTCACGTGGTTGATATGCGCACGCATCAAGTCCTCGACCTGGCGACCGTACGCCTGCTTCAGTGGCCCAAAGCAGCCAACATCGAGTGGCTGGAGGTAGTGCGAAGAATGCGGAGGCATACAGAGTGTGATGATGTTGTTCTGCTGGCAGTAGAGCTCGAACTCCGTTGAGTGGTGGCTTTCGTGGCCGTCGAGGATCAACAACCGGTATTTGCCTTTTGTCCGGGGCGCCGTATGGTAATCGAAGTGCTTGATCCAATCCAGGCCTACTGCGTTAGTAGTCCAGCCATTCTCGGTTGTTACGATGCGCCAGTCGGCTGGTAGGTTGCACTCTTGGTACCAGTTAGCGAGGTGGTATTGCGCGGCCAGGATGATGAATGGTGGTATAGCCCAGCCGAGGGCATTGACTCCCTGGATCACTGTTGCCCACTCGCGGTTGCCAGGCTGGGCTAGCTTTGCCTTGCCACGGCTATCCGAAGTCGGAACAACCATGCCTGCGAAGATAATGCCCATCATGAACCCAACCTCATCGAAGTTGTAGACATCGTCAGCCACAATGCCGTACTTAGCCATAACATTCCGCACAAGTGTAAACCACGGGCCGATAACCCTCGGATCTTCGCACTTGGCTCTCTAGTAGTCGTATCTACGCGTATATCGCGTACGGAGCTCTGGCTGGCGTTTAACGAAGTTATGGGCCCAGAGTTTACCGACAGGGGGCGCGTCGCGTTCGTGTAGCAGTTAGTTGGCTATATCTTCCACACCACGCAGTCTTAGTGGAAAAGATCGCGCACATAGCTCAATGATATATTAAACAATAGCCTCCTCTTCTGATTGAGTGAGCTTCTTCGAGTTGGGCGTGGTGTCGCGTCGTGCAGGATGGCCAGCGCGTCGCCGTGAGAGAGTCATACGATCAATGTTATAGATCTTGGCTGCAGCCCGTACACTTAGATTTTCGTCATTTTGAAGAGCTTTGTCACGGCGCCAATCGGACAGTCGCACCAACTGAGCCATGCCCTGTAAAAGGATACAAGTAACCAAAGCTGCAAGCTCTAGCCCTCAGACTGCACCATATAGTTGTCACGTCGCACTTCATCTGCTCACCGCGCAGTCTGCTTAGCGCAGTACCACTGCGCACGCCAGTGCCGTGACAAGCTTCAAGGGCTAAGTTTACCCTGGCTTCGTACAAAGTGGAAGGCATGGTTTGTTGTTGTTGAGTAGTATATTGAAGGTGGAGGGTCGCGTCGCGTTAAAAAAGTGGCTCACTCGCTTATATAGCTCACTCGCTTATAATTTACGTACACACTTCATAATTAACAATACCTTTCATTACATACTTTATAATTAACAATACATTTCGCTATATACTTCATCATAGTTTCGTACTAAAATATCATTACCTAAGTAGTACATTTTTTTACAATGCTTATATTAAGCAACACATCTTTAAGTTCTCGCAGGCTAAACCTAAATAACGAGAAGATAAATATAATTAAGTATTAACAGTACTAACGTAGTACCCGGTTAATACTAGGCTAATACTATCTTACTAGATTAAACCTTTCTTGTTTAAATTATATAACCTTAATATCATAAAGTCCTTCTATTCTTTTAAAACATACTAGAGTACGCTAATAAAGAAGAAAAGTAAGCGCTAAAATTAAGCTTAAAGGCTCATAGCTAAGAATAAGAGCGTTTTAAAGCTATAGTGAAGAATAAAGAAGTTAATAAAGACCTTAACTTATAAGAATATTTAGCTAATAAGTATTATTTTATTACTTAACTAATATTAGTTTAACATTTATTAAATATGTAACGGTCTCAAGGTAGTGTATTGCAACTAGCTAGGCCACTCTACGAGTACGCTCAACTTGGAGAGAAAAAGAAGAAAGAAAGAGAAGATTCTAGAGATCCATATATCCTTTAATCAGGGCAAGCGCGATAGCCTAAGCGCGTTGCCCAGCCATGTGGACGAGATGAGAATAACCTCATTCATGGAAGTCATGGGGGTCAAAGCGGGCCGTTGGTGGCCTGTGCGCTCAGAGTTAGCCGAGGGTCACCGAGGCTTTCACTGGGCTTAGCTCATTACAAAATACTTATAAATTATTACATTACTTTTAATATATTATTAATATATGAGAAGTATAATAAAGATAATAATATAAGTATATTAAGTTTATAAGTAAGAACGTTAATTTTCATACTTATAATACTAAAATATCTTAAAACTCATCTTATTATAATTTAAAGGAAGGCGCGCTAATAGACCTATAAGAGATAAAGAGCAGCTAACTGATAAGGAGCGCCATTAAGCTAATTAGAGCTAAGAATATTAAGGCTCACTTAGATTACTGTGATCTAAGTAATCTAACAATAAATAAATTACTGCAGTCTAAGTAATCTAACTAAGTATATATATTATAGCTATAATTATAACTTTAAATAGTTATAATCCTTATAATAATAAGTAATACATTATGCTAAGAGTTATAACTTATAGTCTTCTGCTTTAATTAAAGTGATTTATATTATCTTCTACCTATGCATCTTTTATTATATTCTTTTAAACGTTTAAAGCATAGGATTATTATACGTTACTTACTTTCTTTTACTTGTTATAATATAACTAAAAGGAATATTATTTACTAATTATTATATTTACCTTATTTACTCTTACTAATAACCTTAAAGCCCTTTACTAAGCTATTTAATAACTTATAATCTACTTAGAAAGACTTATTTTAAAAGATTAAGACATAAAGTAGGCTCTTAATAAAGTTTAAGCTAAAGAGAATGCTAAGCGTAAAGCCTTAAAGGAGAAAGTTAAAAAGGCAGTAAATAACTATAAGATTATTATAGCCATAGTTAAGGATAAGACTTATATTAAGCTCCCTTTGCTACTATAGTATAATAAGATATAAAATAAGCTAGTTTTATAGCTACTTACGGTTTATACTTATATATAATATTATAATAATTAATTCCTTATTAATGATAATAAGTTTACCTTTATTATTTTACTATTAAATAGTAAAGTAGCTTAATAAGTTAATGCTAAATAAAAAGAGTATTTAATTAAAAGAGGAAATATTAATACTTATAACGTTAGTGATTTTATAAAAGAGTTATATAAAGAGATTAAGAAGTTTACTATTATTATTATAAAGATGTTTAGAGAATAGAATAAAGTTAAGCATATAAAAGAAAGACTAAGAAAGATTTACTAAAAAAACACTAACGTGCGTGATAAGCGAGCCGACCGGATAAGCGAGCCGACTACTTTCGGGCACCCCACCACAACTATCTCAATGACACAACCACAAGACTAGGAAACAACTATAACTGAATCAGAAAGAGATGAATCAGACGATTCTGCAGCCTCCTTGCACGTGCGTGCATTATGGCCAGGCTTGCCGCACACGCCACAGCACCGAATCTTCGTACGAGGCCCCCCTGCACCACTACCATTTTGTCGTGTTTCCTGGACCACCTGTTCATCCACAGCCTTTTGGTCTAGTAGATCCTGTGCCTCTTGTACGGTAAGTGATCCTCCAAGCCGCACACGGGTTTTTTTGGCTCTTCGTCTCTTACTAAGCTCCTCATTGGCCTTGCGTAGTGAAGAGTTCTCCGCACGTAAAAGAGCCACCTCGTGCATCACAGCCATTGCTCCCTTGGTAAACTGGTCCACAGCAGCTAGCATCGAGGTTGGAGAGCTGCGGCCATCAGAGGTAGTAACTACCATGCCGGTGGTGATAATGCCCATCATGAACCCGGTTTCGTCGAAATTATACGAATCTTCGTCGAGGATGCCGTATTTGGCCTTAGTGTTGTACACAAGTGCAAACCACTCGCGAATAATCTTCGGATCTTCGCATTTGGCCCTCTGGTAGTCGTATTTACGCGTAAAACGCGTACGAAGTTCTGGTTGGCGTTTGACGAAGTTGTGAGCCCAGCGTGTGCCGACCGGGGGCGCGTCGCGTTCGCGTAGCAGTCGGTTGGCCATATCTTCCACGTACTGCAACTTGGGATGAAATGCGCGTGCACAGAGTTCAGTTATATACTGAACAATCGTACGCTCTTCTAAATCCGTGAGCTTGCGCGAGTTGGCTAGAATATCGCGTCGTGCAGGTCGGCCAGTATGCCGGTCGCGGAGAGTGCCATAAGGTACGGAATAGAGCTTTGCTATAGCCCGAAGGCCTAGTTCGGGGTTGTTTTTGAGAGCTTGGATAGTAAGAACAACCCTAGCTTCATTTAAAGGAGAGGGCATTTTTAATGGTGGAGGAAATTGGCTTGTCCGGTCGGCTCGCTTATCACGCACGTTACTTTTATATATGTTATAAAGTTTATATAAGAGATTATAAAGGTCAGTTATAATGCTAATGCTTAAAAATTGTCACAGGCTCGCCTGCACATTGTCACTGTACATTGTCATTGTACTTAGTGGCCCGTGCACCCCTCACCATGTATATAGCTTCGGAGGGAGAGCCTCTCTCTCTCTTGCACTCTTCGTGCAACCACATAGATCCTACCTCGACCCTTACCTCGTGCATCCCTCGATCTAGCCCGTGATAAAAATACGCGTTTTATAAAGGTCTAAAGAATAAAGTAAAGAATAAGATTTATAAGAAAGAATAGCTTACTATGTTTAAGATATTTATCACTAATATTATTAAAATTAATAATCATAATTATACTTATAAGTAAGAATAACATAGTAAGTGTAACGGTTCCAGCACAGTGGGCACAGGTGCTGGTCGATGTGATGAATTGACGTTCTATGGAAGAGAAAAGAGAAAGCGAAATGTACAAGTCTGGGAATCCTGTCTTTATGCGTGCGGCTTCTGCACGCTGGCGAGCGGTGTGCCTGCGGCCCGCGCCCATCGGGAGCGGTGTGCATTACCCGCACGCTAGCCAGCGTGCACGTTAACTAGCGTGCGCTTCCCCGGGCCTTCCGCATTCTAGAGAGCTAAGCCGTGCCGCATTCCCGAGAGCTGGTCCGCGCCGAGAGCTCGGACCGGATTCTCAGCCCGGGCGCCAGCCCCATAACATCAGCCCCCCTCTCCTTGCTGCGCGTGCCGAGCTGACAATTGCGCAGTGCAATCATAACGACAAGATGCCTCCAACCGCTGCCTCGGCTGGCCCGCTGGCTGCCCTCGAGGCGCGGGTCGCCGCCCTCGAGGAGCGGCTGGCCGACGACGACGACGAGGATGACGAGGAGGGGGAGGAGGATGACGACGAGGATAGGTCCGGGGGTGGCCCCGAGGACCCCGACGCTTGATTTTCGGGTCCCGCGCTTGTGTGTGCGCGGACCCCTCTGGGTCTGCAAATCTGACGTGCTTTTTCTTTTGCGTCGTTCCAGGTGACTTTGCTTGTGACTGCTTCTCCCATGCGCTGAACTCTTGGCGCGGACCCTCGTTGTGTAGTGCGGGCCCATACTTTCCTTCGAACGCTGCCAGGGCTTCTGTGTCCGTGACGTCGGTGAGTGGGTGCCAGGATAAGTCCTGGTAGCCGGTCCATCGTACGAGGACTTCACGGCGTCCTCCCCTCCCGACCCTCTTGGTGCGGGCGCAAAGGATCTCATCTACGAAGAACTGTTCCTCTCCGTCGACCTGCAGCGCTGGGGGCTGCGGGTCCGTTCGCTCCTGGCCGTATAAGGGGTCTTCCGCTGCTCTGCGCAGGAGGTCGACGTGGAACTTGTTGTGTATGTTGTTGGGTAGTCCGGACAGCTCCACAACGTGCGGTTCCAGCACCTTAGCGACCGTGTACTTGGCGTGCAGCCAGTCCAGCTTCTTCTTGGGCCGCGTGGTGTCATAGTTCTTGAGATCTAGCCACACCTTGTCCCTAACCTTGAATCGTTCCGCTGGGGTGCGGGATCGGTTAGCGAACCGTTCCTGGTCTTGCGCTGCCGCTGCCATCGAGGCTTGGCACAGGTCCGTGATTTGCTGCAGCCTATCCACAAATGCTCTCGCTCCTGCCTCGGGTGTCCCTGCTGAGTGCTCTTCCGCTGACACTTCTGCTGAGACCGGTATCACTGGTGCGGGTTCGTAGCCGTGCGTAGCGAAGAAAGGGGACATGTTAATAGAGGCATTCACCCTGCCGTTTATCGCCATCTGCGCCGCTAGGCACCACCTGTCCCAGTCGTCCTGGTTCTGGTTGATGAAGGCCCGCAGGTATGCTTGAACTTCCTGGTTCATACGCTCCGGTCCGCCGTCTGACTGGGCGTGGTAAGCGGTGCTCAGTTGTTGGTCGATCTGCAGCAGCTTGCAGAGGTGCTGCCAAAAGCGGCTCGTCCAGTTTGGCCCTCTGTCGCTAGTGATCGCCCTTGGCCACCAGTGGAAGCGGGCAAAGCACCAGAGGAAGCGCTCAGCGCAAGCTTCCGCATCCATGGTGGGCATTGGTTCGAGGATAACTTCTTTGCTGAGGCGGTCCTTTATTACCCATAAGTGGCGGTTCCCGTTCGTCAGGGGGAGGTCTGTCATAAAGTCCATCTGGATCTCTCGGTGAAACTGGTCAGGGATAGGCAGGGGTTTCAACAGGCCCCGCTTATGTTCACGCCATATTTTGGTGCGGCCACAGACGTCACAGTTGCGGAGGAACCTTCTCACGTGCTGTTGTAGGAGCGGCCAGTAGAAATCTCGTGACACCGCAGATATCGTGCCTTCTCGACCCGGGTGGCCTATCACAGACGCATCGTGGATCCGTTGGACCAGGCGCGCCCTTAGTTCATTCAGCGCTTCGTACTGCGGGGGTCCTTCTTTCGCCGCTGCTTCTGTTGCTACGGGTGCCCCTGGGACCCAGATCCTCTGTCGGTAGGTCAGACGACCCTTTTGGTCGATGTTGCACTCGGCGATCTGTACTTTCAGCTGCAGCCCTGCGTCTAGGCTGCGTGCCCCTTCTTTCACAGCGCGGTAGACGCTCTGGTAGAGTGAGTCTTCTTTCAAGGTCCTTGCCCAGAGCTGCTGCAAATCCGGATCATTAAAAACCTGCATTCCATGCATTTCGTCACGCGCCTCCTCTCCTCTCGTTGCGGACACTCGGATATAGTCGCGTAAGGCCTCTTCTGGTATGAGTTGGAGGTCACGAGCCTCGCCGTCTTCGTCTGTGGGGCGATCTTGATCCCTCCGCGAGAGGGCGTCCGGTACCGCAGCCTCTTTTCCGGGGCGGTACTGGATCCGGAAGTTGAAACGCGAGAGGTATTCTGCCCACCGCGCCTGCCGCTCTGAGAGCCGCTGCCTGGTCATAAAGTATTCAAGGTTGCGGTGATCTGTAAGGACAACGAAGCTCTCACAGCTACGGAGCTCCGCAGACCATTGCTCGAGGCAGCGTATGATGGCGAGCATCTCTTTGTCGTGGATTGGGTAGTTCCGTTCCGCTGGGTTGAGCTTCTGGGAGTGGAACGCCACTGCATGCTTCTGACCGTTTACCTCTTGCGTCAGGGTGCCCCCGAGGGCGTAGCCGCTGCAGTCCGCTTTTAGGAACGTGGCTCTCTCAGGGTCCCACTCGGTGAGGATCGGGGCGTGTGTGAACAGCGACTTAAGCAGCTGAAATGCTTCTTGTTGTTCGCCTTCCCATTTGAACGCGGCGTTCTTGCCCGTTAGTGCGGTCAGCGGTTCGGCAATTGCGGAGAACTCGGGGATGAACATGCGGTAGAAGTTCGCGAATCCCAGGAAGCTCCTCACGCCTTTTTGCGACGTTGGCGCGGCCTAGTCAAGGATTGCGCGGATCTTTTCTGGGTCCGCTTGAACACTTACGCCTGCGTGGATAATGAAGCCTAGGTATCTAACCTTCTTCTTCACGAATTCGCACTTATCAGGGTCTAAGTGTAGCCCGTGCTTGCTGAGTCGCTCTAGCACCTTCCGCACCTTTAGAAGGTGGTCTTCCTCAGTGCCGCTCGAGTAGATGATGACGTCGTCCATATATGCGGAAGC
Organism: Diplogelasinospora grovesii; assembly: GCA_033297225.1. Taxonomy (NCBI): domain Eukaryota; kingdom Fungi; phylum Ascomycota; class Sordariomycetes; order Sordariales; family Diplogelasinosporaceae; genus Diplogelasinospora; species Diplogelasinospora grovesii. Next base: position 78,314 of record MU853796.1, on the reverse strand, counting down.
AAAGTCGTCAAGATATTCCCGCAGCACCGTGTTGATGTACCGCTGGAATGTAGTGGTGACGCAACTGTGAGGATCTCTGGCGAGGACTGTGTACCATATGTTGTATGTAGAAGAAAGGTGAAAATCCGTCAAGCCCAGGCCAGTGGAACGCGTTCAGAAAGGCCCGGGCCGTGCCTGCCCGTTCCCTACGCCACAGCGCTGCGTTGTGTGAATACGGGGATAGACCAATAGGAATCACCGCTGCATTCGCCAAAGCCTGAGAAGCCCGATGGATGGACGGATCCGTCGTTGATGTAGGTACGTATGTAAAGAACGCCTTATAGAGTTATGGACCTTGCGTTGGCAGATGGGCGCCCCCGGAAACGCGTGCATCTACATGGGTGAGCTTGTGCTGCGCATAGGTGCCGATCTCGAGGAAATAAGTCCCAGGCTGGGTAGGCAGGTAGGTGATGGTTGGTGCAGATACTTCAGGGGTATTATTGTTCATTTCTTCTGTCTGTAAATGCTTAAACTTGAACATTCAAGCCCCCTATGAGATACTGCAGCTATCCAATTGGTCGAATTGTGCATTTTGGAGATGAATGCCAAAACGCTGTCGCGATTGACAGTGAAAGGAGAGGAGGCAGCCGTGTCAGCATCATCAGAGGACGTGGAGGCGGGGAAGTGCCTTCAAGCTCCAATCCCGGGTCTCGCTTTGCTTCGCAGATCTGCAAACCGTTGAAAAGCCTAGCTAAGTGGTAGGCAAATTGCGCAACCGAGCTGCGCAAAGTCGTAATTGGGCATGCATGTCTCAGATGATACTTTGGGTGCCTCCGAGACGTGACTGCTAATTGGCGAGTTTGGAGGTAGTTCATGGAATAATGGAATTCCTTGATCTGTTGGTTCGGCCCGCATGCAGTGAGCCTCCAGACCAGCTCCAATCAAGACCTCGCAAGCTGTAATGGATGGAATGAGACGGGAAAAGTGCTGGCCGCCTGGCGCGGGCCGGTGGCTGCCGGAGTAGACCCCCCGAAGTAGGCCCCCCGAAATACACTTTCCGCATTCCCAGATATAAGAACCCCCCTCAGTAAGCCTTCCCCGCCTCTCACTCTTTTCTTTCCTCATTGACCTCTGCACTCTCGGCGGGGATTGCAAAGCGAAATGATTCTGGATACAATCTGAGAGAGGCGAGTTGAGAATATGGACCACCAATTGAAGTTGAAGCTTTGCGACTTTATTTCATATCGATCTACCATCTTGCAGAGCCTTGGGAGACGAGCAATCTGCTCATCGATATTCCTCGGCGCTCCAAGTTGGTTTCAGCAGAAGTGCCCCGAAGCCCGGCCAGACGAAACGACCCAGCGCTTCAACTTCAATTGGTGGTCCATATTCTCAACTCGCCTCTCTCGGATTGTATCCAGAATCATTTCGCCTTGCAATTCTTATTTTGGTTTTGTTTCGTTGTCGCCATCCGTGACGGCGTCCACTCTTTCTGGCTTTTCCCTTGTCCGGAAGCATCCACAACTCCTGGTGTCTCGGTTACGGCCGCTTCGGAGCTGGTGAGCAAAACGCTCTTACCCCTTAGACTCTTTATAAGTTCGATTGTCTGATATTACCACTAGCACGCACCGTGGCGGCTGCTCAGAACTCGAATAGACGGCTGACTCAAACAGCACAGCAAATGCACCATGCTCACGGGCCCAGCGTACTTGAGTTTCCAGCCAAACGAACGCGTGACGGAATAGGAAACTAGGTCGAATGCAAGTAACTGGAACGCGCGCTGGGCTCGTGAGCATGGTGCATTTGCTGTGCTGTTTGAGCCAGTTACTTGCATCGACCAATATCCTCAACTGGGCTATGTAAACTGGGAATCCGTTAAACGGATTGCTACCCAATGCCTCCACTTCATTGTTATCTCTTCAGAGGTTTGTATTTCTATCTCCCAAATCACCCTTCGTTGAAAAGGCAGCCGCTAACGTTCTGGGACAGACCACCAGATTGTCCGACCTTGGTAACGTCGGAAAAAACTGCATCAAGTCAGAGAGCGCCCACACCGTGGACGGTCTTCCCACAATTAATACCACCTGAACACGAAACTCTTAACAGCATTCAAACAGCTTCGATAGAAAGCATAAAGATGCATTCTGTCGGCGAACAGCAGCCCCACGACCTCGAATGGTCGCCTGACCTCAACTTCACCTGGACGAGTTCGACCGTCTGGGGATTCCCGCCCGTACCTCATTTCTCTTCATTCCCTGCCATGCAGCAACCCACGGGCTGCCTTCCCATAGCGAACACCGTGCCACTGCCTATCATCGCACAGCAGCAGCAGCATCAACACTCACAACAAGCGGAAACATCGTTTTTGCACACATTCCAATGCGATTCCGGCCCTGCCCACTTGGTTGGAGGGAGCATGTTGATCGGCGTGACGACAGGAGGGTATACTCCCAACTTTGTAGACAGCACAGTCGCTCAAGTCACTCCTAGTCCGGCGGCCATGAGCTACCCTATCAGTCCTGCGCCAATTCAACCTTTCTGGGGGACACACCCGTCTCAACAGGAGCTTCCAGTCATCTCCCACGGCAGTTCCCCAATCGAAGAACAACTCGGGTTTATGGCTGCTACTGGGATGTCGCATCAACAACAGCTGTCGCAGCCTTTATTTCAGCAGGGGATATCCATCAACTCGCCGTTGGACAGTGTATTTCCAGAGCAGCCCGTTCCATTTGAATGCTTCGGTCAATCGGCACCACCAAGGTTTTCTTTGCCTCCCCGGCCATTAGTCAAATCCCCAGCACCGAGCCAGGTGCAGAAGGCGAGACGCAAGAGGTTCGTTGCTGGAACAAAACGCACAAGTCAGACTTGCCCACAGCCAGGTTGCAGCAGGGAATTCGCTCTGCCCAGCATGTTAAAGTGAGCTCTCCCTATTCCTTAACTAAATATTGGCTAGCCTTAGCCCCGCTAATCATACTTTGTATCACAAAAGCAAGCACTTGAAGGACCACGATAAGCCAGAGAAGTGTGAGTTCTGCCCCTATAGCGCAGCGTTCCCACGGGCAGTCGACCGGCACGTGGCGGCAAAGCACAAGGATGAAGCCAAGGAAAAGGGGCTAGACCTAGGGGGACGCTGTCCCATGTGCGACAAAACGTTTAGTAGGCGGGACAATATCAGGAAGCATGTAAGAAGGAAGCACCCCGGTGCAGACAGTCATCAACCACAACGGCGAAATCCACAGATTGGGCTTCTTCCCCTTGCCGCCTCGGTACCGACACTTTCTTCACCATCTGCCTCAGATTCGGGCTCAGGTATAAGTTTTGATTTGGATCAGGGACTCGGAATGTTGGAATGGAACGCAATGTTTCAAGATGATGACTTATGAATGGCCATTTCTTCTGATTGGGTATTTGGCGTTTGGGTTTGAGACATTTTGATTTAGCGCAGTGGTATATATCTGTCTTGAGGCAACAGTTAATGAAACACGTTTAAAACATACTCCCTTGAACAAAAGTACGGACGTGAGTCCAATTCTGTGACCCTCAAAGCAGTAAGATTAACTTGTTTGGGCATCTTTCTCTCGTGACATCATAAGGTGCCTGTACTTAACTCGCAGAAGGAGCCCGGGGACCAGGAACATATCAGGCAGGCGCGACCTGCCGGCTCCACCTTCATATTAGCAATGCCTCAACAACAAGCTCCAGCCGGTTGAACTTGTCCTCAATCTCTCGTACGCCTTATTGCTCAGCTCACTTCGGCGCTGGCGCTGAGGCCGCCGCTGATACATTACCCATCCACTTCATTATCATCGGAAGAACCAATGGGTCTAGCTTCTTGTTTTGTCAACAGTAGTCGTCGTCTAACCTCCTCAGAAGTTCACACAGCTCTCTGTAGGTGGCAGCGATGTTAGGCAAGCACTAAATGAGGGAAGGCGTGCACGAAGCAGACTTTGACCGCCACCTTCCCAGCTTTCACAAGCTCGTCACTCGGAACTCGTCCCGCCAGACTTCAAAGACTTCCGGGTTTTGCATCATCCTCTATCATCCTGCTCTCTCTCTCCTCACCCCCCTCAACACGAAGATGCGCGTATTCCTCATCCAGACCGCCAAGGGACTAAGTGCTTCGTCGGGTGGATATAAAGCAAACATCAGCCTCCTACGCGCCCTACGCAGCCATGGCCATGCCGCCGCTCAGATATGTTACGGCTTCGAGAACGAGGTCGAGTACCATGCCAAGAAGGCCGAAGCCAAGGGCGTCAGACCTAACGTCACCCCTTCCATCATGACCGTCACTCTACCTAACGGCGCCGATCGTGATATCGATATCAGTACTTTTACGGATCAGGACGAGATACACAACATCGTTTTGTCGGTCGAGTCTTTCAGGAGCGCGTATCCACGCGAGGATTTTGCCAAAGAAGCCAGGGATTACGTCGAGGCAGGCCATCACCGATCCTCAATACCACCCAGTTCTTTCCAGCGCGAGACTAATGGCAGACAGGGTGTGGCGGTCACCGACCGGATCCGGTCAATGGTCAACCTTTTCCGAACCCACATTGCGCGGCTCGATCCAACACACATCATCTTCAACGACCCACTGACAATGAAAGCCACGTCGTTTCTCCCCAGGAGCCCCGATGTTCGCCGAGTTGCTGTCATCCATTCGGCCGATGAATTGTTGCCGTTTGGACCCCTCAAGCGCGGTTTATACGGCCAAGGTTTCTGCGAGGCGGAGAGCGCGCTGCTACGAGGGGTGGATGGGATCTGGAGCGTATCACAGGCCATAGTGGAATACGCCTGGAAATACGGACGTCTCGAGACAACATTCTTCGTTCACCATCCTTTGACGTACATGCACCCAACAACCCGCCGTCTCCCGGTGCGGCGCTTCAATGTGGACAAGGACGAGGTCGGCATGATCAACCCCTGCCCTCCCAAGGGTCTTAGTATCCTGCTCGGTCTTGCCCAAAGACTACCTAATGTCAAGTTTGTGACTTGGAAAAGCTGGGGAACCGGCAGTAGTAACATTGAGCGGATTCGCCAGCTGCCAAATATCCAGTACGTTCCGTCCCCTCCTGATCTACAACACAGTCTAATATCGTGAACTTCAAAGGATCGAAGAAACCACCCGAGACACTGAAGAAATCTGGAGCAGAATCAAAGTGCTGATTGTGCCCTCGTTGTGGTATGAGGCCTGGGGCATTGTTATCACCGAGGCCCAGCTGCGCGGGATTCCGGTGATTGCCTCGGATTCAGGGGGGCTCCCGGAAGCAAAGATCGGGCTCCCTTACTGCATCCCCGTTAAGCCAATCACGGGTGAGCGGTCGGAGGATGGGGACTACGTAATCCCCGAACAAGACATCGAGCCGTGGGCCATCGCGCTGGAAAAGCTGATGACGTCGAGAGCGGATTACAATGGGCTTTCGGAGCTGACTGCACGCAAGGCACGGAAGTGGCTTCAAGGCCTAGACGAAGACGCAATTGAGAAATGGCTCCTTCAGATGACGCGACCGAGGTAGATAGCAGTAGGTTTTAGAATCGCACAGCTCAGAATCAGAATAGCATTGATACAGGCGCAGCATAGTTTGCAGCACGCTTACAATTTCGGACCTTTGCAACCCAGTGGACCTTTAATGCGGCCATCAGTTCGTAGTCACGAATAACGTACATTGACTGAACCGAATAGGCTTAGCTTATAGCTTGACCTTGACTTGATGCTACGCGTCAAGTTACCTGATTACGTCTACATTGGCGTTGCTGGAGACCCACTTTCCACCACCAATCCCGGCAGAGTTGGCTTTCCACCTAATCGTTATCAGGGGGAAAGGGGGGACCACAGTTAGTAAGGGAGATATTACTAGCCATCCTGTCAGCCGCGGTCGAGACGGTCTAAAGGGGTGTCGAGAGGTCATACACGATGGGTCAGGGAGGTCGAGAGTAGGGGCTTATTAAGAAAGGCTTAGCTTTAGCACCGTGTGGGGGGATGAAGCAAGAAAGAAGAAGAAAAAGGGGCGAGTTCAGGGGTTATCTGCCGGCTGGGTGGTTTTTTTTTTTTTTTTTTACAAGATTTTTTTTTAAGAGTGCATTAATTAAACCGAAGATGCCCGATTGCTAAGTTGAAGGAAGCATAAGGGGCGGGAGATTATCTTGGGGGCTGAAAACCGGAGGCTAAAAGCTGGAAGAAAAAAAAGAAGAAAGAAAAAAAAATGCGGCTTTTCCACGGTATTACCACGTTAAAGGATAAAAAGAAGGGAGGTAGGTAGTTGAAGAAGTACGGGTTTTGAAGTGTATATATATATATATGGAAGAACGGGCGGGTGAGACCATCATACCGCTACCTGTTTCTCCGTCACCTGCTGCTACGTACTGAAGGCTTGTCGGTAGACTAAGACCAAGGTAATAGGTGATAGCTCCCATTTTTGCCGCCAGCTCCCACGCTTTAAATTTACTACCTACGTAATTCCCCAACGTAGTCGGTCGTTGCGGTAAGGTAAGGTAAGGTAGGTAACGTGGCTGTATCCCTTATTTGTCGTCATTTCTCCCGGCTTAGGTCAGAGATTTGCCTCCAAGCTTAGTGGAGGAGGGAGGGCGGGGCTGCATCATGTTGTGGCTTTTGATGGCTGCTGCTCGTCTTTGGGCGGGGGTAGCTGTTTTTCTCTCTTGAGAAGGGTGTATATGTATGTGGGAGGCGGCCGTTTGTGGCAGTGGGTCTTGGTGCCGAATGGGAACTGCTGGAAGACGTTAGACTCGGAACTTATTGGCCGCCGGAAAAAAAGGGGGGGGGGAGGATAAGAAAAGATTAGGGAGAAAGGAAGTTAATAACTCACAGCTCCCGAGACGGGCGGTTTGTGAACGATGTACGCGCGCTTATGTCTGCTATTTCTCGTTCGAGTGCTCAGCCGGTACGCGGTGGTGTCTGCGGTGCTGCAGCTGGCTGCGGCCGCCTTAGGATTGTGACTTGGGGATGGGTGGCGGTGCTGTAGCCGCTGTGTCCTTCCGGCATGGGCCCGAAACCATACCAAGGCTCGACGTCCTGCAGCCATCTCATGATCCGCAGAAGGAAGGCATGCCTTGTTTCGTTAACAAATGGCATGTTGTTATCTTGGTGGAGGTGTCGGGGGTTGTGGGAATGGTATAAGATACCTGATCAAAAACAGCTTGATTGAAACAAGTTGAATAAGTGGTAGAATTGGTGAATGGGAAAAAGAGAGGGATCCAGGCTTTTATAAGAAATTTACAACTACAATGTTCACTATATTTTGCCACTCTATAACCTCACATGTGACACTCATTTGTCCTACAATATGCACTAGTTGCGCAAATATGGAACGTTAGGTTTTTCGTGTACGTGATGAGGGACCTAGAGTAGAGGCCCGGTACGAGGCGGTCTCATGGCTTAGCTTCGGGTTAGCCTCATTATAAGGCTCATGGCTGCACAGTATTAAATTGCAAAGACCTCAACAATTTGAAACTGGATTGGTTGCGCCCTGGCTGTCTCCACCGCGGTCGGATTATTTTTCAGAGGACAAGCTGTAAAATTCATCTACGTTATCCTCATCCAGAAAGGTTAATGTAGTAATTAAGTCGTTTTATTCACCGAGACAGACTGATGCACGTTGCCACCGTCTTACCATGCTAATATGAGCACATTAAAATGGATCCCTGAAGTGAAAGAACGCAACAATAAGGTAAGCAAGCTAGCACCTTCTGTACAATACGTGCACAACGCCCATTTACCTATTTCATGGCAGTGGATGTGGCAGTGGAAGAAGATGCGTTGGGCGCACGGGCCTTGGAGGTGGGTACAACTTCACCTTTCAGCTTGCCAATTGTCTTTTTCTCCTGCAACCTACGTAGCCGTGTCGAAACACAACGCAACGCAACCTATACAACAGGCTAGCTCACATTGCCTCGCGAAAATGGCTAAGCACAGTCTTTACCTCGTCACCTACGACCGCGGCACCTACCACACCGGCAAAGTGAAGCCCTACCATTGGTCGTATTTCATCCAGATCAACCTAAGTGGCGGTAAAAACGCGGGCATCGAGCATCAATTACGTGGGATGCCTGGCAACTTTTACTATCCCGGCCCCGAAGACGTGGATCTATCGACAATTGATCCCTCAGCGTTTAAGCAACAGCTCGAAATTGGCGAGGTCGAGGACGCAAAATTAGACAGGACGCACCAGATTCTGAAGGAGATCCAGATCGACCCAGTCGAGTCTTCAGGATGGAACTGCCAGAATTGGTCACTTGAAGGGTTCGGTAAACTGCAGGAGGAAGGGTTCACCTATGACTGGCTCACGAAGGAGGCTGTGAAGAACTGGCTGAAAGAGGTTGAGTAAGGTACCTATAGTTAATGCATCACCAAACCCAATGTCAAGCGCCTGGATTATCAGATGGCGATGATATAAATAGGGGTATAACATTTTGAGATCCGAGAAGTGCGATAGGATTAAGTTGCTTTCACTATCAGAACGGAGTTAACCGGACTTATGAACGCCTTTCCCCGCTGACCATCCGAACGGTGATCACCTTTCCCCCCAGCACCCGGCAATCACTTCTGCAAGATCGGAGGGAGGCTCGAGTGCATCGGGAAGGAACAAGGGTTGTGCAACACAGGGGTTTGTTCTCGATGGTAGCATTGCCTACCTAATCGGGAAGGAGCAAGTCTTGGCAAAGTCCTTCAGCAGATGCTGAGTAAGGTACCAAGGTAGTGACAACGATTTCTGCCCTCCCGTCCTCCTTCCCATGAAAAGATCACAAAATATGAAACGCAAGATCAAGAACGCCACGTCGGGCACCAATTCGAACAATATTGTAGTATTGTGGCAGGGCAGGGTAAATGCAATTTATCAACCTCTCCCAACCTACCAAGGCCGCCTCATGGGACCGGGATTCTTCGCGGCGGGCGCACTCCCACGCGGCCCGCGCAGGCCACGCCCGTGTCCGGCGGCTTCGCTTGCTGGAGTACCAGCAGCAACGACGCCAAGAAGACGACGACACAGACAGTGCTTCCCCTTCTACGCACGGGGGGACGGCACCAACTCCCAGCCCTGTAACGCTATTGTCTTCGGCCCGCATCGACCCCTTGGCCAGCTTCGCACGGCCATTTACACCCATCGAGCATTTCCTGCTCGACTACTGTAAATATCCACCCCCTTTTCGCCTTGGCCCCACCCCTAACGTTTTTGCTACGGTACTGACGTGAAAGATGTGCGAGGTGTGATCCCAGCAATGTCGACACACTGCACCCGCACTGCACACCCGCACAACTATGTAGACCGCTTGACGGGGGACTGGGTCCGCTTAGGACTCACAGACGTTGGTCTGCTGCAGGGTATCTTTCTGCAAACATGTCGGCACCTTTCCACTCTACATATTCAGACTGCCCAGTATCAGGTGTACGTGCAGCTGGCTATCCGGTACAAGCTCGCGTGTGTCAAAGGTGTGAGAGATGCCATTTCTACAACAAAGGAGGTGACGATGGCAGAAAATGATGTGGGTGATATGATGGTGGCCAAGGTTATGATGCTTGCTTTTGATGAGGTAAGCTAAGCCCCGTCCCGGTTCCCTAACTTCCCTTCATAAACTGCTTTTGCAGAGAATGCTGGAGTGGCGGTGTTGATAGTTTTGTAGGTATGGCTGCAGGATATAGACATGGCCAGACGACATGTGCAGGGCGCCATCAAAATGGTAGAGCTGTGTGGTGGGTCACAAAAGCTGGGACTGAACGGGTTTCTGGAGGATTTGTTCTACAAGTTTGTTGATATTGTTAGGCTGCGGGATGAAGCGACGCTGCCTATGTGAAACTCATTAGCTGCAGAGGTTTAGAGAAATGATGTCGGGTGCTGTTGGTTACCTACGGTGCCTTGCCATAAGTAGCAAGTGCAGGGGGCTAAAAATGCGAGCCCATGTGTTGCAGCCCTCCGTACCTGAGCTGAGATGTGCAAGGGTGCGGCCGCTGCGGCTCTTCCCATACCCAGCCTTGCTCCTTCCCTTTTCGGACATCAGTGAAACCTACTTACGTACGTACGATGACATTCGTCAGCAGTCTCGGAGATACACGCTCGTCCATGGTCATCCTACTTGAGGTTGACAGCTGTATAAAATGTTCTCTCTTTTCTGCACTTACCTGACTTCGTTTCAACTCCAGAGTCAACACTCGATACCACGCATATCCACGATCACACTCCTCGCTTTCATCTGTCGTCATGTCTGAGCCAACTCCATCCATCCCCAAAGGCAATTGGATCCTCGTCACCGGCGCAACGGGCTTCCTCGCCTCTCACATCGTCAAGCAATTCGCTGAACGCGGCTACCGCGTTCGCGGCACCGTCCGTGACCTGGCAAAAGCACAATGGCTCGTCAACGACCCTACCTTTCTGAAGCCGTATGCGGACGTTGGCGGCTTGGAGCTGGTCCAGGTTCCCGACCTCTTCTCCCCAGACACCGATCTTGCCGGTCTTGTCAAGGAAATGAGCGCCATTGTCCACGTGGCCACGGACACCAGTTTCAGCCCAGACCCGAACAAGGTCATCCCGCAGACCGTTGCTGGTGTCACTGCGCTCATGGAAGCAGCAGCCCGGGAACCGTCGGTCAAGGAGTTTGTGTACACCAGCTCGTTCCTGGCCGCCGCTGTGCCTATGCCTGCCCTCCCGGGAACGCCCGTAACTGAGGTAAAGCGGGACACGTGGAATGACGCCTTCGTGCAAATGGCTTGGGCCCAAGCAGAGAACCCGTCGCCAAGGGCTGGGGCATTTGTGTATACCGCCAGTAAGGTTGAGGCAGAAAAGGCGGTTTGGAAGTTCGTGGCAGAAAAGAAGCCGGGGTTCGTGGTCAACACCATCTGCCCGTCGCAGCTCCTAGGAGAGCCGCTGTGCAAGGCGCATGTCAACTCGGGTGTGGCGTGGATTAGGCAGCTGTATGACGGCGAGACTGCCAGGCTGATGGGGTTTCCCGCCGGTGAGTACCCTAGCGATAAGAAAAGAAATAAGGACATGGATGTGAGCTAACTGAGTGATAATATTAGTGGTCAACGTCAACGTCAAGGACATTGCGGCGCTCCATGTCGCGGCTGTTCTGGACCCGCAAGTTCAGAATGAGCGACTCCAGGCCTGGGCGCAGCACTGCAACTGGAACGACGTTCTTGCTATCATGCGGAAGCTTTACCCACGGAAGGAGTTTGTTGATGACCTCCCTAATCTCGCACCGGGACTCGCGCTGGAGACGGATCTAAGCCAGGCTCGGGCGTTGCTGAAGAAGTGGGCGGGCCAGGATGACTGGAAATCGCTGGAGGAGACCATCACGGATAATACGAAGGTCCTTGACAATCGGGAGGCCCTCCGCGGTTAGATGCTCATGGACCGGGTATTGCGTTCATCTTGGACTGTTGAGATCAGTTAGACAGTGTCATATCTCGAAGCAATAGTAGAAATGGATAGCTCAGCAGTCTCAGTAGAAGGAACGAACAAAATTACCACACAACGCACCCTGTCTTGTTGAGCAAGAGTAGCCACTGAAGGTGAATCCCCTATGCCGTTGTATACTTTCTTGTGAACCATACTACTACGTACCTTAAATAAAGATTGCGCGCGGGCTGTTGTTGATAGGGCACTATTATGAGATTGCAGGTGTATTATGACTCGCTATTACAATTCAGATCACGTGATCCCAGTGCGCTGCAGTGGTAGGATCGGAAGCCACGACCCAGCCGAGGTCAACGTGTTCAGTCTTCTCTGCAGGGTAGCCTTTCCCTCCAGACAGCTTCACATCAATCCACAACCAGCCTTTGCGAGGGCCACCAAATCCTCTCACAATGCGACGTGCTAGTCGTTACCTGAAAGGCCTTCTCAGACTCTGCGTTTCTCGCTCTCAGGCCTTGCATGAGCACAGACCTGCTGACCGGCTTCGAATTAGCTCTACTCGGCCGCGGAAGGGTCTTCACCACGCATCAACCTCGGCGCTCTCCATTGCCTGGTCCGCTTCGATGACTTGAAATATTGTTGCAGCCTGGCGCAACGTCAAATGGAAACAACAGGCACTCATCTTCATCGACTCTTCCCCGCTAGCGCTTATCCAGACGATGCCCAAAATTGATGAGAGCGACTTGATGCCATTTTTAGTTGTGCAATACTGCCACATGGGTCTTCCCAGTGACATCGCGGCAGAAGTTGTTGAGGTGATCGACAATACCAAAATTGACGCAAGCTTGTTCACGTTACATGGTGCGTCGAAGGATCTTTAGTCAGCGGAAGATCCCTTTGGACGTGAACAAGTGTACTTTCTTGGCACGACCCACAATACAATCAGTCTACTTGCAAGCCACCCGCAACCGTGCGGCACTCATGAAAAGGCCATCATTTCGATACCGCTTTTATGACGTAAAACAGCGTCTAAGAAATCAGAAAAAAATCAAGGATATTGAAGAATACTTGGAGATGCATCGTACACAGCGCTGTTGATTTTAGTGTTGCTTAGGGCTTAATGGGCAGATATATGTATTTGCGGCTGTAGTGTGAAATGGTTGCAGGGCTGGTCTGTGTGAGCGCTCTTTTTTCAAGTGACTGTATGTACTGAAAAGCGGGACTTTTGGGTTTTGCGTAAATTGATTGGCTATTAAACCCTGCTGCCAAGAAAGTACACTTGTTCACGCCCAAAGGGATCACGACCCCTTCTTGGCAAGTGCGTTTTTCATAAGGCTGAGCATCTAATGCCAAGACCCGCACAGGTTTCCCAATTCTGCATGTCATACGGCTCAGCCTCTCTAGCCACAGTTAGTCGCCACAAGCATTTCACGCACGTTTGAGTCCATTGGATGCCGGAATTTGGGCCGCAGCGGCCCGCCTTGCTCTCTGCACGAGATTTCCTTCTGTTTGTGTTGAACTGGCCAATATCGACCGTGCTGCTGATTCAGAAGCGAAACGCCACGGTAGGCCTGGCCAATCCGCATGTGTGCTTAACGACGGCCAAGCTAACAAACAAGAGTTCCGGAGTGCATTTGTGGTGGCGCATGGCAGACACATGATTGAGGCTCTATCTCTTCCGCTTCCGTCTCTTCGTCTCTCGGCCCTCGGCCATCGCAACTGGAGATGCTCATCCGCCAGATGGTCAGCACGAAAAAGAGCGGAGAAATGGGGAGCCTGAGCTGGGGCCGAACAGTCAAGGGTCCAGGACCTTCCTACGCTAATGCCCAGCTGAATGGGCCAATTTCCACGTTTCTGGCTTGGTGCCACTTGGCACAACGCCTTCGTCCAATGGGTGGACGCCACAGTCAAACCCTACCCCGCCTAGTGCGCATCTGGTGAGCGGCTGAGGGCTTGGCAGCTCACGCTAGCAAGCAACGCCCCCGACGCGATGGAGCCTTTGCACCCTGCATTGTGCATGTCGATGTTTGCCTAGCCCAAGGACACTGCGATTCACTGCAGAATGAGGCTCTCTCTGCGGCGCGAGGGCGAAGCACCTGCTGTGGAGGGACAATGGCGCGGCGGGTCGCCTTTAATTAAGCTCAACACCTTTATATATCCCGGAGACCTGCTGCTGCCGTGTAATTGAGGGTGCATCCGTCCCTATCAGTCAACATCCATCTTTCGACGAAATCCTCTGAACACCTGAAGAACTTCCGGTGGTACAGACACAGACACGATGCTTCCCTTAATACTTTCCGCTTCCCTATTAATATCCCCCGCCGTCGCGGCATCCCGCAACGGCGGCCTGACAATACGAGGCGATGGCTTTATCCGGTCCAGCGTGTCGGCGCATGCCGGTGTTGCCCCGAAATTGAGGCATAAGCGGCAAGACGCCGTCAGCGTAACGAACCAAAAGACCGGAACCTCGTACACAGTCGACATCGAAGTCGGCACCCCGGCGCAGAGCATCACGGTCATTCTCGACACCGGCTCCCCGGATCTTTGGGTCAACCCCGTCTGCCAAACATCCGGACAGGAGTCATACTGCGCCCAGTTCTCCCAGTTCGACTACACCCAGAGCTCGACCATCCAGGATACCGGCTACGCGGACGTGCTGAGCTACGGCAAGGGCAACGTCACGATCGAGTATGTCACCGACATGGTGACCATCGGCTGTAAGCACTCTCGTCCGCCCTAGCCACTCTTTCCCGGGCAATACTAACAGTGCGTGAACAGCGGCCAAGATCAAGGACCAGATCTTTGGCATCGGTCTCGACAGCTACGACATTCCCATGGGCATCCTCGGCCTCTCGCCCCCCGTGAACCCCGCCAACGCATACCCGTATGTTCTGGACACCATGGCCACGCAAGGTCTGATCAAGAGCCGCGCCTTCTCCCTGGATCTGCGCAGCGTGGATGACCCGAACGGATCCATTGTTTTCGGCGGTGTCGATACCGGAAAGTACATTGGTGCGCTTGAGAAGATGCCCATGCTCGACCCCGCGCAGACACCGAGCGGAGCAGACCGCTACTGGATCACCATGACCGGCATCGGCATCACCCTGCCCGACGGCACTTCCCAGACTTCGGACCCCATCGAGGTGCCCGTGTTCCTCGACAGCGGAGGCACCCTCAGCCGTCTCCCCACCGCAATCTTCCAGGCCATCGGCGGGGCGTTCCCTGGGGCGCAGTACGACCCGAGTTCTGGCTTCTTTGTCGCCGACTGCTCGGTAGCCAACGAGACCGGATCGGTGGACTTTATCTTCAACAGCAAGGTCATCAGCGTTCCCTATGGCGACTTTATCTGGGAGACGTCGGGTGGTTGTGTTGTCGGTGTGCTGCCGGATGACACCGAGCCGGTACTGGGCGACTCCTTCCTCCGCGCTGCCTATGTCGTCTACGACCAGGACAACCGCAACCTCCATCTCGCGCAGGCGGCCAACTGCGGCACCAACCTCGTTGCCATCGGCTCGGGAGTCAACGCGGTGCCGTCGTCAACCGGTGCCTGCACGGGTTCAAGCCCCAGCGTGACGGCTGGCGGAGGCGGCGGCCTGGATGCTACGGCCACTCGAGCCCCTACCAACGTCATCACGGGATCAAGCCCGGGAATTACCTCTGTTGGGTTCGGTCCGGGCCCGGTCGCGTCTAGGGTGTCGGTCTCTGCTGGTGGGTTGACGAGCAGACCCACCGGTACCGGCTCCAGCGCCGAACCGAGTGCGACCAAGAAGTCTGCCGCCGCTTCGAGTGTCACAATCGGGTATGGTGCCTTGGTTGCTCTCTGCGTCGTCAACCTTGCTGCGTGGGCTTTGTAATGAGGTGTGTAAATGATACCATTCGTGTTTTTAATGTTTCAGTTCGTTCTTGGATACGGTATTACGGAGTACACATATTTTGCATATCATCTGGTTGGTTGGTGTCTTTGGTATATGCTGCATTTGGATATTGGAAGCGTGTTATTCGTTAGAAAGGAGAGTAAGGTATATACATAGACACTAACAGGGGCCATCTCGGGCTTAACTCGTACTTTTCTTCTCACTTCTACCTACACAGTATGGTAATCGTGGCAGATAGTATTGAGGTTGCCTTTCCGTACGTAGCCGACAGCGAGAAGCATTTCGCGAAGATGGACAAGATCCGAGAGATCATGGGACGATAATAAGACAACCCACCATAACGGTTGAGGAATCTAAAAAGTTACTGGTGGAGCAGGGGAGCTCGGGTTAAATTTGCTGCATAGCGACATATCAATGGATGCATTGTCTTATTATTAGATGTGTGAGCTGCCGGTGACTTTGTGCAATCAGTGCTGTGCAGTGCGCGAAAGCGAAGCCACTCTGCCCCCGCCAATCCCCGCTCCGCCCCCCACCAACCCAACGACTTGCCCACGCACCAACTCTTCACCACCCACCACCTGATATCCTTCGATTGTACGTTGTCGATGCAACCATCAGGCAAAGAAAATCCCCCTTGTGGTGTAGTTGGATATCACGTTCGGCTGTAATTGCAAAATATTGTTAACCGAAAGGTCACCGGCTCGATTCCGGTCGAGGGGACTTAGTTTGTCTGCCCTTTTTTCCCCCTTTCCCTAGAAAAGACCATAATTTTTCCTATTCTTTTTTCTTCCCCCTTTCACCCCTCCATCCTTTTTTTTTACCCCTCATATACGGAGTAATACGTACCACATTTATCACGCATCTTGCGAGCGTTCGCAATGATTCATTCTTTTTGGTCCGCACCGCCCCTGCCAACTCCTTTCAGGTTTCCCCTCCACGCCCCTCTAAATCTTTTTTTTTTACACTTGTGTGGATGTCCTTCCCCACCATCAGCCACCCCCTCATCTTCGACCACGACCGGACCAACACCGGGGACGGGGATGCTGCCCCGAGATATACTCACTCCCGCGCGCAACTGCGCTCCGGTTTACGGAACACCACGCAGACAACGGGGGGACCTTGACGCAGTTGGCTAGCGCGCAGGTCTCATATATATATATATATATATGACCCGATGGGAATATCGGGGGTAATCCTGAGGTCGTGAGTTCGAGCCTCACAGGTCCCAACCCAATTGTGCGAGGTCGTTCATAACATCCTTAACTTCCACTTTTTTTTAAGTTTTTAACTTTCTGTTCTTCATTTTTCGGTTTGTGTGTTCTCCAAGTTGTGTTGTGTTCAAGCCATGCATCCATCCATCACGTTCTTTTTGCGTTTAATTAAAGCGCGCCGTACTTTATATTATTATATGCAGAAAACGCTTCTTCCAACATAATCACAATTCTTTACGCACTGCCCGTTACATACCTATAATCTAATCCGCAACTATGCTATCAAATGGATCATGGGAACATTAAGCATGAACGGCGGCCATAAGTCTCTACAACGACCAAACGCACTAATATACAGGGTACTTATCTACGTATGCATACTTATGCAAAACCTAACCCATCCCGTCATACTAGCCATGATTATTCAACTGCCACCACATCCCCGATTTATCCCCTCAAATGCTGTGAACTCTTCTTCCACAACAGCACGCCCCTCGCAGACCTCTTGTCATCTTGAGTTCCAAAGTCCAACCCTAAACCAAACCCAATAACATTACCGTCATGTTCACCCCCATCGCCCTGGCGGAGTGAACTGCTACTGGCTGTGTTGGTGTTGCTAGCAGTCAGCCGAAATTCCCTGGAGCTGCTCTTGGACGGCACTGGCGGTGGCGGGGGTGTACTATTACCCCCGTTGACGATAGGAGACATGGAGGTCTTGGGGACGAGGGAGTATGTCGCCGGCGGTCTGGTTTGCGCCTGCAACTGCGGCCTTGAACTTGCACTGCCGTTGTTGTTGCTACTGCTGCTGCTGCTGCTGCTGATGTTGCTCTGGCTTGAGCTCCGGCTCGGACCGCGGCTATAATTGACCGGGGTGATGTTTAGTCTGGCAGTATTCGCATCGTCCATGTGCTCGCCGTTTCTTGGCGTTTCATCAGGTGCGGCGTCGTTTTTTTCGGTGACGGTGATGGCAACTCCTAACTTCTTATCGCTGCCCTCGGAAGGTGTCGTCCCGTCGTGATCATAACCCCCAATCCCGGGGGTAGAGTTTGTTATCTGGACCCAAGTCCCATCATCGTCACGAGGGTTTCCCTCGTGGTCTCCGCGGTGGTCAGGATGATGCTTGTCGTGGTGTTCCTTTGCTTTCTTCTTCATACGATCTAATACCCGCAAAACATTAGTTGATATGACGAATAGAGACGGCGCAATAGAAAAAAAGGAGGGGGGAACTTCACCACTGATGTCCTGCAAAAAGGTAAACACGGTAAAACTCATCAACAGCATCGGTACCAGCTGACCAAATGACGACGGGTCGTTTTCCGGGTTCTTTCCGCTCCCACTCAGCTGCAGCCAGCCTGACCCATCCACCCAGCTGCGCAGTCGGATGATGTACCATGCCGACTTGACGACCGTCCACACCGCTATCCCGTTACCCGCGACCAGGTACAGGCCGAAAAGGCAATACCAAAACCTCTTCAGACCGTCCGACTGCATTGCCCGCTCCCTGACCTTCTTCCCTATCTTGCCATGGCGGGTTCCAGCGCGCATGAGCAGCCGCCCAATGCTGACCACCACGGCAAACGCATAGAACAGCAGCATGATCAGATACTGCACCCACCCAAATATCTGCCCGCCCCCCAGCAGCCCTCCGGCGGTACCTTCAAACGACTGCTGGACGGTGGTCGTGAAGTGCGACGCGTCGCTCTGGAAGCATGCCGCAGGCAGGAGCATGGGGCTGTACGTCGCATCGGCCGGCGGCACTTCTGTCGGGAACCCGTCGCTGCCCGAGCCCTGATTCGACAGCAGGATGCCCGTGACGAGATATACCAGACTGGTGACGATGATCCGCAGGACGCCCACAAGCCTGTGCTCCCAGTAGCGTCTGCTCCTGCAAATCGTCGCCGCCATCAGGTGCGTCGCGCAGGTGAGCAACAGCATGTTGGCGACGATGTTGTAGTGGTACGCGCTGATCGAACACCCCTTGGCATACCGCAGCGTGATGGCGTACGCACCGCCGGTGAACACCTGCTGGTCCGAGCAGGACAGGACCAAGTGTTCGAGTATCCCGGATATGCTGACCGGCCCTCGTTTCTTCTGCTTCTCGCTGCACATTACACAAACAAAACATATCAGCAGTTCGTGCTAATGTATTTGGATTTTGTTTGGGGGGGGGGGGGGGACATACTCTGGTGTTAACCGGCTCTTGCAACGGAATACGTATTTTAACAACCACCAAACAGTACCACAAATCGACAGTAGCAGCGACAGCAGCGTAACCGCTACAAACGCCCCAAGAACCTACACCACACATCGATCCACCGTCAGTCAGTACAGCCACGTCAGTGTTTGCGTCTTGGGGGAGGGCGTACACCAATACCAGCGATATCTGGGTCGGGCTGAAAGTTCCCCCTCGTCACGTCTCCAAGCGCTAGTGGCGTTGGTGTGGTGTTGTTGTCGTCAGGGATGGGCAGGATAGAACAATTAGGTGTCACGCCGTAGTGGGCTGCGCACTGTGGTATCGAGACGTATGCGCCCATCTTTCGCTTCTTCCCTTCATACCGTCGTGGTTATTTACTGATGAGAAAGCAAATAGATCACAATCGGCAGGTGGGCATCACAAACTTTATTATCTACCGACCCGGCCTCACCCACCATATCATAATAACCTGCCAACTGAGATTGATTGTCGTTGTATGTGCCATACACCCGCATGCATGCCATATGCACATGCACGTTCGTTAGATCCCAACAGACATGGTTCTGGGCTCCGTGAAACCCCGCTCTAACAGAAGCTGAAAAAGCTGTCGATGTCTCACGCCCCCAGTCTCTGCCTCCCTCAAGTAGAAACCCCGCGAGAAGGGGGGCTAGTCATACTGTCATCCTCAGCCTTGCTGCGCCAAAGGACTGCAACGGGTTTCAGCAGGTCAGCCCGTGCGGACCCCAAATTCTGGCAGCCGGGATGCATACAGTAGTAGTAGCATAGCCCCTGAACCACACCACGCGGGGTATTAGCCAATCAGAGTCGAGGATATTGCGGCGCTGTCAATCTCGAACCAACAGCATCGCAGGGGTACAGACGATCAAACGAGCCCGCGCCGGAACTAAAGTCGTGAAGGTGGCATACAATTTAATGTCGTGTATGTCGTGTATGTCTTGGTGTGTTGCTGGAGCTAATCATAGCGGAGTTGGTGTTACCATGCGCCAGTACGTCCGTATGTGACTATCAAATGCCCTAATTATGATTATCTGCGTAACTCTCGCTGGAATCTACTTTATTCGTCAATCTGGATGTGCTTCCCCTCTCTGTCGACTCCCGGCCCAGCCTTCTCTTCGTCCCACCCTCAATGGCGAATGCCGCGCCAATCGAAATCCTTCTCAAGGCCTCGTTGTTGTAACATCCGCTGCATGAAGGATTGCGGCGAAAACGCCCCCACCCCGCTAGGCGTCCTGGGTGAGTAGTGGCCGCTATTGTCCCATTCGCAGTTGGTCGCCCAGCCTGTGTTAGCGTTATCGTGCTTTGTGAGAGGATGGTGCACGGTGGATTGGGGCGGGTAATGATGCTGACGAGGAGCAGCAGAGAGTTCCTCTCTCTTGCTTCCTCGGGCTCGGAGTAGCGATTGCGGAATTGGCGGACTGCAACGACCACCATGCACTGCTATCCTTTCCTTGTTGTTCTCGGGGGTCAGAGATCGCAGCATCTCAACTTGCTTGCATTCGCACGAGTCAGAAGACTCGCATATATCACAGGGAATGGCAATTCCTGAGTCGCGCGAGTCGCGCGAGTTCACATAGTAATTGTCGTTGTCAGCATAAGGCAGATGAGATTCGAATGGAATCGTCGTATCAATACGTAGGCTTTCTCTCCGTGCAAGCTTAGAGCCATTGACTGCCGTAGGGAAGGAACGGGCGAAGACTGGCTCCTCCAACTCCACACACGGCGGAGAATATGAACGACCTCGTTTTCGCCGGCTTGGGATATTCGTGGCCAAACATTTCGCGGCTGCTGCCGCTTCGGTCCTGTTCCGGGCCAACCGTTGCTGCAGAGAGTCCCCAGTTGCAACTGGAATTATCTCGTATGGCGGAGCTATGCTGTTGGATTTCTGCACAAGTGTGCTGCTTCGTCTAGACCTTCGTGCCTGCTTCTTCGTTGGGTCTCCGTGCTGCTGAACGCCAAAGTCCTTGTCGAGTGGCGGGCGGCCGTCAGTTGCGGCCGGATTGGAATCATTGCGGCTCAAACACTGTCTTTGTACGTTGGCTCGATGTGTGTCGAAGACCAGCTCCACCTGCCCCGCCAGGAAGCGGCAGTAGTGGTCATCGATAGCGGCCGGTAGCAGGAGCCGGAGCGTCTCTTGTATGCTGGCCTTGAGCATCTCCTGACTCTCGTTGAACGCCTCCTCAACCTCAACTAACTCGACAACAGGGTAAAAATCTGTAGTTGAGTTAGCAGGTTCATGATCATCCGCCGGGACGTAATAGTCATGGATAACGTTTACCTGGGCTCAGAGCTTCTTGGTCGTCGGGGAAGATCAGTTTCCAGATCCTGTCCCAGGTCCAGCCATCATTGACTCCGGCATTCCCACCAGCCAGGTTCCGATACATGTCGTCTGTTATACCCTCCTCTGAATTTCCGCCCGACCCTGTAGCAGCAGGTTCGCACATGAGCTCTTTCGGCCGCATCAAATGATCATCGAGTGTCGTTTCGCTCGTAAAGGCTGTTTTACATCGACGGCACTGATAAGGTGCGCTGCGACGTCGATGATGTAGCCTGATGTGGCGCCTGCAATGGTTTAGCGGCAGTTCGCAAGTGGTACATCCTCGTCCTTTGGCTTACCTGAGCTCGTTCATGCCGCTGAGAGGCCTTTTAGCACACTGCTCATGGTCACGAATGTTGTAACGAACCGGGTCCCGTCTTCTAAACGGGCAGGGATAGCGTATTCCATTTCCTCGACCCTCGCTGATGCCTGCATTCCCCCGGAGGTCGTCGTGGGACCCGGTCGGTGTTCCTAAGTCTTCATCACGTGCGCGATCGTCATTGTAAGTGGCTCCATGTGAGATCCTCCTGCGGCTACCGGACCGCCAATGGCTAGATATTTGTTTTGAGCTGGCAACCATCGCTCGTCCATCCGGTCGGTGTACAGGAGACGTTAATTGCGCCAGGGGTGATTGGCCGGATGGAGGATCTGACGGATGATGAGTCCTGTCACTTGCAGAAATGTCCTCAAGGCATCTGACAACGGCATCCCAAATCCATTCCGGAATGGCGGCGGAGAAGTCACCGACGGTGGCAATGCCCGGATATCTTTGCTTGAGAACTGCAGTGCAGATCTCTGAAGCAAGTAATCCATGGTCGCCGAGTGCACCAACGTCAGCATGAGAGTCTTTTGGATCAATGCTAGGTTGTGACCGTGAATGCCATCTGTCGAAGCTCGTTGCCTGTTCTTTCGTCTCTGCATTTGAGGCCCCCCGGGTTGATGGGACGAGTCGCAGAGGTAGGCTGGTTCGCTGTTGCTGCTGCGAATGGCTCATCGAGAATGTCTTCCTTGACCTCTGCTGAGTGTTGCCGGACGGAAGAGAACCTAGGCTTGCTGGCCGGCTTGAGAAACGGGACATGCTTCCTGGTTCGGTGGCCGGCAGTTGGGTGCCCCCACGTGCATAACTGACTTTCTGGAGCAGTCGCGGATCTGCCGACAGCTCGAACTGGCGCCCGTGACTTAGAGGAAGGACCGGCGCCGTGGAGAAGACAGGCGTCCCGAAGAGTGCAGGGGTCTGTGACACCGGCGTCCTTGGGCTAAAGGATGGAAGTCTAGGGCTAACGGAATGTAAGGAGAGTTCAACCATCGAGTCTGCATTGCCCGTCGAAGTAGTTATGGATAAAGAATCAGCCGGAGAAGCAGCCGCAGCAGCAGCAGAAAGTTGTCTTGCTGTCAATGCATGGATACCCGCGTCATGGTCTTCCTCGACCGTTGTGGTGGGTTTGATCATCGCGCTAGTGGTGGGATTCCCGGGATTCCACGCTGCTGGGTGGAAAGTCGCTGATTCGATCGCTGATTGCTGCTGCAGCGGACGGCGCAGCAGATCCAGCTTCCGTCGGAAGTGGGCACATGATGAGAAGAAGTCGAAAAGGAAAACAAAACGCGCATGTACATCGGAAGCTGGCGGAGATTTGCAGGTAAACACGCAACCTGTCGCGCAGAGCTCTGCGATTTGCTTGATGACTTTTGTGGGAAGAGAGTGGCCAAGCCGTCGATTGGACCCTTGTCTAACAGGCCTGCCCGCGGTGGTGGGTACCGATTCGTTGAGGGAGATTTCCGGCGAGTTTAAACCCCCGCTGTCAGGCGCCATTGGTCGGTAGCTGATTTTTGGAACTGGCCCATCATTGAAGGGAGGCGTTCGATCCGAGATCTGATTCGGTTAACGGTACAGGGGAAATGACCAAGGAGGTTCAGCCCCAATTTCTCTCAGAGACGGGTTTCCAAGTTGATTCGCCCGCGGGGAGGTTGTTCAGGTCGCAAACCACATGATGAGGCTTATGGAATCTTCATGCGGCGTTCTTCAGAAGTCCGATTGCTGTATCGCTCTTTCCAGGCAAGTCAGATGTCCCGGAGGGATGACGTCAACGATTTCCATACCAGCATCGCTCCTTCCTCTGTTTACACACAATGAACCTTGACGACAATTTCGTCGCGCAGAAATCAAGTCTCGTCAGAGCCTTTTGCGTTTTGCACTCGGGACTCAGGAGTTTTCCATCTTCACCCATCTTCATAATTACGTTGTGGAGCTAAGAAACATCGATCTCTCGACCTACTTCCACCGCATGATGCTAATTAAGAGTCTAGAGCCGCTCAGGTAACCCCTACTTTGACCAGAACATACCGGTTCCCGTCACACGTACTTGGCTCCACTTATGCCGGGAAAATGGCAATGATACCGGGAGCCGAAATGGGCGTGGGATTGCATCGGCGGATGTTGCATCTTCCACCCTTGGCCGTCGTGTCTGTTTTGGATATTAGCGACCATTCTCCCAATTCACAGCAGTTCATGGGCACATACCGCCGTCGGTAAAGTAATTGATGCTGAGACATTCGGCGTTGTTGCTGCAGTCGGCAATACACTCATCGAGAGTCCTGACCGGGTACGGCTCCGGGCGAATGTCGTTGACGGGGACGGTACATATTGTAGCAACATCGCACATGAGCTTATATCTCTTCCCGTTGATGGTCTTGATCTGTCCGTTGGATCCGGGACAAACGGCTTCGGGTGGCTCGTTGCTGCCGAGCGTCCCGTCTTGCGGGAAAGGACTAGTGTCCTGGGGCTGCTGACTCGCGCTGTCATCGTCCTGCCACACAAGTCATGATTTAGTCGGCAGTCTTCCGACAACGACGCCATGGGGTGACTCACCTTCTTGCCCCCGCCGCAGCCACCACATGCACCACCGCCACACGCACCGGCGCAGCCCATGGAATGAGCACTGGCAAATCCGGGAGCAGAGATGGTCGGCTCGGCCTGATGATTGCTGTAGTAGCAAATGTTGCGGGCCTTGTCGTAGTCGACACTGTGGCATGCCAAGAGCCTGCCGCATGCCTGAACGCAGTCCTTGAAGGTAGCCTGGCGGTCGCGGTAGATGGGCGTAGTGCCGTGTCTCATTCCGCAGTCCATGTGGAAAGCCTGCCGCATGTTAGCATTCCCGTCCTTCTGTCGCTGGGCTGCCTACGTGGGGAACCAACCTCTCCAGTCGCCGTGACGAACTGCTGTCCGTTTGCAAAGGGGCATTCAGTTGAGCAGGCCACAGCGGCGCTGCTGGGCGCTTCGATAGCGGGCGGGTCAATGAGGAAGGCATAGGTGTGCATGTCGGTAGCACCGCACACGGCGGACGAATAGCCACCCTCCTTGCTGAGCTTGCACGTATGCAGGGGCTCATTTGCTCTCTCGTGGGCGACGAACTGGACGCTGTCTGATGTTAGTCACGGCATTGTTATAACTTATGAGCTGCGCACAACGAACCTGTTACAGCCATCCGTCTTGGAGCACTCGTTCATGCACTCCCGGAAGTCTTGAGTGACAAGGGTCCTGATGGTGGTCGATGCTCCGTGAGTGCAGCATTGGATGTAAAAGGTTGCGCCGTCCTTCGTCTGATAGATCTTTCCATCCGCTGTGAAGTTGAGTGGTCAGCGACACATAGTCTCTTGTCAGACACATTGAAGAGCAAGCACTTGCCGTCCGGACAGATCGGAGAACTGGCATATTGCAGAGACGGCCCTGGTCCCGGGGCAGCGGCGCGCGTGGCAGGACAACCCTCCTTATCAAGGAGAGGCCCGACCGGCTCTTTATTGTCACCAGGACAGTTGCACTGGCTTCCACCACCACCGCCGCCGCCGCCACTGTTGGGATCAAGTGGTTTCTGGCCTCCGCCTGAAGGATCTGGGATGGGATCGTCATCATTGTCAAAGGGGTTCTGTGTCCCGGCACCGAGAACAGAGCCAACCACGCAGAAGCTGGAAAGAATAAGGGAAACCTTCATGATGGGCTATGCTGTCTTGAGGTTCATGGAGCACCGTATACAAAAGAATTATCATCATGGCTAAAGACGGGCAGGCACTTCTTCTTTATACCCTTCATCCATGTTCTTGACATAGGGCGGACGCGAATCGGTCATGCCTGACATCACCTCCGTGGTTGCTTTCCCGGACAATGCCAGCCGCCGAGAGATTGAACCATCACCCCAGCCTCCTACATTAACTCGCGTTGATCCCTCCAACCGGAGAATAATTGCCGTAATAGACGGCATCCGGCATGCTGAAGCAGGCAAGTGAGACTAGGCGCCTCAATGAGACCGCCTTGTAGCCCGGCGACTAATGGTGTGAACCCTCAGCAACATGTCTGATCGCTGGATGGAACAGCGTGCAGGCGCAACATGTAGGACCGTGCCACATCACCTCATCGGGCCGTACCGTGGTCTTTGTGTAACCGCTGATCTTGTGGTCACGGAGACCCTGACATCCTTCCGTAAACATGGCAGATTTTCCGTTTTCGGACTCTGTGTCCCCGGCCACGTAATATATTGATCCTTCAGGTTTTCCCTTTCTGCCCCCCCCCAAATTGAGGAGGTTGTCATCGCACGGCGATCTTGTGCCCGGTGGCGTCGGTCACTAGGTCTAGATCTGCGAGTATGCGCGACGATGCAGGTCTTTGGTGATGCAAACATCATGGTCATCAGACATCAAAATGTCTATTGGAGCTGAGACGCAGTGTTCAAATCAAATCAACCACGGGCGCCTATCGTTTGGCGCCTATATGATCTTCAGTTGCCGTGCCGTGCCGTGCGCCAGCTATCATCTGTACCTTAGGCGCTGTCATGTCTGAGACAAAAGCCAAAAGAGAGAAAAAAAAGTCTCAGTTGCGTGGCGCATGCCGCGTGACGCAGACCGCGAGGGAATGATTGATCGCGCGCGCCCCCATCGGAAGCAAACCCATACACTTCGGGGCTGGTCTTCAAGACACCAGGTCAACAGTGAATGCTGCAGATTGCCGAATCGGGACTGAATGCGGCAGTTACTCCGAAAATGGAGCCGCCGAGAGGAGAGCTGAATGATGGTTATAGAAAGCCCCCCGCCATCCGATCACGCTCGGAGCGGAGAGAGCCGGACTAATATCATCAACATGGATTGACTCTTCAGGCGTCCTGCAGTTGTGCATGGGGGCTGAAGATGGTGTCTCGGCGACTTACATGCAGATCTTGGGGATGTCGAAGTAAAACACAACCAGTGTATATGCTGTAATTAGGAAAGGGCGGCCTTTGCGCGCAGGTGACATGTCAGAGATTGACCATTTTCATGATATTCGAGAGGTTGGGGATAATTATCTCAAGCAAAGGAAAGGTAGGTAGGACACTGAGTATAGGCGCCAAAAAAAGCGAGACCCCGAGACACACAGAGCCAATCCTTTCCTCGTCCTCAAAACGGCATTCCGAACGAGACAGGATTTGTGTGTTGAAGGCTGATGTGGGAGCGAGACAGTTAAAAGCTCCCATCCGGCCCCAAAGACTTTTCGTTTACGTATCGTTACTTTATCGACCATCGAGATCAAACGTTTTTCCCTCATCAATAGCTTTTCTAACACGATGAAGTCCCTTCTAGTAACTCTTCAAGCTCTCCTGCTTTTCACCGCAGCTGCAAATGCATTCCGAATCTGCTGGACCACTCCGTTGGGGATGCTCGTCGGCGCGAAGCCCTGGGGTCCCGGGTGTGGCGGCTCGATCCCCGTCAACCCGCCAGGTCTGTCCAAAAAAAACCCTTTCACGGCCCCTCCAACGTAAATCCGTAATGTTTTGGGGTGTGTGTGTGTGTGTGTCACTGACATATGTATATTATGAGTTTGAAGCCCCTCCCCCGCCTCCTCCTGGCCCCAACTGCCCTGCCTGCCCACCCGCCCCTCCGGCCGTCACCAGCTATGTCACATCCACGGTGACGACCACATCAACGTCGACAAGCTACGGCATCAACCCCACGGTCGCGGCGACCGCCCTCAACCAGTGCATGGGCCTCAACCCCCCGCGCAACAGGCCGCTCTTCGACCAGAATGGACAACCGCGCTGCTGCGCGCCTGTGTTTTCGGGGACTACTCAGGTCTGCTAAACGGAAACGCGTTCTGTTAAGGGCTGAGCGATCGTGTGTGGAACTGCGTTAATTAATACGGCACGAGGTCAGGGTGCATGAGCGGCAAGGGGTTAGGGGTTACGTTGAGTGTATGGAATGAAAGTACGACGACATACATTTTTGAACTGTGAGGGCGGGCTCAAGGATAAGGTACCTAGTTCTAGGTATACATGGTCAGATGGCCATCTCGTGCTCAGACATCACCTTTGTCTTGTCTCGTTGCCGCTTCCTAATACCAGTGGATGTGATTGTGTGAAGATTGAGAGTTGGAGATATGGCCCTTTGAAGGACGAGCACTCGGCTCGCGTGGTTGAAGTGGGAGGCACCTTCCAATGTTGACGCTAATCTGTCTTCCATATGACGCTGCCTTATCGCCTTGGCAGGCTTGTGAGTAGGTCGTGCCTTCCAAGTCGGTTAAGAACTTGAGGTTTGTCAACTCCGCCCCATGGGCTGGAGAAAGACGGGAAGGTAAATGGCACACGCGTTGTATTCTGCATCATCTTCGGCAAACACACGTGCTAAGCTCGAAACGTAGCTATGGTACACGGTCAACGACCCCTTCAGCGCCGCGGCTCAGGACGGCGGACGTAGTGTGGGCCTTAAGGCGAGTGTGGCTTTCCATGCATGTGAACAACCATGGCGCTAAGATTGAACGACGTAGGTTACTCTTAGGTAATTACCTCAGCTACATGGCCATTTCGCCGTCGATTACGCTGACTTGCACCGGCGACCGGTACCAGGTGGAGTGAAAAAAGGACCGAACACTCGGGCCACACACTGAAAATCGCGGCTTAATACCACTAACACCGCGATTGTTACGTCAACATCTACGTGGTGACGACAGACTACTGCGCTGCGTACATGTCGGCCCTGGAAAGTTTGTTAGTATGGTTCTTTCCCTTCCCCTGATGCCTTTCTCTCACGCACACATCCATGTAATTACCACTGATCAAAAGCACAGCTGCCCTTGCCGACCATGGGGTTCTCCCCTAACATTCCCACCAAAAGAGAAAGATTAGCGCAAAATATGAGCGATACTTGTGGCACTGTAGGAAATCTACGGTGCCAACAGGCATCACATACGAAACCCTAACCCCACACGAATTGCACCTCACCGCCTAATGTGCAGGTAAAAAGAAAAAGTACCTTTTCGTACCCAAAAAGGCCACACCCACTGCGCCGTCAAAGAAGCCTCGCGGGCGCCCTCGAGGTTCGAAGAACAAGACTGCAGCCAAGCCGACGCCGGCGAGGTCTGGGGAGCGCCCTGTGGGCGTGGCTAAGCCCACGCGTGCTGGGGGTTCCCCAAGTCGTCGCAGCGACTGTTGAGCACCCTAGAGTAATCCCAGCCACTCTGTACTATATATGTGATAGATAGATCTGCTGCCCATGATTTTCACGTGACTGAAGATTGCTTTTATTGCAGAAATTGACAAATTGGCCCGCGGGCGCCTTCTACTACTGTTGCCTGTATATTGCGTTATGAATTGGTTCAGGTTGTGGTCGTTTTTGTATGCGTAGGGCGTCGGCGATGTTGGCTGCGTTGGAATGTGCGTCATCTAGGTACAAAATGGTACTTTCGAAATGATATTTGTCATTCTGCCGGCTCCACTTTATGCGCAACCTTATTGGCACCGTAGATTTCCTACGGTGCCACAAGTTATCG
The DNA here is from genome assembly GCA_033297225.1 of Diplogelasinospora grovesii. Taxonomy (NCBI): domain Eukaryota; kingdom Fungi; phylum Ascomycota; class Sordariomycetes; order Sordariales; family Diplogelasinosporaceae; genus Diplogelasinospora; species Diplogelasinospora grovesii. The sequence goes on along the minus strand of MU853796.1, from coordinate 49,574 downwards.
CTCCAAAATATAGCTTCATGTCTCCAGTTCTTCTCTGTCTCGCCCTGGTCCTTTACAATTCTTAGATAATTTAATTAGCTCCAAGCAGTCTTTAGTCTCTCGCTTGAGACTTGGAATGGCACAACTAACAAACTTTCAAGGATCAGAGCCCACACAAGCCTACTAAGCGCTCTCTTTTGCCGTGTATATATACTGCGAGCTTTGCTCACTCTCTTTTGTGCAACCAAGGAACTTTACAACTTCTAAGGCTCTCTTCTTCACAGGAAGCTCCTTCTGCAGCTTCTCACACTTTGACTAGGTACATACTGTACGTTGTACGCTGTCTACGCTATTCACAATTCAACCGTGGCTAAGTCGGTTTCAACAATCTAGTCATTCCTATAAAAGCACCAGAGAGGCCTCCTCAGCGGGACTCACTTGAAACCTGGTCATCTCGAAATGACGACGCTCGACACGTTTAGCACGCTTGTGCGAGCCAGCAACGCCCGCGCCAAGGACCTCCTGCTAGCACCAGGCGCTAGAGATGATGCCGGCGACACGGCCCAAATGGGCTGGGCAAATCGACCCCAAGCCGTTAGAACCATCCACAAAAATTGGCAAGCCCTACTTGGCCTTTACCATGAGGAACTCGACACACTGCGTGAGGACTGGGCCTTGGAGACTTTTGGTCGTTCTCACATGCGGGGGAACTATCGGCCCTCCCGTGATCCCGGACCCGACTTCGGGCGTTGGTTCCCGCAGCGTATCAAAGAGTCCATGGTGGGTGGTGCCGTGTATAGAAGACTTTACAGGTTACGATACGGGTTAGCAGCGAGCGAGGATGTGGTCAACAGGCCCTTTTGGGTTGTGAACTGGAGAAGCCTCCAGAGAAAGTACATGGAGCGCAAGAAGATCATTGACGAGAAATATACTCGCCTTCTCGGTATTCGTGTACTGACCGGTCAATGGCGCGACCAGAGGTAGCCGCCCTTGCTCCCTCCCCGATGGCTCGCTAGAAGACGCTAATAAATTATATGGCAGTCGATTCTTTCCGGTTCACCCTGCCGACCTGTTGTGGGGTGGTTGGCCGGAGTACTATCCGGGCCAAAATATCCTCCAAGTGAGAACACGTTTAGGTACCTCGCCTCCGGATTACGACTGGCACTATAAGATTGAGGTCCTGGGGCGAGATGGCAAGTTTTTTTGCGACTGTGGGTATAAGCTGAGGGGTCGGGGGTGTCGCGAGGCAGTAGAGAGATGGAAAGGATTCGGGTTCACAATATTAAACCCTAAACGGACTTAAGAATTTAGTTAGTTAATATTAGGTAATTAGTAAGGTTGACTTCATTAAAATGTTATGTCTTTTCACCGTCTTCTCATAATCGTCCACTTACACGCGTTTCTGATCCGTGTTCTTGTAAAGATCCCGTCTAGTAGGGAGGACTTTACGAGACTTGTAAATGCGTCCATTATCGTCTTCACTTCACCTCAACAACCACTTTTAAAGACGCTTAATATAAAGCACCGATCATCTCTGAATGCAATATTTACAAAATACGCCATATTAACAACGCATATCAATGGGCAATTCCTTACTGATACTGCTCGAGTCCTCTCATATCTTGAATAATGAAGGCATGTACCTCCCGCCTCACCAAGGCCAAACGATATCCTCGCGCTGCTGAGACACTGTCCGTGATGATTCTGGTTGCGTGCCTGCGTACATCTGTGCGGACCTGCGATGCAGCTATATCCACTTGTGTCCGCGCATCATACGGTTGTGACATCGCCCGCATGCAATCACTTGGGTGCGGGCACTCCTGTCTGAAAGGTTGTCGTTGCACTTCCAAGTTCCATCTTGGCCGTCCGTATGCGCGGACTAAACCCAGATAGACTAGCTCCAGACCTAAAGCCCATTCACAGGTGGGCTGCGAACCTTCCCAAAGTAACACATATTCCATAAATCAGATTGTTCATTCCCAAGAGCTGGATTCCGTCCCTAAGGGCACATGCATCCACCTATGTTCATGTGCGGTTTCTTTCAAGGCGCCGACATTTAGTGAGAAAAACGACAACGACACGCTCGTTGTCAAAGAATGGAAGTGGGCGTGAATAAACGCCCCGAGAAACAAAGACAAGACACATGTATCTTTCTTTCCACCGGGCAGGATGATTAGCATATGGAGAAGAAGTGGTGGCTACAGAAACCTGTTGGTGCGAATCTGTTTGGCTGGGATACTTGTAATTTGGTAATCCTGCGAGGCATATCCCACGCTATCTAAAATTCATAGTCGTAGCATTGACCGTAGGTTTAACTCCCTATCTTTCAGCAGCTCGGTGTGCTTCCATCGATCAGTTATGTTTATGGCACGGGACTATCCACCCCAGCCAGACGACAATGACGGCAATGCCCAGAAACCCAGCGACCCATCTGTAGACCTCAACCGCAGCTGATACCAACAACACCAGCAAGACGTGGCAAACCATCCACACCACCAGACTCCAGACCAGCATCTGGCGGAGACCCCACAGTCTCAACTTATCTTCCCTTGCCCGCTCTTGTCCCGCATCCTTCTTAGCTTTTCGTTCCTCTTCTTCTCTCGCCTTCCAGTTTTCCCCAGCAGTTGCCCGTTTCGCTGCTTCTTTTGTTGCATGTTCTTCTCTTTCCTCTGCTTTGCGTGCTTCCCGGCGTGTCTTTTCCGCAGCATCTCGATGCTCCTCCTCCTCCTCCTCCTCCTCCTCCTTAACCCTCTTTGCCCTCTCTACCTCTTCCGATTCCCTCCTCATCCTGTCTAGCTCCGCTTGCAAGCGAGCTTGCTCGGCTTGTTCAGCCTCTATTTTTCGTTAGAATTCTTCCTGCTGTCGCTTACGCCGGGCGACGGCTTTCTCGGTCATGCGTATAATCTCTTCACGGAATCTCTTCTTTCTAGCGGTTTCTTCGAGTGCGCGCTGCTGGTTCTCCCGCAACTCAGGCAACGAGGAGTTTATCTCGAGGGCTTCTCTTTCCCGGCGCGCGGCTTCTTCGGCGCGTCTTCGTCGCGCTTCGGCCGCAGCTTGCTCAAGTTTGTATGCCCTCCATTGGGGGTCGTACAACTCACGTTTCGCAGGGCTGCTCAGGAACTCGTAGGCTTCACACACCTAACAATCCATCCATCAATATCTATCATCATGAGAGGTAGGAAGTAGGTGGGAAAAGGGGGGGGGACAGACGCTTCGAAATTCAGCAGCATCGATAGTCTGCCCCGGCGCTTTCTTGTCCGGGTGGAATTGTTTGGCCAGCTCACAGTACGCCTTTCGGATGTCTTTGTTGCTTGCGTTTGACCCCGCGGACAGGCTGAGGTCGGCGTAGTAATCGCGGAACTTGGGCTGCGGTGGTGGTGGTGGTGATCTGGGGGGAGAACTTGAAGCCATGGCGGATACAAAATGATGGGGCGGGTCGTTGGGCTGGGGAAATGGCAAAACAAAAGGAAGAGAATGCGTGTTCACAAAAGAAAATGTTTTCGTTCCCGACAGCAGGGATGGGGGTGAATTAAGATGTTTACCTCTTCCGCACCGACGGGTTGCAGTTATACATACCTTATGTACAAAACAAGGATGTCACACACGAAAAACACACACACGACCCCTCCAGATCATACATAGTGTGGGCGAGATAATAAAATCTGCTTGACATAGTCATCACGGCATGCCGCCCCCCCCTCCCCACCTTGATATGCTTCTATGGCAACCGTATTCACTTCCCAATAGAGACAAGCAAAGCAATTGAATACAAAGCAGAAGTTGCAACCCATCTAATCCAGAGCGCCCATCCTTCTGAAAAAAACAACCTAAGCAGCTTTCGCCGCGGCATAGAATCTAGCAGCAGACAAAAAAAAACGCCGAAATTCCTCGCCCTACAATTAATCCATGAAAAGCGTTTCGTCATTTATATTACGTGCAAAGTAGTAATTCACACGCGAAAATGGCAAGTTGCACAGGTAAAAAAAAATCTGTAATCTTCTTGTCTGAACTTGTCGGGGCCTGTGTTACGTACATGTAACGCACCGACTACTATATGACGGCGTCGAGGTTTACTTCACACCCCAGACCTGGAATACGCGAAAGCCCTCACCAAGCAGCTCCACGTTGCATCTCAGCCCCTCCGTCGGAAAGCATGGATCAAAATGTTTGCTGGCGATGAATGACTACCTATACCGTACTAGTATAAAGAGAACTAGACTTCTTTAACCGAACCGACAACTTTAATAACCGGCTCGAATGCCATTACCGTTCAATCATGCCTCTTCTTCTTCCTTCCATGTATGTTTCTATGTGCAGTACCTGTACCAATGCCCCTACCGAAAAACCTTCTTCAAATCGAGATCTAGCTCATGCCCCTTAATTGTGTCCATTTTGCGTTGCCTTCGGCTCGGCGTTGATGTTGGACGCATCTTCCGATTTCATTCTAGCCTCAGCTGCAGCGACAGCGCTCTCCCAGTCAGCGTTGTAAAGGTACAACAGTTCCAGCGCGGAGACCCTGCAGTTTCGCGTTAGCACCACACATTGTACACGTTCAGCGAGAGGACTTACACAGCAAGACCAAGCGTAACTCCGATCCAAAGACCGCTCAGCTTCCAGCCCAGCGCAAAAGCAGTCGACAACGAGATGGGAAGCGCGACGAAGTAGTACGAGAACAGATTTGCATATCCGCCGATAGCCTGCCGTCCCACACCTCTCAGAAGGCCGTGTGACACAGCAGCGAGGGAGTCGAAGACCTGCATCACCGCACAGACGAGCATTGCTGTGGAGGCGATCTCCACGACGTCCTTGTCCGCTGTAAAGACAAGCGCGAGCTGTCTCCGAAGTGTGGCCAGGATGGTCAGGTTGAACAGTCCTACCAGACACCCCGCAGCAATTGCCTACATATTTTAACCGTTACTAAGAGCCCAAACAAGAAGGGGTGAGGAGGATACGTACAACTTTGGCAGTCGTCTGTGCAGCACTGCTGAGGTGTGCTCCAATGAGGTTTGCAACCCGAGTGGAGGTAGCGATGGCCAGTGGGAACGGTATGTTGAACGAAGTAGATGTCACTGTTACGAGAACGCTCTGTGCAGCGAGCTGCGCAGTGCCGAACTGCCCAGCCGCAATCGTCAGGATCTCGAGCACCGAGAACTGCGCTTCGATCATGATCATCCCTGGTAGCGCCAGCTTGATCATAGGGCCTGTCCCGTCTTCCGTCAGTAACCCTCCAGCGCTCTCGTGAAAGGGAGAGAACTTACCCCAGTTGCTAAAAGCCTTCCAGCTAAATCCTTTCCAGCATTCCGAGCCCTCGAAGCACCGGACATACAGCACCAACAGCAGTGGCAGCAGGTTTTGCGTGACAGCCATGGCAGTAGCTGCTCCCGCGAAGTGCCAGTTGAGCTTGAACACAAACAGCCAGTTCTGAAAGAAACTCAGCGGGGCTCCAATGAGAAGTGTGTACGTCGTCGCGTGGAATAGCCCCTGAGACTGCACGAATCGCTTGCCGCTCTCGAAGGCAGCTACTCCCGGCATACCAAGTATGAGCACTCGCAAGTAGAGGGCTGCCAACTGGGCTGTCTCTTCTCCCGGAACGAGCGACCGTAGAATCGGCTCCGAGAACCACCAAAGCACAGCAATTGGAACCATCAGCAACCACAGGAGCCAAGTCATGCGCTGCGCCTGCAGACCAACCAGGTGCTTATGTCCTGATCCATAGGCTTGTGCGCACAGCGTATCCAGACACGTCGCCAACCCCTGAACCGGGACGTAGCATGTGATACTTGCAGTCATTGTCGCCACTACACAACATTAGCATTGCTCAAACACTACAAAAGGCTTGTCTGAGGTACGTACGATTAACAGCAGCCAGTTCCACCATCCCCAGCCTTCCAACCGTCAGTACACTCCCGATCGTGACGGAGTAGTGCAACAAGAAGGTCGCAATCAGCGGAGCTGAATACGCCACCAGAGTCTTGGCCTCACGCTGCCACGTAGTCTTAATACTCTGGTTAGCGACTGCCTCTTCCCACCTCTCCACAATCTCCTCTGGTGGTGGCGTCGGCGCTCCTTCTGCTTCTTCCTCCCGTCCGTCTCTGCTGTCCTGCTGTAGGAGTGGGGTAGTTTCAACAGCTTCCTCATGGTCCTTGACTCTCGTGCTGAATACGCTCCGGTACAAACTGTCCACGACACTACCACTGCGATGTCTCTGGCTACTGCTGGGTGGGATCAGATCATTGTCCCTCAGTAACTCCAATTCCGCCTGCAGTGACTCCTCTACCTCCCGGGGATTGGGCACCGGGCGGTCCATCCCCGGAAGGGCAACCGTACTGTAGCCACATCCATAAGCTACCCCGTTAGGATGGAATGCCAGTTGGGCATCCGTAACTGACGCGCGATTTGATCGACTCGACCTGTTTGACCGATGAGACTCGACTGAAGCCCGGCGATGATCCGCACTGTGAGATCCATTGGCCTGGTGATGGGGCCGATCCTCTTCGTCCTCTTCGTCCTCGGATGCACAACCAGAAGAGCAGTCTTGGATATCTCGCTCCAAAATCTCTCGCACGATGGGGGATGTAGCGAGAAATGAAGACGGCAAGGCGGGTATAGGGATGGGTAAACTCTCCACGGGCAGAAAGTTGGCGAGAACCGAACCGCGACGGGCGCCCGCCGAGCCAATGTTTATCGGCTCTGAGCCCGAAGCGGGTCGGGATGGTGATCCGTGTTCAGACATTGTGCTGTACGCGTTCCCTTCTTTGTTGCGATGGTATAAATGGGGTATCAAAAGGGTATCACGTCAAAGGTGCAGGAGTAAACAGCGAACTTGAAACTGCAATAATGCTAAGAGTGATACGTAATAACAAAACAGATGGGATGAGAATTATGTGAATATGGAGTTGGGCGATCTCGAACGGAAAAAAAAAAAAAAAGGTCTAAAGAAAAAGTTGCAGTGCAGGTTGTTCTTTCCACGGTGACACGCGGGACACGACAACAAAAGGGAGTCCACGAGATAAGGAGATAGCGGTGCGCGGTGACGACACCTACCAAAAGGCAGGACTAAAGGTGCAGGTGTGGCAGTTTCACACCAAATTCTGATGCACACCACCTGGGCACTAACACCAAGACGAAAGACGCCTAGCTCCGGGAGAGTGTAGCGTACCCGTAAACACCATACTAGTTCTGGATTGGTTTTCGGTGCAGACATATATGTGAAATTGCGCTCATGTCGTGACCCCATATGACAGTGCAACTGAGCTTATCAGGGTCGCCAATCGTCGATTGCACAAAGGATTCAGGAAGCAAGGCAGTCGTCCGGTTGTCTGTGTCTCACACCGCCACAGACCTGGCGAGCTGCCTGCAAAAAATCCGTCGATCATGACGGCGATAGCAGCACAGCTGCTTCCACAACGGTCTGCGAGTAGCTTTGAGTGTGTGTGACACGAAAACGGTCCGGTGTGAACGGTGTGGAACTGCACCCGAAAATCAAGGGAAGTTCAAGTGGGGTATTGCGGATGAGGCGCAACCTTAAACAAAAATAAGTGCGAGCTCAGCAGCCATCTGATCTTGGCAGCGCGCTTTCCGCGCCTTATCCCAGACTGTCTTCTTTCAACCCCCAATATCATTGTGTAAGAGAGCTCTGGATTTCCATGGTGTTATGATGATAATTATACGATTTGACTATGTTGAGTTGTGGTGGTTTTGTAACTTTTGTTCGTGTCCATGCTTTGCAGTCCATCGTTTTCTGTAGCTGCTTGGCTGTGATATCCCCACCGCATTAGCGCATTATCACAACCCCCTCCGTGCCGCATCCAGCCCCACCAGATCGGCAACTAGTTATCATCATCTCTCACTCCCGTCAGCAGCCGGAGGAGCATGTCCGCTTTTAGTGCGATCGACGGTCATTTCGCCGGCCCCCACGCCCAGTCCTCACTCTCAGATGTACGGAAAGACGACTCTGCACAGTGTCGTGATAAGATCGGACCCCACCCAGACGTCAACCTCAATCATTTAGATCTTACAACTAGGTCTAGTCGTATAAAAATGGTTCTAAAAATCCGATAGTCAAGCAAAGACGCGCGACACGCCACCCACGCCACCCACCAGTTTTACCGCTAATCACGCCGACCCGCTCAGCGAAAGTTACCTAAGTATAGAAACTTATGCGTATGTTCGTTACCCCTAACCCCCCTCAACATCATCTTGGCTGTTGTGTCCTCAAGCTGGGGCCGCATTGTCACCGTCACACAGAGTGTTGGTTAATTAGTTAAACCTCTTCGACAAACCGAGATTCTTCTCGAAAAGTGCTCCGTCGTACTGACTGTGCAACCACATCTCCGGAAACAGATCCCGCCTACGTGACTCGAATATCCCCGTTTGATGAGCAGAGCAGAGTATGTTTGACATCTTCAGAGGGTATCACATCTTGAAAGCTCCAGTAAAGAAAGAACATGGTTTGCACCGTTTCAACTATTCTCAGCTTAACGCGCTAGCCCTCCGTCTTCATAACACTCTTCCTGCTTACATAACCCAACCCGGGATCCAACATCTGCCTGTCGTTTAGTTTAGAGAACCCTGACACATCTCACCATCCGTCGACATCCAGATACCCCCCCAGGTAGTACTTTGTCATATTTTATTACTAGAACTAATTGTACTAATCAACACTTCGCTATCATTGGACCAACACATGTCGTGTGTTTGGTCCCCGTTAGTTAAAGGGATACTTTCTCAAGAAAACAGCCCAGCAAGACTCCCGATCGCCGATGGCACAGCCTGATTCACACTGCTCCCGATAGCCACCCCCAAGAACCCAATCACGAGCAGAATTGCGGCCAGTGCAGACAGTCCGGTGATGTACAGCGCGCGTCGTCCAAACGTAAAAAGAGTACGAGAGGAGGGCCATGCCCCTTGAAGCAATCCAGATAACTGGTCCCCGCTGAGATTTGTTTAATCTCGAACTTCGCTCCAGATGCACTCCGCGTACCACTGCAAGTCCGGAATACTAATTGTAAAATCCCTCTCTTGCGGGCCCGGATCTCGGAGGAAAAGAAGTTGAAAGCGCAACACCAATGCCCCCGTAGTGACATTGTACGATGCCGGATCTGTCGTCTGATCGCGGCTAATGGTGATCTTTTGCCGCAATACCGGCTGGAGCGTCGGCGTCTGTCTTGTCGTCGTAGCTCCTGCTCGAGCTGCCGTGCCCTCCTCTTCCCACTTCTCCAAGACGATCTCGCGCTGCCGGTGGTCAAACTTGGCGAGTAGCACAATCTTAACGTCGTGATCTGATGCGGAAAACCACCATTTCATGTCAGCGTGTAGCTGAGCCAACGATCCGGAGTCGCCAGACTCGATCACCAACGTTGGCCATTTATCGGGTCCCCCACGCTCCAGCGGGCCACCAGTTGAGTCGCCCTCTCCCCCATCATCTCCTCCAGGATCACCTCGTGTTCGGTATGTAGCAGACCCCATTGACTTCCAACTCCTCTGCATGCCCATTTGGACAAGCTGATCTCTATATTGCTCGTAGAGATGGAGATGGAGTGCTTCATGTAGTTTGGTCGGGAGTGTGATGATCAGGATACCCGAGTTGGCGTGATAGCGGCGAAAACGGATCCCACGGTTGTAGTTCTCTCTCTCTCTTTCGATCTGGGTGAAATTGCTAGGAGATACATCTAAATAATTAGTATACGACGTAAACGAAGCAATAAAGGCGGGGGCGGGGGCGGGGGGGTTACATGCGTGTAACGGTGAGAACGTCACCAGGAATACTATCGATTAACCGGAAGAGATCTCGTACATTGGTAAATTGTACGGTCGGGGTTTCGTCATCTTGTTCCATTGCGCTGCTTTGCGAAACGCTCTGAAGAACGTGGCGTGCCGCAAGCCTTTTGGAGAGAAGTCTGCCTGATGCCGCTATGCTCGGTTGTGTTCTTCTTACCACTCGTTCTTTGGTCCATCTGGTATATCTTGATTATCTGGCGTCTGATCAAACTGGGCGATTCGGGCGCTTTGGGAGCAAGGCGAGACGTGTTGTGGAATCAATCGGGAGAGGTTTGAGAAAGAGAAAGCGGAGGACCTTAAATCAGGCCAACAACGGAGAATACCTAGTAAGATAGCATCGAGCTCGGAGATATGGTCAGTGATAATGGAATAATAATAATAATAATAAGGAACAGATAACGACGCTGCCGACGTGCCGGGTTAAGCCGATAGGGAATACACTAAGGAACCGCCGCCTGTTTGCTCCCGTTAAACATGAAAAGACTCTTACGATATAGTAACGATCGATTAATATCTTTAAGGGCGTTCAAAGTAGGATGTTGAGGTGTTTAAAAATTGGTAAAGGCATAAGTGGATCCATAAGGGATCTAACGCACAATTAGCAAGTGGGTCCTTTATTCGGGAAATTTATCTGGCGAAGCTAACAAGTAGGGGATAAAAAAGGCGGACTGCAAAACACCCACCAAAGCTTAAAGCGCATGGAAAGTGTATTTTAAGGCACGTGTGGGGATTATGTGACACGCGGTCAGGAATAGTCTCAGGATCTCAGACCAGGTTGTGGCGCTGAGGTCTGCATATGTATGTATGTAGTGTACTTCGTATATATGTATGTACATACCTTTGAGCCCCACACCTTCCCGCACACCAAACCAACCAATCAAAGGCCATTCCGAATCGCAGCGTACACTAAACTCTGTAGGAAATGTTCGCGACCCATAGGTATTACATGAGCACATGCCAAGTGCACCACCACCTGCAGAATCTTTAGTCTATGATCCAGAGACTACATATCAGATATCATGAGAGGGCCCGCATATGCCTCGCTTAGAATTGCTTTGCAGAAACAACGAATGCCCACGCCTTCCCCACCGGACTCGACTCCCAGTGAGGCGGTTGGGTCGCCAACTTGTCGCGCAGTCGCAAATTGCCATGTGGTTTTGGGTTGGCTCGAGGGGCAGCAAAGGTACAGACGGACGCCTCGAAATTTAGGACGCGAACTGGGGTTTTCTCTTCTCCAGAATGGTCGAGTGAACAGAGACGCCTAGCTCTGTCAATTGGCCGTCTGACAGCTCGTCAAGCCACGACGCCACCGAGCCGCTTTCGCCGCAACGGCCATGGACGACCGTCGACCTGATATGCCGCCGCGCATTCCCTTCGAGCTCTAGGAGAATGGAGCGCTGGGAGTGAGGCTTGCTTTATTTCGGAATACCAATTTGGGTATCTGGCAAAACAAAACTTTCTTGCCATCGTAGACACCATTCACCATGTGTCTCTTCTTCATTGCTTTGCCCTGTTCTCATTTCACCATGAGCCGGTGAGTCACTTGAAACCTGGTGCGAGCACCTGGGCCCAACCGACGGAGCAAAAGGACTGCACTTAAAGAGGGACCTGCATCTGACGCGCTTTTCCTCTTCCATCACTTCCTACACCAGGCCAGGTGAAGAGCAAAAAGTAAAGCCTAGAATCTGCCTTGCGAGAATCAACCTTTCCATCCAAGCAGTTCCCCACTTTTACCTCTTCTCCACATCATCTACCTCAACAACCAAAATGTCAGCTGGAACGATCCCCCTTCAAATGGACCCGGCCAACATACCAACCGGAGCAGTTACACTGTTGGGGAACCTGCTGCCTGTGTTGCGGGCTCTGTCGGCCGACAATGTCAACCCGCTTGCAGTTGTCCAGCTCCAGGCGATTGGTGAGCGCTTTCCAGTCAGCGGCATGCTTGCCAAGATGCTTCCAGAAGCGCTCTGTCGGTCCCGATCCATGCGCATCTCTCGCCTCCAGACCAGCGTCGGGTGGTTAGCCGGCGACACTGCCGCAGCCCTCTCACAGACTGCCGGTGGCCAGGCCGCAGCCTTGCTGTCCTTGGCTCTCGTTGAGTTATGCTGCCGCAACATGGCCGGCCACTTGCTACACGAACTAGCACTCAAGATGCTTCCCGCCAATCAGGCCGTGGCTGGCATGTCTCAGCTGTCCGACGCCGCGGAGGGCATCTCCAATAAGCTCAAGACGCTCGCTTTCGGTCGCCATCACGCCACCCAGGTGACCCGCATCAGAGAGACTTACCTCCATCTCGGCCTCGAATTGCCGCCATCCATGTCTGCCACACTAATCGACGGGCTGACGGCGGAGAAGATGGTGGACCTTTTGGATTGCGTCCAACAGGCGCTGCGCGGAGAGTCATCCAGGGTGTACATCGACGGCTTCCAGGGCATGGGCACTATCGTCTCCTTGTTGACTGCCTTGTGTCCGGACGACCTGCTTTTGATGGTGGAGGGCGGCATAATTCATCAAGGGGACCGTGTCAGCATCGTTGTGTCAATCATACACAAGCGCGCCGACGTGGATATCTCGCTCGAGACAATCGTCAATGGCTCCAAGGTCTCCACAACGTTCCCAGTCGCCTTCCGAAACGACTTCGAGATTGGCAGACTCTCGCCGTGCGACCACCTGACCATGAACATGGAAGGAGGCCTCGCTGACTTGCTGGACCAGCTATTGGTGACCGTCACTTTTGCGCCACGAGACAATATCGTTTGCTGCTTCGTCGACTTGATTGCGGCTCTCGTCTGCAACTTCCCCTCCGGTTGCTTTGGCGAAGAATCCATGTTCCACAATTGTGGGTTCCAGGATCTGTTGGGGCCTAGAGTCAATCGGCTGGTGCGAGAAAAACTTGAATTACTCTTTGGGGTCGCGCCTCCCGTGGCAGTTCCCAATGTGATCCCCGCCTACGCGAGCCTCTGCCACGCGTTTGAGAGCCTCGTCCCAAAGTCGGCCTGCATTTGTTTCGAGTGCTTCGCATCACCCATCTGGACACAGCCTCCTCTTGCAGAGCAGCACTGCCCAGCTCGCCGGGTCATGGTCGGATTGCAGCATCTGCTTGGGTATGCGATTTTGTTCCTCTTCGTTCACACCGATATGAAGACTGTGCGCATCATCCAGAGGCCGCAGACAAAGATCGGCCTTCATTTATGTCACCATCTCACACAGCATCTTTTGCTCGCCATGGGCGACATTCCCGCCGCACCGGGACCCGGCGCAGAATTTGCAAGGTACCTGGTGTCTGACTTCCACAAAGACATGTGCCAGTTTCTGGGAAGTCTGCCTCATGACGCCGGCCCAGAACACAACGTCATCGGGACCAGTAGTGGGGCGACCTCCATCTTCCCAGCCACTCTCGGGACCATGGAATTTGAGGATCCCCGCACTCTCAGGTATCAGGTCGTGGACGGCCGATTCCACGACGGCGGCAAATACTACAAGGCTCTCATTGAGTACTCGCACATTCCGCCTCGCGCCGTTGCCGCCAAGTCACTCCTGCATCCCTCCACACCATCGCTTGGTCTTTCCAGAATAGGATGCCACTCATTCCTGACGCTGTCGCAGCGGCCATACCACGACTGTCTCAGGCTGAGGGTTATGGTTCGTGTTTCTGGCCAGGTCCTACATCTGAGCTTTTACTCGCTCCAACTCGGGTATATCGGCACGGCTGTGGCCTCTCCCTGCGATCACCCCCATGGTGACACTGTCAACCTCGAAAAATATGATGGCATCATTGCGACTGGGGTGGGAGCCCCCATCCCACCCAACGGGCTCGTATCGGTTGTCTTGACACACGGTGATCCCGAGGCCCAGCTTCTGAGCGGGGTTGCTGGTGTGCGGACTATGATTCAAGGTGATGGGTGCCTGAGGTGCATGATCATGGAGGCTGGAGAGAAAGGGTTTCGTATGCTTATTCAGAGATGACGAGAATGCGTGTCTTGTTCTCCTTTGCTGTATGTTTAGATAAGTTTCCGTTGAAGATGGTTGCCTGAGCACTGCCAAAAGGTTGGCTGTCCGAGACATCTGCTTCGCACCTTCCTCACTCGAAAAAGGGTTGACCTAAAAATTGCGTCACTTGGATTTTGCTTCCATTATTATTGTGTGATTCTAAATCTTTAACCACTGTGCTAGATAACACTTCTGGATTCCTCTGACGATCATACGCCAACGCAGCTTTACATATCCTCAAGATGACGGCGAGCGCGGTAAAGGAGATTTAACCACCAATGAGGGCTTGAGGGAAAGACATACAGCATATTCTCCTTCCAATATCCAGCCAAGGCACACTGCCACAATTTTACCGCCGTTTCTCCACGAACCGGCTCTCCCTCGCTATCCGCGCAAAAACTCTCAGTCTGCCCAGGCGTTCCCATCCCGTCAGTCCAGCAGCCAATCCAACACTGACTCTAGTGGCTCAGGCCCAGAGGCTTGGTCTCCATATGCTGGAAATTGCGCATAGGGCAGAGGATCAGACGACAAAGGAGTAGAGATTTTTGTCGTGGTAGCTACACATTGGGAAGGTCAAATACGTAGTATTATAGCAGGCAATATGCATACTTTTGTGAGTTGACAGGCATGGCTACTTTTGAGTCCTGAGCTCCTCTGCTCGTAGTATTGTTCTCGTAGGGATGTAAAACGTTAGACATGCATAGTCTTGACACTCGCCCCCGCCTCCCCTGACTCCAGCAGTCTTTGCAGAACCTCCAGATCCTTGAGTCCTTCCTCGGGTGTCTGTCGTGGGTCCGCTTTTCCTTCCACGATAGACTTGCCAAACGCAGCTACTTCAGCCTTGACACCGGAATCTTTCTCAAATTTCCTTGTTTCTTCTCCAGCACTCGTAACGACCCTGACAGATTTGGGCTCCCAAAATACTGATCCTTTCGTGGTGTTTACGTCGATCTCCAAACCAGACTTGAATTCCGTGCCGAACGACAAACTGATAGTGCCGATTTTACCGGACTGTGTCTTTGCCACGGCGTGCACGGTATCCACCGGCAGAAGGCGCTCCTCGAGAAGGGTGCTAAAGGCGGCAAGAGACGAGATCTCGTTGGAGGGTGACAGGGAGGTGAGCAACAGGCGCAGACCGGCGACGAAATGAACGCCCCCGTCGAGGAGGAAGCCGCCTTGATACTCTGGTACTTTCCGCCCTTCATCATTCATGAATGTTAGCAACTGCTCACATGATTGTTCCTTTTCCTAGTTCCCCTTCGTCATTTCCTCTCTCCGTGGGGGGTTAGTAAATGGGAGGTTGAGAAGGTAAGGTAAGTTTATGTTTAAACGTTTTGGGTTGGGGGGTGGTAAAAGGGTGGGTTTCAACTTTCAAGGGGATGATATTTAATCAGGTGGGGCTCATTTTAGGTACATGTACGGTTGAGTTAGGATGGGCGCGACTGACCAATTTGGAAACGGGGGGATAATAAAAGGAGACAACAACAAAAAAACCGAAAGAAAAAGGCAAAAAGGGGCTTCCGAAGGCTGATTTGTTTGAGCGGTAAAGAACCAGGGGGCACTTACACTCCGTATTCCAATACTTATTATCCCTCTTGACGAACCCATTCTGCTGCAGCCTGAACGTCGTGAGTTCCCCCCCAACTTCCCGCAATTCCTTGACCTTTTGTGCCGCATACACCAGGCTAGCAGTGTATCTGAAATTCTCCGCGACCGCCCAGATCGGTCTCCCGTCTGCCAGACCCCTGTACATGCTAACCAACTCCTGTCCCTTTTGCACGTCGCCCGCGATGGGCTTCTCAGAGAGGACGTGCTTCCCAGCCCTGAGCGCCTTCTCGACGACATCCGGCTGGGACAGAATCGGCAGGGCGATAATCACCCCCTCGACATCCTCCCGCTTCAGCAGGTCGTCTA
The DNA here is from genome assembly GCA_033297225.1 of Diplogelasinospora grovesii. Classification (NCBI taxonomy): domain Eukaryota; kingdom Fungi; phylum Ascomycota; class Sordariomycetes; order Sordariales; family Diplogelasinosporaceae; genus Diplogelasinospora; species Diplogelasinospora grovesii. The sequence continues at coordinate 33,911 of MU853796.1, read as the reverse complement.
GGGACTTGCCGGCGGCGGCGGCGGAAGGGGAGTAGCCATGGTAGATATCCACCGATCCAGCGCCAGACTTGACCGCCGCGGCAAGAGCCTGCGCGGAGGACTCGCTACGCGACCACACTGCCTTCAACTCCAGGTCGGAACTAGCCTCAATGGCGGGAAGATGCTCTGCCCCATTGTCAGTATCGAAAGAGCGTATGGGGGTGTTCAAAAAGGAGAGCTCAAAAAAGGTTATGAGGGTGAGGAATGTAAAAAACGAACCTTCCCGCGCGAAAATACCTGCGCCAAGCAGTGCGACTCCAACCATCTTTGAACAGCTTTGAACTTCAATTACTGAGTGAGATGATAGTGATTGAACCCCTCAATGAGATGCGAGTGAAGTCGACTTTAAGTTATGTTTGCGTGATCAACAAGTGGATCCATTCATCCCACATTAAAACACGTTGAGAATTGTAGTAGGAAGTCAATGTCGTCATTTGTCATCCGGTGGATATCGCACAACAGCTAACGTTAGTCCGACGCTGAGTTTTTGAAGCTTGGTTGGACGTGCATCTGCGAGCGGGGTTCATAACACCATTTTAGCCGTCATCAGGAGGAGGCTGCTAGCGGAGGTTCCAGATTCGGTTAGTGTGCTGACGGAGGCTGAAATACAACGTGGAGCTGCTGGCGGGGTTTCGTGGCTGGAGTTTCTTTTGCAGTTTCACCTGTGGATCTTCCTTTCATGCCAGGTCAAATTGAAGGATTATTATGGCACCAACACCTATCTAATGATGGCGGCGGGGGTTCTGCCAGAGCCTCGTCCAAAGACAGTTCGATGTTTGGATCTGCTTGACCGCAGAGGACTAGCTAAAGCTCCAGCAAATTGTACATGTACCTAAGTGATTAACAGAGCGAACGGACCTTGGTGCAACGACATTAACGGAGATAGGAGAGAATCCCAGTTCGAGCTCGCTACACAAGAACAGCTAATATAAATCTGCAGATTTTGAAATAACTCGAACAAAACAGGACATCCTTTCCTTTCGGGCTCACACTGCTTATTGAAAGGTATTTTCCTTCACCCCGCCACCTCCTGCCTTCCCATGTCCCGAATAAGAAACGCAATTAAAAAGCCATTCATATATTAGCGACAGCAAAGCGTCCGCATATATGCACCAAATCCCCCGAACCAAGTAATATCATCTCGTCACTTCTCGTGTCTCGACCTCATCACGGGCTAGCAGCATCAGATCAACTCAATATTATCTCGGAGAAAGCTGATAAGGTCAGGATCACCCAAGTCCTGTAACTCGGCCTCCCAGTCGGGTGGGCTTCTCAGCTGAAAATGTCCGTGATCTGGATCATCGTTCAGGGGTATGGGCATCGCTGCGCAGCTGCCGGATGCAAAGTCAACGGCACCACCGAGCTGTTCAGAATCTTCTTCGCGTCCAGTCCCCGAAAACTTCGGAGAAACACCCTGACACAGCACCTCATCGCGTGCACTTTCATGGCCTTCCTTGAAAGGAGACATCAACGGCACGCTGCCGAGGAAAGGGTCGCCATCCAAGATCACCAAATCGTCAAAATCACTGGCTCCGTTTGACTGCGCGCTCAATGAAGCCGATGGCGTTGGAATCTGAGCTGTTGTCTTTGATAGCTCGTTAGACCGGTTAGGGTTGAGAGCACCACCCGACGAGGTTCCTTTGCTAGTCGCCCGGTTATGCACCTGTTTCTTTGCAGCCATCGCAGCACTCTGAGGCGCCAAACGGTCCTCCTTGCTCGTGAGATCAATGAAGTCAACATCGAAATCATCCAGAACAACTGTGTCTAGGATGGGCTTTGCGGCCTTAGCACTGGCTGTCTTCTCTGGCTTCGACCTTGAAATAGGTCGTTTGTTGGACGGCTTTTTGTGCCGCTCGGCTTGAGGGGCTGCATCCTGGCTTGTGGAAGGGGCTGCCGAGTCTGTTTCTGCGTGAGCCCGCGCAAACTCAATCTCGTCTTCTCCCTCCATATCATCCGCCTTTCTCTTCTTTGCTTTAGCTGTGCGTGCTTTCCTTGGCTTGTCGATTCCCTCCTTGCAGCAACGATGAGTACAAATTTTCCCAGCTTTCGTGAAAGTACCTCCGCTACAAGCATGGTTACATTGCCATTTACCATTCCACATCTGCACAGGCTCCCGGTCGACCTCCTGTTCAACCTCCATATCGTCTTCCTGGCCGCCACAATCCTTTGCCGATTGCTGACTGGGGGCTTCCTGATTCGGCTCCCTCTCTGAAGTCCAAATCTCAAGCATATCCTCGATGGGTGGATAGTTGTCGTAATCCGAGTCCACCTCGATGATACCCGACTGGGTTGCACAGGCAGATTGGGCTTGATCAGCCGCGTCCATGAGATCACCATCCATAATACCGTCGTCCAGATACTCTTGGGTAGATGCTTGCTTGGCCGGTCTGCAGCTTGACACGGGTCGAGACGCTGTTCTTGCTGGAAAAGCCGCATGGGATAAGCCATGCTTGAGGATGCGAGAGACGGCAGTCCCAACTATCTCTTCGCAGCTGAAGTGACAGACAAGATAGTCGTCAAATTTGCGCAGAGGCGCAGAAAAGTTGAGTTGCAAACCCAATTCTTTGTCAACCTTCCTCATAGTACCTCTCCAAAAGTGCACCAAACTCCCATCTGTCGACTCAGCAAAGAAAGTAATCGGCGGTGGTCTTCCGTGCCAGTTCGGTGGTCCCTTCTGGTTCAAATAACGACAAGTAGCCCTGACATTAATCACGACCGGGTCCTCTTTACTGGGCTGCAGCTTGTGACCCATCATGCTCACGTCGAGGGAGAGTCGGGGGAATTTATCCAGGGCATCCTTCATTTTCTTGCCGAATGGGGGCTGCCGAGACATTAATCTCTCGATCTCATCCGCGTCCTTGGCCGCAAGCTCGTGAATAGACCGGATATCCTTGCCAACTAGCTTTCTCATGCCGACAGGCCCGATATTGGGGACTTGCAAGAGCTGTGCAGGGCGACCTTCCCACGCTTCTGCTGAGACGGCCCGTGCTAGTTCGAGCGCAGTCCCTGTGCCGACACCGTCGCGCTCATGGCCTTTGCAGTCAGCAACAGCCCGGACCAGACGGCTCAGTCTCTCGAATATCAGCTTCTTCTCAACCATGAGCTGCCGTTTTACCTTGGCCGCATCGCTGGAGTCTGGGAACTGATCACCGCCGAGATGAAATTGGATCATAAGTGAAACCTTGTGATGTGTGGCGGTCACATTTTCCTTGATAGGATACAAGGTCAAGGTTGATTTGTTGATCTCTCGGAAGAGAGGTCGTTCGGCCGGCTTCATCCGAAAGTCTTTGAACTCTGTCGCTTGGGACAGTATTGTGATCTGTAGATGTCAGCGTGCTGCAAAGGCAGAAACCATGGGTACTCGATTCTTACCAGAGCCTCCATTCTAACACCCCGGGGGATCTGCATCAACAACTTCATCGTCGGAAACGCCACCATGTATCTTGACATTACAAGACCATATTCCGTGGCCTTGATCGTATCATCTCCCGATATAAGGCCGGCGTCCCGTAGCTCCTTGATATCGCGCTCGCAAATCTCTCCCAGTCTGTCCTCAAGCTGAAGAGTGTTCGGGGCACCTTGGGTAAGCTGGTAATAAACTGGATTGCGTCGTAAACGAACACTCAAAAAGGTGCTCGCGAGCCACTTCTTCGCCGATGCAAGGTTATAAATAGTCCGGAGACACACTTCAGAGTTGAGATGTTCAATCAGGTTACGATGCAGAGTGCTCTCCAAGACCTGCTGCCCGGACACCATTTTCTCGTAGCGCTCCTTGTTCGCCATACGAGTCAGGATAATGCCTATGGCACTTTTGTCGAACTGCGGTCGGCCGGCACGCCCAAGCATTTGCATGACCTCGAGATCAGAATACTCCACGATCTTGTCTTCTGCGAAGCCGCAAGTTCCTTTCAGTACCACAGTGTGGCATGGGAGGTTCACCCCGACGGCGAGGGTGGACGTGCAGCAGATAACACTCAAGTCCCCATTCAGGAAGTGCTTTTCGATCGCCATGCGATCCTGTATGTCGAGCCCAGCGTGGTGAAAGGCGACTCCAAACTTGACAAGTTCCTGCAGCTCCCTGCTGAGGACCGAAATCCGAGTCGATGGCATCTTCCAGGGCGTCTCCTTATCGGGAAGACCACACAACTCCTTCACCAGGTTTGCCGCCGTGGTTTCACATGACTTCCGTGTGAAGCAAAAAATCAGAATTGGTTTCCGTTCCCCATGCCTGCGAAGCAGATCAAGGAGCTTCTGGTCGAGAAAATGGTCAAACGCAAAATCATGGCCGTTGAACTGATAACCGTAAACGAACTTCTGCAGTTGAACCGGTCGCCACTCCTCGCCGAATGTCTCGCGGTGAGCAGGCAGGTGTTGGTCCGTGTGGTTGCGTCCTAGCCATGTGGCAATATCCTCTGAATTGGGAACTGTCGCGCTCAAGGCCACAAAGCGAACATTGGCCCCGATGGCTTTCATCCGCGATACCACAGCCTCGAGAGTCGCACCCCGGGCATCTTTGAGGATGTGTACCTCGTCGATCAAGAAAAGCTCCACCATCTGCAGCAGCTTGCGATGATCCTGCCACTTGCGGGTGACAGAATCCCACTTCTCTGGAGTGGTAACAATGATAGAGGCATTCCCAACTCGTTTCATCTCCGCCTGGGATGTGTCCCCTGTCAATTCAGCACACTGCAGGTTCATGTGGGTGAACTTTTTCTGCCAGTCGCGGGCTCGCTCAGAGCAGAGAGCCTTGGTTGGCGCTTGGTAGACAATCTTGAAGTTCTGATTGACTCGATCGTTCGCAAGCTTGCACATCGCCAGCTCCAGGATTGCCGTTTTGCCACTGCCAGTTGGTGCGGCGATGACTACGTTGTCATTGGAGCGGTATACTGACTCGAAGCATTTTGATTGCACAGCGTTGAACAACTCGTATGGGAAAATGCTCCGGAATCTGTCTGACAATACCTGCCGGAGACTGATAAGTGGTATTCCTCGAACAACCGGCGTCGCATGATGGGAGTTTGAGTGGTTTGTCCGAGATTTCTGGGGCTCCGGCTCTGGGGATGTTGACTTTGTCTGCGTTGGTTGCATGGCAGATGATGACGGGCCATGATGCTGCCGTCGAATGCTTACCATTTGTACCGTTGGGCTTGCGGGGTCGGGCAAGAAGTCGCTACTGAGATTCTCCTGAGCGCTTGGACTACGTGGATATGCCGCTACCAAGTCTTAGCACAAAGGGTTTCACGCTATGTCAAGATAATAACTAACCAGAGTGTATGGCCTGTTCCTGTATCAATGGAGCCTGCTTCTCTAGGAGAGGTCCAACTGGATCGGGATAGTCCGTGCCGAGTGGTCCACGACTGGTCTCATGTGTATAATTGGTTGTCGGGGCTCGCAACACATAATCGGCCTCGGGAACTGATATCTGCTGAATTGGAGCACTGTAATACGTGCCCACCGTTTCAGGGGCAAAGTGTTGCCTAGCTCTGCTAAGGTACATCCGATCTGGTAGCATGTTAGGTCTTGACGACTCTTGAACGGATATCACAATGGGCACACACCGAAATCGTCAAGCTTATCATGCTCGTCAGCTTGTATTGGTGCACGGAGGTAGTGCATGGCGTGGATATCGTCCTGGTGACTGGTTTCCGGAAAGCGATTGCGATAGGCATCTAGAAACGAAGCTTGAGAAGGCGCCGTCCGTCCGGAGTAGTCAGCTGTAGTCGACGGGTGCCTGTTGTCTTGTTGCGACATATAGATGTCCATGCCGGGAGGAAGGTGATGAGGCCAGCCTTGGGACATTCTTGCTCAGGAAGCAGGAATGAGTGATCAGCGAAGGTGGGATAAAAACTGAAGGCAGATCGTGTATGTACGTCGACTGTGCAGCCAGAAGTGACAGTAAGATTACCGACACACAGAACACATAACGATGTTGATTGTACGTGTAGCGCTTGCTGGTCAATGATGGGAAGCTGCGTATGGAGTGCGAGTGTCAGGCTTGAAGAGATGAGGAATCGATGAGGTTAATTTCGAATTTCGAAATGGAAATTCAGTGCGCTGCGACCAGGGCACCCACATCTCGATCGTGCCTTCCGTCTCGAGTCGAGATGCTTCCAGTGCCCCTCTTGATGCGGAACGTTCTTTCCATCCTCGAAACATCGATATCGAAGAACGAATCACTGACATTCCGACGAGGCGGCAAGGGGCGGACGAAGCCGTGAAAGAGTCCATAAACGGCCGAGCGATCATTAGATGGTTAATGCCATTTTTGCGGTGTGCGGCACACGCACATGTTGTCATGGATACATACATACATTCGCTATTCATAAACGTCTTACTTCCCGCACCAATATGACCTAACGGCTTGGAGCCCCGTTTTCCGCCGTTACACACAAGGCATAAACCACCGGCGCCAAAAGTCCTGGTCTCCCATGTTCTGTCGTGTATCCAGAAGCGCCGGACCTGCTTGCGCAGATGCATATACGACTAACGCAAATTCTATACAACTCGATCGCTCATGTGTGCTCCTCCCCAGACAGCGGGCTTTGCGCTCATGCTTCCGATGGAGGGGTGCCATGGCCTGGTAGCCTCGTTGTTACCGCTATAGAACGGATATCTGTCTTGGCTGTGAAACAGAACATAGACAGAGAGCGGATAACTGGGCGTGGAGTTTCCTTACTCCCGAATCATGTTTGACCTGCCACTTATTCGTCAAACCTCTTTCCCCTAGATGACGGGACTCGAGTATGGTGGAGCAATGGTGAGGCTGGTCGCGAGGTGGAGAGCCCAGCGCTCCGTACTGAATCCAAAGGATTGAGATTCAACCTAGACTCATCAAGGTACTTGGGCGTGCTGTCAATGGTGGTCTTCTCGTAGCTTACAATGCTGATCGGTGGAGGACGGCTGCGCTTTCTCTCCACGCCACTGTAGAGGTATGTCGAAGCTATGACAAGGGCGGTACCAATCAGGAACTAGGCAAGGTCAGCGGGTGCAATAAATTAGCACATGCATGGCTGGTCGACGTACTGTAAAGGTAACCCGGAAGTTGAAGAACCACACGCTGAAGAGAAAGCTGATGACAATGCTGATGCTGGTAGCAAAGTTTTTGGCAATGTTGTCGGCGTAGTTGATGCATGACGACGTCAGCACGCCGCCAACTGCTTGGAAGATGATGGCGGTCCAGACAATCCAGTTGTATCCATCGAAGAAGCCGTGTTTTGCGATCTCCTCCCCATCCATGACGATTACTCCGACAATCAGAGCCGGGAACAGGGAGTAAAACGAGAGCTGGACGTTCCTAGTCCAAACAGATACCGAGTTTGAAGTGTCCTTCAGCACCTTCTCGAAGTACACCCCCGTCAGACCCGACACAGCCGCGGCTACTAGGACGGCCGTCAACCCTATGGAATAGTTCATTATCGGGCCCGCCGCTTGATCCTCCTTAATACCCTGGTAAGTTGCAGAGCGCTTTGTGAGCTCGCCGGCCAGTCCGCTGACGCCTCGTTTCGTGAGCTCCCGGGCAACTTCGGCCACGCCATTCGCGAGCTGGCCTAGTTCGTGTACCGACCGGGGGAAGTAGTGGTCGCTCGTATCGTGGATGATCATGGCAAGATCTTTCGAGTTTGCCGATGGGAGGGAGACGACCGCGACGCCGATCGTCAGTACCACGAGAGAAACCCATTTCCTGCTACCCAATGCGCGGCCAAGCATGAAGACGCTAAAGAACGCTGTTGTGAGGATCTACACACAGGTCAGTCAGCATTGGTCTTGCCGGGGGTGCCTTGAACGACAGCGTCTGAAACCCAGGAGAAATCGGATTGAATGTCGAGAAGCCCTTACTTTAAATTGGTAGAGGATTTGGAAATGAACAGCGTCCATGTTGCTCAGAGCCACATATTGCAGCGTGTTCTCGAGAGTATATAGTGCCGCTGGGAGCGCCAATTTCCAGCCATCCCCCGCAAAGACGGATGTCCACATTTGTTCGAAGAGCACCGTCGCGGGCGTGTGTGGCGCCAAACTCCTCGATGCTTCGTAGATGGCGAATGTTAGGGATATGGCGAGCTTGATGACTTCGTTGAGGAAGACAGCGGTCGAGGGAAAGTAGCGATGGTCGCCGGAAGGGGTCATTATCCGCGAATAGTGCATGATCTGTTTGGCGCGCATTGCGTCAGAGCCGCATCCACGGGGAGAGCGTCGGGAGCTCGGGGGTCGCATGGGATGGAACTTACGAGTATGAGCGCGGAATTCTGAAATGTTAACTGCCCGCCATCTGTTAGCAATCGCAACTTTCCCGCCTCCTCCAGATTGACGACGTCCACATACTGTGATCAGAGACACCTGCTTCATCGGCATGCCGAACAGGGTCGGCCCACCCGCCGTTTGCGGGGCGCCGTCTAGGAGACCCATGGTTGTGTGGTTGCGCAGGCGCAGCAGTCTTTGAGCTTCTGCCGGCCACGAAGTTGGAAAACGCGGTCAATTTTGCGACAGAGAGCTCTTTTCGAGGCGTCGAATATGCCCTCTGGTTCAAAAATGTCGATTTCAGCGTGGAGCGTTCATGAATCGAGCAAAAAGGAGGCTCGAGACGTCACAGCGGGAAAATTTCGGTGGCAGAAAAAGCACGGTCGCGTTTCTAATTCCCTGTTTCGTCAACGCTCCACCAACGCGATGCCACCACGTCTCGCCCCTGAGCTATTACAATTAGGTTCGAGACCGACCACCGACGGAAAGCTGCGTTATTGGGCGTCTGTGTGCTTGGTTAATGCGAGCAATAGCGTGTGGATGACGACAAGATTCAGGCGGAGAAGTCCTGTGGAACACTTCTGCAATCCGGTCTGCAGTGGTCGCGTCCGTGTCCGAGGAAATCTTGGACTGAGGCAACCCGGAGCAAGTTTGCCGGTATTTGAACGTGTTGCAGCCCTATGGTTCTACGGCACTGTACACCCAAGCCACCAACGAACCACCGTTGCCGTCTGATAAAATTCCACGTGCGGCACCGCCGTGTGGTTCAGCAGCGACAGTCGGATGAGGTCATCTAGTGCCTCTCGGTTGGCATGAGACAGAACAAAAGGAATAATAATAGAAATCTGATGTTTCAACCGGGCCGGCCCCCTCGTTCGCAAAGAAACCGTTTGTGTCCCGCCCCCTTGCAGAACAACTCTCGGATACCGTCCGACGTTCAGAGGAATCCGTGTCGGTTGAGGCACCTTATCCGTAGAGTAAGCCACTAATGTAGTGTTTGGCTTTCTGCGCCAGTAACGGTTGGCTGCTATTTGACCAACGAGCCTTGTGGTGAGGTCAGCGATCGGATGTCGAAGCAACAACAGCCAGGCAACGGGTCTTAACGGCGCGCAGATGCAAATCTAGCTCGAACCGATGCTGCGGTGCGCCCTGTTGGTCACCATGTCGAAATGAAACATATCCCGCATGGTGGTGTCAAACGGCGCTGTCGGCGCTTTGTATGCTGTTTCTGCATTGCGGCGCATTGCGTCTGTCGCCGCAAAGCACACGCTCAAGGGCAGATCCCGTCGGTCACCCGTCCGCTCAAGTGTCGAGAGCTACCCCAGATGCGGCCGGGCATGTCTTAGATTCAAGCTCCAATCGGCGGTGGCTGGCGGTGAATGACCTGTCATCGACACCACTGCGAAGTACTGCAGTAACTATCTTTTCAAGAATTGCGGTATGAAGCTCAGGAGGGGTCACACGAGCAGGCTAGCCCCGCATTTGAACCCAGTGATCCAGACTGTCCTTGTGTATTCGTCCCTGTATTCAAGCCAAAACCCAAAGGCTGGGAGTGTAGGAGCTAAGGTTGCATCCATTGTCAATCAGGGTCAAGCCGTCAAGCAATAAATTAACGATGCAAATCCCCACCGGGGTGAGTGTTCATCGTGTCGTGGCCGGGTCTGCTTAGTCTGCCCGGACTCAAACGCATCAAGGCCAAGGCCGAGCCCATGTCGGGTGAAGCGGGCCTGGGGCGCGGGGTGATGGGGAGATCTCCGAGCCAGCGATCTCTCAAGTGGAGACCTACCGAACGGGGATATCCCCGGACGCACCGTTCGGACTTATAAATGTTTTGCAGGATCCATTCTGCCCCGAACCAACTTAGTAACGAAAAGTGCACCAATCGCGTCGACTATCAAGGGGCGGAATAATGGAAGGCGTAAGATCAGCCAGACAAGGCGGCAGCTTTCCTCCTATCTGGGGAAAAGTAACCTGTCCCCTCGGCCCCACTGCACGTGCACGGAAGAAAAAAGGTGGGGGGGGAGGGGGTCACTAACGTCCGTTCACCAAGGTTTGGTGGGTGATTGTTAACGGATGGCTCTTCTTATTTTCCCCATCACTTGGCACGTTATGACAACGACTCGAGATATGTACTGTACAACGGTGGATGGACAGCAATGAGGAGAGTCCCAACACCTCATGGTACCAATAGTGATTACTCAGTGTATCCATTGAGCAAGTTATCTGCGGCCGAAACAACCCAGACTTTTGCCGATAACGTCACAGTTCCATCTGCCTCTGCGTGTTAGACACATCAATTTAACATAACCTGAGCTCGCTGCAGGATCTTGTTGACTACACGAAGATCAACTCGGCAGGGGGACCACCCTCGGTACAATGTCGATACATTCGAACTCGTCTTGATCAAAGAGTTCTACGCCTCTGAGAATACAAAAAGCGGGACGAACCGCGAGACTTTGTTCTATTTGGGGGTGGTGGCATGGATGGAGCCCTGCATAGGGAGAAACTCGATGTCTTGGTGGTGCCGATAGCTGCACGCCTGTGACATTTGCCAGCTTGGCTGGTTCACCGCTCATCGCTGTCCCACTGGTATTTTACGGGCCGAACCCCCCGTGATCAAGGATAAAAAGGGTGATCTCATCGCGCTTGCCCCGGAATCCCGTCAGTTGAAACAAGTCCCCCGTATGTTATAGGACAATAGTGCTAATGTAACGTTTCCGAACCCAGATTTCCCATCTGCTTCTTTGCCCGCAGATTTGAGGGGGAGACACTGGTTAAAGTCGCACATGCTTTCGAACAGATCCAAGAGAGGGGCACAGGAGTAATGTACAAGCAGCCAGAGACAGATCTGGCGGATATCGTTAAGGCAAGACAATAGCAGGGTAAGAGCAAGGTGTAATACAGAAAATTCATGGGAGGACTGGTTGCCGCATTTTATCCGATGTAAGCAGTTGAAGCTTCTGTCCGTAGAGAGACTAAAAAGAATCAGGGGAGCTTGGAGGATCTGAAAATACCGGGAAAGGAGGCAGTAGAATATTGTGACATAATATTGTTCATAAGCAATATTTAGAAGCTTGGATAAACAGATCGGCAGAAGACCTAACTTAGAAGTGCCCGAGTGGGCATTATTCTTAGCTTTTTTTATCGAATGCCGCGCGTTTTGCTATTACTTCTTCTGACTTTGATCCCCCGATAGATTATAGCTCTTCACGGTAAATGCGGTCTGTATAAAGCTAAGTACCGTACTCATAAAAGTCAGGAACAGCAGCTTCTTTAAGCGGAGCGCGCCCCGTGCGCACCCAGCGCGTCAAGGAGGCCACGACTTGCTGACTTAGCAGAACAATCTCGCGGCTGGTTTAAAGTTCATACCTACTATCTGCAGCTAAATAACTCGTCCTGGGAGATGTAAATGTGGTGAGCCACTTCATGTCGGGTCGTTTGATCGCGGGTAGATACGGCACGGCTGTGTGGCTGGCTGAGGCATCCAGTCCAGGCTGGTCGTCAGCAGAGCACGGACCCTCCGGCGCGCATCCCTTCAATCAGGGCATTTTTCCCCTTCCCTTCCATATCACCCCACCCCACCCGGCTGATCTGATTCCATCTGCATTCAATTTTTCCTCTGTCAGCATCGTCTTTTTTTGAGTACAGAGGCTATCTTTGATGGTCGCATTTTCTACGGAGCGGTTCAAATTCAATTGAGCGCGTTTGTGCTAGTTTCTTCCGTGCGCGCTGGGTGCCGCTTCCATCGGTCGGGGCGGGCGGCTTTTCCACTGGACCCTCGCATTCCGGCCTGGCGCCAAGGAAAGCCAGATACTCTTAACCAGGCCCCGCTGCAGCACCTCTCGCGATTGAAACCCAGCTTATCAGAAGTTTCGTCGGGATATTGCATCAAATATGTCTTCACCAGCTACAAGCAATGACGTGGAAGGCAGTTCGTCAAGCATGGCTGCCCCTCGGGTTTTTGCTCAGTCCACCCTCGACAATCACTTTTCAGCGTCAGATCCCACGGTGGGAGATGTCGGTGGTGGATTTCCGAAGTTCAGTGCCCTTCCCCCCGAGCTGCGAATCTTGATCTGGGAAGAAGTCCATGGCCGGGAGCCCGGGGTTGTCCTAGACATGGAGAGAGTCGAGTCTGAAACCCAGGACGAAGACGGCATGGACTTTGCCCCTCCACCGCCTGTACTCTCCCGTGTCTGCCGCGAGTCTCGTTCCGTGGCGCTCAGAACCGGCCGGAGCTTTGTTCTGACTTACGAGTGGAGATGCGAAAGGACAGGAAGAAAGACCGCGTCCCTACGGACGTGGTTCGATGGCTCTCGGGACCTCCTCCGGTTCAGCGTAAACCGCCAGTCCAATCTTGTCAGGACCCACGGTCACCCGCGAGATAGGGCATGGGTCATGACCGACGAGCTGTCTGACCTGCTACGGCTCACTGAACATATCCTCCTGGACGACGGACTCCCACGTATCCTGCTGGAGTTCCTGCTGAAACCCGGGCTCTGCGCAGGGTTAAAAACCATGAGCTTTATCCTAGACGGTTGGCCCATAGAAGCTCGGCAGGTTCATGTCAGCAATCCCGAAGAACTGTCTCAGGTGGACCGTGTACTGCAGTTCTTTGGCAAGGACAAGATGGTCCTGATTGATGTCCGTGACATCATCAATATCAGGCAGATGGAGACCAAAGACACCACTAGACGCATGGGCGGTGCCTTTAGGAATACGAGTGGTGCCCGCGGGCCCCGGCTGTTCGTCGATCAGTATCCGTTTGCAGCATTTCGGGAGATTTCCAACGAGTATTACTTCCCTAGTGATACGATGGTCCCACAAACTACAGGGGTGGTTGGATCGAAATGGCTTGCCGTGTATCGGGCGTGGGAAGCCGCGAGAGGGATCTGCAGCACTGAGCAAGAAGAAGAGAAGATTCCCTTGGAAAAACTGATGAGGAGGATCACTTGGCAAAGAGGTGGTAAGTCCGGCGTGACTAAGGTCAGGTACGTGGTGTGCGTGACATATCCGTATGCTGACATGGACACGGACGATGGGCCGACACGGCGCACCTGGAGGTTTGACGACGGCTGGTTGGATCGGATCCTTGAGCAGCGTGGCCCGAATCCGACGTCCAATGAGTGGCGTTTTCGATGGAAAGAGGAGACCCTGTTCTACAGGTATATGGCCACGCCAAATATGAGGCGTTTGTAAACCGTGAGATACACGGAGTTCACAGTGGAGGGACTTCCTATATCAATGGGTCAGGTTTATATGGCTGGAACTTATATACGAATCCTCACGGTGTAGTCTTAAGGCCCATGTGATTTCTTTGGGAATCGCTTGCTACCAACCCATTCACCCTTCAAATTGTGGGTGGGAACGATTCCAATTTCCAGGGTAGAAACACAATACGCGATAACCGCAACAGAGCACCTGCTCACGTATTATACATCCTCCCAATGCAGCCATCAACACTCGTAGTCCGTCTTGTTCTTAGCGGGCAGGCGGCGACGTAGAATCATTCCCCTTCGTCTTCTCTGCTACCTTGCTTGGCTGTGCCACGAATGTTACGTATAAACCTCCCAGCAAGAGCGCTCCAATTCCGAGGTAGCTGGATAACGTAGTCAAGTTAGCTCCGATCCAGTAGCCTTAGGTGGTTCCGCCCGTCTGAGCCAGATCGCAGTGCTCTCACATGAGATTCTTGTTGGGCTGGCCGCCGCCATCGCCACTAGATTTCGGGGGCTCGGTGGCATAGCGACGGATCTGGTGCCGCTTCACGGCCTGTGATGGGCTTGCGCGAAGCAGCGCGCGGGTAGCGGGGATTCGTGCGAGCATCTTGATATTAGATCAACAGATTGCTTGACGTTGACAACCTCTCGAACGAGTCTTGTAATGACACGGAATTTGAAGTAGTTCTGGAGGGTTAATGTGTCGTATGATTTTGGTTATGGTGCTGCGATGGATTGGGGGTCAGATGCTCATGACGTCAACGTGACGCAGAAATGCGTCCGCAGCTTCAACAGCCCAAACTGGCAACAGCGCAAGTCGTGGCTCACAAAGCTCTCGAGTCTCCCATTTGCTGGCAAAGATGTTCGATTGCATACTGCCGTCTCGGGTCCATTGTTGAATGGGGGTTACAAGTGTATGGAAAGCCCCCAACCACACACCTCAACCCCGCAGGGAGCCGCCAACGGCCGCCAACGACGGTTTAATTCCCTAACGAGTCATGTACCGCGGTTTGGATTGCAAGAATACGTACAGATGGGTGTACATATGCCTGACAAGTGATGTGCGGTATCTTCAAATTCATTCTCGACAAACTCTCTTCGTTTCCCTCCGCTGCACATCTTCTCCATGCCTCGTGGCTTCGTTACAGTACATTTCCCCTCCAAAGCAGAATCCTGCAATCTGCGTTCAGGTGTGCATCAACAGCAATGCCTGTGAAACGAGCACGTCCCATCGCAGCAGGTGCATCCCAGATCTATATACACCCTCCGCGCAGCGTCATCCTTTCACTCTCTAGCTGCTTCTGCAACGGCGGCTCCGATTTCTACCAAAGGTCAATTGTCTTTCTTTTCTTTGAACGTCTACCGTCAGTGGCTGCGTGCATGGGCCGGTTACTCACAGGCTGCTGAGTGATGATGGCCCCGCCCGAAGGGGTATTAACTTCCATGGGCGCTTGTTGCTTAGGCGCGTCAACAGTGGGCATGTTTTGCTTCTCTTCGGAGTTGTCGCGTATAGCGGAGCATATATCTGCTGCTAAGTACAGTACAGAGTGCGGTCGCGATGTCAAGGTAGAGGAGCTTAGCTTCCATCGCCAAGGGCCAAGGGCCAAGGAGGGCGACATTTATGCTTATTTCGAGCAAGGCCTCCTCGCGCTCACCGTTTCCCTCCTCGACAGCATTATCCCCGCCACGATGCGCGTGGCTGGTTGCGCCACGCATGGTGATAGTCCCTCGGCTAGCATCTTGGCATGTCTGTCGATTGTTCAGCTTTCCGCCCTCGCGATCTTGGCAGTCACTTCAACCACTCAGACGAGAGCTAAGACACCATGCCCATATGAGGGTCGAACTAAGCATCACGAACGGGATGCTGGCGCAGGACGATGCGGTGTGATTAGTGTAGTATATCGATTATGAGATCGCCAGGTCAGCTCACGGGCCACGGCGTGGAGCCGTGGACCCTAAGTCTGGAAGACCGTGTAGTTTGGGGACAGCACTGGTGACCTTGAAGCTTTACATGTACATACTTGCTCAGCTTCCGACGCTATTCGTGGTTGCTATCAGTCGTTTTGATCTGTATTAATTAGAGCCTTGTCGAGGCGAAGAATGGCAAGTGTTGAAGGTGCTGGCTATATCTGGGCTTAGGCCCACATCCGGGTGAACCCCGGAACACACCCCCTATAGGCAGCCACCTGCAAGCGGTCTATTTAAATATTTATAGTATGAAATTACTCTTTTAAGCAACTGTGAGAGAACACCACCGCGAATAAGGAGTGCGAATTCTTCGAGGTCTACACATCTCCAAGCGAGCCGGGTGTCCTCTCGTGGGTTGAAGACTGGTACGTACACATTAATCTCATTACATCATCTTCAAATGCTAACTCTCTCGCTAGGAACGCGTCAGTGGAATGGTTGCTCGAGGAACACAAAAAGGACTACTTCAAGAAGTACATCACGGCGACGGAGCCTATGTTCCTCAAGCCGCGCGAGACCAAGCTCCTCCAGAGGGCTGGTCTGCACTTGCTTGTCTCTAGGGTTGCGTCCACCAACAAAGCTTAAGGAAAATGCGGGAAAATTCGACGTTGCCTACATAATTCTCAGTGTCTCTCCGCATTACACATAGCATCAACGTCTCGGGACAAAATATTATTATAAGGGGTCTTTTAGTATTTCGAGGGCAATAAGTAGAAATGTAGCTACATCCCGAAAGCGAGTCCATCCTGCTGCTGCCCCTTCAAGTTCAATTTAAGTTCTTTGTCCGTCCCATGCGGTCCATCATGCCCTTCAGCGACGCCGGCCCTGCTGAATGATCCGCATCGACAAGCGTGCTCGACCAAATCCACTCATCGTTCCCATCCAGTCCCGTAAATTTTGCATTCCCTAACAACGTTGGCGGGGAGTCGAGGTATATCGTCTCCCAATTGCCCGCAGGAACCTCAAAGGTCTCGTGGAACAAGCCGATATGGTGGTTGCCCTTGGCTTGGAAGTCCGAAAACCACTTCCACCCAGCGCGATGCTCCTTATCGTGCGCGAACTTGCGCAGGCCCTCAACGTTGCGAAAGTACATGACCATCAATAACATATTGTTGCTTTCTCGGTTCATGCCTCGGAAGCCAGAAGCCCCAAGTAAGCCAAACTCATCGCCCCGCTTGTCCAGGGCATCGGTCATGCTTTGGAAGTACTCTCCCACCTCTTTTCCACCTGGACAGACAAGTCCGAGGGGGTGGTTAAAGCTCGCGCCGAGGTGAAACACCACGATTGGCTGTGCCGAGGGTGTGCTGCCATAGTTACCGGTGTAGTGGGATGGTATCTGCGCTGATGAACGGCCGATGACGACACTCTGCATCCAGGTGTTTTCATTCTCCGAGGGGTCGGCGACTGAGGGGGTGGTGAAGCATTGTAAGACGGTGGTTCCCACAGCGTGGAAGATGAGCAAGCATGCCGGAAAGATTGCGATCCAGTATGGGAAAATTGATAGCAAAAGTAGCTGGGCGATCGCGCCGAAGAGGAGCAGTGTGCGAAGCTTGAAGGAATCCTTGATCAGGAGCAGAGGTTTCGGCGGTGGGAGAGTGGGAGGAAGTGCGCCGGAGCCGGGCTCGAAGACTGGTGAAAAGTTCCTTGGTGGTTTCATTGCGGATTTCAGTGGTGTCGTACTGCCGGAAGCCATTTTGTGTTCCTCGTCTATTGTCGACACAGATGCTGAGAGGCAAGGTGTTTTTGGAAGGTTGTGTGCTCAGTTGGAACAAATGGAGCCTAATAGTTCCCTTGATCGGAACGCGTGAATAATCGACCCAAATGCTGAAGCGAACGTGAAAGAAAAGTTAAAAATTTGCTCCAAAGAATTTAATTCGGTAAGCCGTTCCAATTTGTAACAACTTAGGAAGTTGTTGCCGCTCAGTTCCTGCAGCAGGTTGCAGAGAGTTTGTTCGCGGAAGCAAACGTAAACATGACATTGGCGGGGCTATCAAGGTCGCTCCTTCCCTTTTCACTTCTAGAAATTCGCCGTCGGAAGGTCTTCGGGTCCGACTCGACGGGTCTGAATCATGCTGATGGAATTCATTTGAAAGACCTACCTCAGTGAGCGAAGCCAACAGCACCTGCCGCGTCATCCGAACATATCAGGCACAGGCAGCCAGCGCCAAGAGATTGTCTGACAATGGGCCCCCGCATTCGCATTCGCTACACTTACATGTACACAAAGTACGGCATCTGTCAAACAATCGGATGAAGGACTTTGGGTTGGTCTGGCAGATTTCTTTCCACTCAGGAACCCAAACGGTATCGTGATACAGCCGAAGGTGATTTGACATGTGTCAAGAGCCTTCGACTTTCTCGGCCTCCGCCACTCCGCACAAATCACTGCACTACGTATTTGACAGAGCTCACAAACTTTCTGTATTCGCAACTTTTTATGTTACTGTCGAAGTCCGCGAAGGCTCCGCTGCAGCAGGGCTAAAACCAAATTGACCCCCACAACTTGACAAGTTCTCAGGTTTCTGTTTGATCTAATGATATATATGAGCTTGAATGATCGCCCTCGTCTAAAAGTCAGCTCTTCGTTTTTCTCTACTTACTGTGGCATGGGGATATTACAGAAGTCCAAGGGTGAATAAACTAAGTACCTATACAGACAAAAATAAAAACTTGCATCAGCCGCGAATCGAACGCGGGGCCCATCGATGGCAACGATGGATTTTACCACTAAACCACTGATGCTGTGCCTGTTGTTGAGTTGCTAGACGCTTACTTCTTTTCTTGTATTGTGGTTGGGTCTGTCGTTGTGTGAGCTTGACTTTATTGGGTCGCTAGCTTAGCCCTAGACGATGTCCAGACTCTAGGGGTATCCACTACGTGTGGAGGAGTCTGGACCCTGGCCTGGTAGTACATAGTATCCAATGCCAATCACCCCACATTCAGACCACCAACTGAGACTTACCAACGTTTTGGACACTGGTCCGCGGAATGGGGAGGTCTTTGTCAAAGTATGTAGTCAAGATGTCCATTTACGATGTAAAGAGTCGACAACTCCGTGCAATGACACACATCCTATGCCGACCCCTTCATCATCTTCGGAATAACCGTGACCACGTCCAGATTATACCTCCAAGCAGACTACTATAATGCGTATGGAACGCCGCGCCACTGTAAAACATCCTCCCCCCTAAACTCCCTTGTAACCCCGTCAGCCTTTTGTAGAATCCCTTCTCGATATCCTCTGATCTTGCCCGCAGCATAAACGGCGAATGAGAGTCAAATATCAGCCACTCCGGGTCCGTCACCGATACGTTATTTGCCCTCTGCAGCGTCTGGATCTCCCTAGTTGCGTACGCCTTGACCTGATCATCGTCAGGGTCGGTGTATCGGCCGCGAACTTGATCCACCACACGTCGTCCAGCACGCCCACCGGACTCAGCCCATACAGTGCCGGGAGCACCGGAATATTAGACGACGTTGTCGAAGCGGCGTTCTGGTGCGTAACTGTCTGGTTCATCCCGGGCCCCTTTCCATTTGCGTTTAATTTGGCCAACCCCGTCCAATACCCCGTTGCCCCCGTAAGTTGCGCAAAGATCGCCTCCTCCTCATCCGTCAAGTCCCATCCTTGCAGATTTGCCTGGGTAGGTGGGATCGTAAACAAGATCTGCCCGCAGGAGAGCAACTTCAACCTGTCCTGACCTGGCGTGGACACGAGAAGCTGGGAACGGTTGCCTTTCTGTCGATTGGCTGATACAACTGTCGACTGAAACAGAATGTTGCCAGACCCAAGGTACTCTGCGACCCGGGTGTACAGCAGCGAGTTGTTGCCCTTCGCTTCCGTCAAATATCCTTGAGTAAGGGCGGCGATATCGCCGATATTAAAATACTTGATTACATAGAGGGTCGGGATATTGATCAAGTCTCCCTGCCCTTGGGCAATCTGTCGGACGATCGGGATTGCCGCGGTGGGGTTGTACTTGTTCATGAAATCGCCAAACGGGAGAACCAGATCTTTTGGTACTGGGTCTGGGAGAAACTCGTAGCCGTTCAGAATTGCAGCGTACTTGGACATCACCGCAGCCAACCCCTGCAAAGCTAGTCCCACGGCTGCGCCATCCTGGGGGATGTCGACAGCGGATCCGTCGCGAAAGTCGGTATGCACCTGTACCGTGTTGAACCATGGTGCGGGAACTGATTTATTGGCGGGCTGTCCAGCTGCATTGGGTACAATGGTAGACGTGTCCAACAGTGGGACGTTGAACTTGCTGAAAAATGCAAAAACGGCAGGAAGTGGCTGGGAAACGACCACGCCAATGTCGATGGGAGTGCCCGTCTTGGGATCGAGATAGGTGCGGGTTGCCGACAACGGCCGTCTTGTTCAGGTCCTTGAGAGGTGCGGCCGCATGCGCCCCGCTGGCTCCTCCGCCTATCACGCACACATCTCGCGTGATGGCTTCGCCGTACTGCCCCTCGTAATTGTCAATAATGGAGCCGTAGGACGATGCTGAAGTTGCTAGCGGGATGCAGATGAGAATGGATGATAGCGAAAGGCGGTGCATTTTGAGATGGAAGAAAGCCGGCACCAAAGACGGTACGGTAACAAACTCTGGAACAATTCACCACGAAAGCGAAGAAGCAATTGAAGGCGTCTGACTGTTCAAGAGAGTATTGTATATCTTATGCCTATCTCAAAGATTGGGGGTTACATGAAGCTATCGCGATCGGAACCCAGTACCTAATCCTAACCAAGTTATGCATTCTTTTGTAGGCAAAAAGGCCCTCTCGACAATCTTCCAATACGTGACAATTTGAGCCGTATCCTGATCCTTTGATGTAGAAACTCCCACATAATTAAGCGAGGTATCTATATGCTTGTCGACCCTGTCTCCCCCTTTTCTTCCCTCGCCATATCCTTCTTTGTCCCGCCCGAGCCGCCATCATCGAGCCCGTATTCCGTCTCCAGCTCCGTCGTCATATGCAAAGCCTTCTCGCCGGCCACCATGAACATAGCCACAGCACTAAGACCCAGCCCAAACCACCAGATGGGCTTGAGACTCGTGATGTACACCTGAACAACCTCGCCCCACACGATCGGATCTACCGTTCCTGCAATGTCATGCGCCCGACTAGCAAACGAATACGCCCCGCCATCCGCTAACTGGCCCCTCAGTGTATCTGAGGAGATGCGGTACAAGTTGTTGTTAAAAACAGCGTTGAAGATGATGGACGGTACCGTCACGCCCCAGACGAAGCCAAACGTCTTGATAAACGAAAACGCGGCCGTGGCAGCCGCCACGTCACCCTCGGGCAAGCCCGCCATGATGGCCGGCAGTATGGTTGACACCGTCATGCCCAGCCCCATGGTCATGACCAACTCGTACCAGGCCCATGCAACCCTTGGCGTCGCCTCATTTAGGAGTGTGAAGAGCCCAAAGCCGACAGTCCCCAGTCCAAACGCGATGACGTGGATGGGGCGGTACGCGCCGAACTTTGTCAACGCCAGACCGCCAATGACGGCGAAGAAGAGTGTGCCGATGGCAAACGGCAGGAAGTAGACCCCAGAATCCAGCACCGTCGTGCCCAGCACCGCCTGGAAATACACCGGCAGGAAGTACCCCGCAGTCTGCAGCAGGACAGACGACCAAAACGACAGTGCGAAGGCCGTCGCACTCGTCCTGTTCCCGAACAATCTGGACGGGACCCCTGGATTCCGGGCAAACCAGTACTCATAGACATGAAAACCCGCCCAGCCAACCACCCCCAAGACAATGGGCAATATGACCTGGAATGACGACCACGGGTGCACACAATCCCCCCCGTCACCAGCCCCAGCAACAGACTGATGACACTGGGGATAAACAGCAAATACCCAAAATAATCCAGGTCCCCCATCCCCGCCGTCTGTCTGGACTTGTTAACATGCATAAACAACACAATGAACAGCAACGCAACGCCGCAGATGGGGATATTCATCCAGAATATCCACCTCCACCGGTCACCGTCTCCCTGCGCCAGCGCCCCTCCTACCGCCGGGCCAAGAGCGGCCGCGACACCAGCCCAGGCATTGATCAACCCCAGGTACTTGCCCCGTTCACGCAGAGGGACGAGATCGCAGCAGACAATGTCAATCAGGACGTAGATCCCTCCGGCGCCGATGCCCTGTACCGTCCGTCCTGAAATAAACATGCCCGAGTTGTTGGCTCCACCGGCAACACCACTGCCAACAGTGAAGAGTACGATGGATGCAATGAGCGGTGGTTTCCGGCCGAGAATGTTGGCCAACTGCCCAATCAGAGGCTGCAGCGCGGACGCAGCAAACACAAAACAGTTCGCCACCCAGACGTAGACGGCATCCGAGTCCGCGCCGATCGACAGGGTGATGCGCGGCAACGCGGTGCCGATGATCATGGCGTCGAGGGCCGACACAAATGCGAGCAGACTCAGGGCGACGACGATGATCCAGAACCGTGCGGGTTTTTTCTTCGCACTATTATTATTACTATTGGAGGGAGGGGGTTTGGCAGTGGTTATCACGGTTGTCGTTGTTCCTGCCGAGACCGACACGGCGGGCGGGAGCTTGAGTTTGTCGGAGCGGGAGCCCGACGCGGCATGATCCGGGTCCGTGTCCGTGTCCGTGTCCGTGTCCGGAGGGACTCCCCTCGACGGCATGGTGGTGGTGTCTGCCATTCTCTCCTGCCTCCTCGTTGCAAAACAGCACTTGGTGCGATTAAGGTTGTGGGGACGGGAAGGAAACGGGCCGGAAGGAAGGAAGGAAGGGACGTAGCAGGAAGGAGCTAAGCTCTACCCTGCTTGATTATTGTGCATCGACAGCAATGGGTTAGTACCGGCTTTGGGGATGATGTGGACGGGGCGCGATGATGGATTCTGGCACTCGACACTAGTGCAAAAGTCACGGAAAGAAGGAGGAAAAAAAAAAAAAAAAAAAATTCTAACAAAACTCAACAGAGTGTTTCCCCAACGTAAAACACCAATCACATCGGCTGCGATGAACGCAAAGCAGCGGCGCAGCGCAGCAGCAGCATGCTGATTTCACATGCCATAATTTTGCTTTGCTTTGCTTTGCGAACTCGGATTCAATTTACTGGTTGGGAACAACCGTGAAGGAATCTTGGCAGACAGACAGGCAAACAGGCAGATGCGGTTGGATCTCTGATTACGACAGTGCACGGCTGAACACTCCTATGTTTGGTTGTGATCTAGGGGCCTGAGACGGAAACTTTGATGGGCCCCTTTCCACCAACAAACCCCTGCCTGCATCTGATAAGCCAGATCACACACACGGACGAACCGTTAACTACGTATACTACGTAGCTGGAGGAAATGGAACCTACCTACGGAATGGCCCGGCATAGGGCTTAGCCTCTGAGATTGCATCCCGAGTCCGAGTCCCGTTGTTGTGTTGACCCGCCTAGATAGGTACCTATTCCAGATTCGTCTGCAGGGTGATTAATACATAGTAGCAAACCTAAATTGGCTTGGCACTACAACGTCGGACTCTTGCTTTAATGCCATGATATGATTTCCTTATCACATTGATCAGAGACAGGCGAGTTGATAATGGGCTGAGAGGGTGACGTGTGCGGCGTAGCAGAGGGTCCATGACCATAACCCGCTGCGCCGCACAGACATCCCGTCCTTAAGGGGCGTGTGCACAAATATAGAGGGGGTCAGTATAGAAACCCTTCACTTTTCTCATTGCCCTCCTCGTCCGAGTCAGCATCTGCTCTCCATCTGTGTCTTCCACCCTAAAAATGGCAGCTACCAGTGGGTGTATCCAGGCCCTGCAAAATGCCATTCCTGGCGGCCAAATCTTGCTACGCGGAACGGCAGAGTACGAGACAGTCAACTCGGCGTACCTATCAGGCCTGGAGAGCGACATCGAGCCTCTCCTCATCTTCCAGCCCAAGAGCAAGGAGGAAGTCGCACTCTTCGTGGAGGTCGTCAAGCCATTCACCGGACAGATCAAGTGCGCCATCCGTGGGGCCGGACAGCAGCCGCTTCCCGGTTGCGCCAACGTGCGGGATGGCATCACCCTAGACTTGGCTCTGCTCAACAGCATCAATCTCACAGACAACAACAAGGTCGTCCAGATCGGCGCTGGCACGCGCTGGGGCACAGTCTACGACAAGTTGGATGATCTCGGCCTCAGCGTGACTGGCAGCCGCAATTCACTGGGCGGTGTGGGGGGGTTGGCACTAGCAGGTTTGTTCGCTCTCCCACCTCAACTCACTGCCTTTCCTTAGCTAATGGCAACTGCAAGGGGGGCTATCGTTCTTCTCCAGCAATCAGGGCTTCATCGCCGACAACGTGGTCAACTACGAGGTCGTCCTCGGCTCTGGCGCTATCGTCAACGCGAACGCACAAGAGAATGCCGATCTCTGGGTCGCCCTTCGCGGCGGCGGTAATAACCTCGGCATCGTCACGCGCTTCGACTTCCAGACCTTCCAGCAGGGTCCGATCTGGGGCGGCAATGTGTTTTACCTGGCGGGCAGCTTCCCCGGCCAGATCCAGGCTCTCGTCACCGAGCTCGACAAGCCCCAGGCGGATAACCTCACGCACCTGATGGTGAGCATCGGCTACTCGGCCATGTTCGGCGACAACCTCACGTGCCTGAACCAGATATACTACACCCAGGCGGTCGAGAGCATCCCTCCCGTGCTGCAGCCGTTTGCCGCGATGACACCGCAGATCCTCAACACCACTTCCCTGAAGAGCGTCTCGGCTGCGGCGTCGGAGCAAGCTGCGTCCGGCGCGACGGCACAGGTCAGGGCTGTGTACATGAACCTGCACGTCGAGGCAGACGTGGCTACGTTGCAGGCAATTACCGATATCTATGCGGCCGCCCTTGCTCCGGTCAAGAGCGTGTCCGGTGGGACCTTTTCCCTCACCTTCCAGCCGTACCCCGTCTCTCTGCTGCAAAAGTCGGATGCGAGCGGCGGCAACGTGTTGGGGCTGCACGCCAGCAACGGGCCCATCGTCTCGGTCCTGCTACTGTCGTTCTGGCCGAACAAGACAGAAGACGCCGCCGTGATTGGCTTCATGGAGACGGCGCTGGCGGATATGCAAGAGAACGCGAGCGCCAAGGGCACTCTTCTGCCCTTCATCTACATGAACTATGCCTTCACTCAG
Source organism: Diplogelasinospora grovesii (assembly GCA_033297225.1). Lineage (NCBI taxonomy): Eukaryota > Fungi > Ascomycota > Sordariomycetes > Sordariales > Diplogelasinosporaceae > Diplogelasinospora > Diplogelasinospora grovesii. Next base: position 9,306 of record MU853796.1, on the reverse strand, counting down.
CAGGACGTGATCGACTCGTATGGCCCCCAGAACAAGTTGAAGCTGGAGCTGGCGAGCGAGAAGTACGACCCTGCGGGTCTGTTTCAGACGGGCTTCCCGGGGGGCTTCAAGCTGTTCACCTAAAAGGGGGTCAGCGGGACTTTTGCGTGTAGAGAAAATGCTGTTTACCATGTAGCACGAGTATTGGTAGTACAAAATTGTGCATTGTTCTATCTTGCGAACTTTGTAAACCAATGACCATGAATGAGTCCAAGGTGGTTCTCTAGAATACGTACGTTATATACCGTGTATACGTACCTTCGTAAGCATGGGAATTGGCTGTAGCATGCTGAACGAACTGTCTTTAAGGGCGGCCCCGATGCAACCTCTTTTCGGGAATGTCCAGCTCTCCAATAGGCATCAAGCTTCGTACCTTATCTCACAAGGGAGTTAGCGTGTGTGACCCAAATTAAAACTTGGACATTTCCCCCAATCACTTCCATAATCCATACCGGCCACTCACACAAGGTTTGCCTATTTCTGTAAGCAAGAGAAAACTCCAGCTTTCATGCAACCTTTTCCGCCATCATGTAATACCCACCAACTCCTTAGGCTCCTTGTCCGTCCCCAGTATCTGGCTAATGATATGTGGTGGCTGACAGGAACAACCCCCTCAAGTCCCTCATCTCCCAGCTCGCTTCTCTCACTTTGCACGCCTCAACGCGAGACGTATTATTCTCGGCTGCCGAGACTTGCAAAAGGGTGAGGCCGCGAAAGCCTCCATCCAGACATCCACCACCGTCATCGAAGTCTAGCAGGTAGATTTAGCGTCGTTCGCCAGCGTCAAGCGATTCTGCCAGCGCGCAGAGGACCAGCTTGACAGCATCGATGTATTCGTGGCGAACGCGGGGATACAGACGGCCGAGTTCGAGGTAGCAGAGGGCTATGAACGGCAGATCGCAGTCAACGTCCTCTCTACTTTCCTGATGACCCTATTGCTGCTACCTGTTCTGAGACGCAGCCGCACAACGACACATGTAACGATCGTGGCATCGAACGCGCATAAATATGTCACCGCACTTCCGCAGCCTCCCGTGTTTGAGGGTTTAAAGGGGGCGGACAATATGATGATGAGGTATGGGACTAGCAAGTTACTTGTCGTTCTCGCTGCGCGGGAGCTGGCACAGCGTATGGACGCAACCAAGGACGGGAACGTGATTCTGAACATGGTCGACCCGGGGCTGTGTAAATCGCAGTTGTTCAGGGAGGCACGGTTTCCTGTCTCGTGGATCCTGGGCGTCATGCTCCCGTTAGTGGGCCGCACGGCGGAGATGGGCTGCCGCGCGCTGGTGGCTGCGGCGTCTGCTGACGCGAGCACGCACGGGGGGGTTATCTGGAGGATTGCAGCCTGGGCCAGGAGGGAGCGTTTGTGAGGAGTGAGAGGAGGGTGCGGCTGCGCAAAAGAGGGTCTTTGAGGAGTTGATGGGTATACTTCCGGGTATTTCGAGAAATATTATCACTTATATATAACAGACTGGAGAAATAGTAATGGTCATGTTCAAAGTTGAAGCTTTGCCAGTAGGTAAGGTACCTACTTACACAGTGTTAGTGGTAGACCGCCACGTCCTCTTGACAAAATCCGCACACCGGCGCCATGGTATGCGCGGCGGGCATCTCGGGAAAGACGCTGGCGTCCGCCACGCGCAGGTTCTGAAACCCATGCACCCTCAACTCCGAGCTACACACGCACCGCTAAACTGCCTGTTCTCGTGCTTTTCATACGGGTCTTTGGCGTCCAGCGGTGGATCCGTATAGCGTCCATCATCACCATCACCATTATGGGCATTTCTCTTCCGGCAGGCGACTCCTACAACGCCGCCATCTGCAGGCCACCCTCGGCCGACACCGAGATCACAGTGGTGCTGAGTTATGTGTCGACCTGCAGCTCCGCTAGTTCCCTGGTGGGCGTCATTGTCGGCACGATCGGGCTTGTTGCGGACATCGTCGCCGTCCTCCTGCCATTGCCCATCATCTACTCGTTGCAACTCTCCCTAAATAAAAAGATTGGACTTGCGGTGGGCTTTCTGATTGGGATCTTGTAAGTTCATGTTGCCATACCCACCATTGAGGTGACCTTGCATCTATCTCGCTCTCTAATAAATGGATCAACTTCAGGGCCATCATCGGCAGCGGAGTCTCGCTCGGCTACAAGTTCGAGTCAAGGTCCGGCAAGACCACCGACATACAGCTCGCCATGGTGTTGACGTAAGTTTTGCAGTTACCCTTGAATTGTAAACATCAGCAGCAGGCACTGGTCTTGTTTTCCAGACTCCTCGAGACCACCATCGTCATAGCGGCAGGCTGTGTCCCCGCGGTCAAGGCCTTTTGGGCTGGCTTCATCGCCGAATCCACCTGGTACTCCAAGCTGTCATCCCTGATGTCCACCACGGCTTTCAGCAGCAGCGGCAGGAGCAGCAGCAGCCGGACCAAGAAGACTACCCAAGGCTCTCGGGACATCACGGCGGGAAGCAGCACCGAGCATATTAACGAGTACTACAAGCTTGAGGAGGAACGATCGAAGAAGAGAGGAGCCACGTCAAATGTCGTCCCGCTTGACAGCTTTCAGACCCATTCCCATTCCTATACACCTCGATAAGCTATTAGTGCGCTGCCAAGGCGGCTGTGTGCATGGTTACAAAGCCCTGAAGGGCTTGGGCTTGGGCTTGTTGGTGTTTGTCTCCGTTGTTGTTGTTCTTTTGATTTCCTTCTTCTTGTATCTTCCCGTGGTCTTTAAAGTTTATAATGTACATGGTCCCTGTCTTGTTCTATCAGCTTTTTCGTCTCCTTGATTTGTAGCCAATCATGTTACAGTACAGCGGGCGACTGTTCGGGTGAATCTACCGGGGTTAGGGTTCGTTTGTACATACATAACGGAAGTCGGCTAACTGCATCGGGTGCGCTGATGCCTAGCTCAGGTGGACAGGGTTCAGCTGTAGGCGCCCATGGCCGCGGTGCTAGGCACCTGCTACGTAAGGTACCTCTTCAGAAGCCTTGCCCCTCTGTGTTCTGACCATGGCGGTGTGGATGAATGGGTGGTACATACAGCTTCTATTAAAGAGAAGATACTAGAGGAAAACACTGCCCCGCAGGAACAAAGATTTACATACACTTCATGCAGCCCTTCGCTCCTTCGGCCAGCGCAGGCAACAATTCAATCAATTCAATCACAGGGCTAAAGTTGAGCTTGAATTGAGGGTTTGAGGGTATAATTGAGCTTGAATTGAGAGTCGTTGAATTGAATTGAATCGTGATCAATTATGCGCCAAGACCGGGAAAATTGAGTTATTCTGACGCCGACTAGCTCGGAAGACAGCCCGGAGCTCCGTCAACCATCGTGATGCTCTAAGAAGTCGATTTTCGCTGCCAATTCTTGATGCACATGAGCATGTTGATGGTTTCTTCCTTCATACTCTGCCGTTGAGGCCCAACCACCAACTTGGCTAGGCTGAAGACCCTCTCACAACCCGAAGACATCGCCGGTATAGAAATGAGATCGAATGCCATTCTTGACAGGCGCGGGAGCCTTCCTTTATTCGTGATCCACCACGCTTATACGTCATCCACCGGTAAGAACGGTTCCTTAAGGTATTTAGCGATCTCATCCTTATTGTTGGAAGTATGGCTCACAGCGCATCAATGGAATAATCTTCTTGGGTACTGCAATCTTGGTCTTCTTATTGATTAATCTACTGCAACTGTGACTAGGAGGCTAGTAGTACTGGAATACTGTTGGGGAACTCCGACGGACTTCCCCACTGCTTGTAAGCGCTCCGTAGGCTAGGCCCAATTGGCCTTGGTTCAATGGAGCGCTCCCTGACCATAGGTCACATGATCTAACACGTGCCCGGGTTCCGCTTTCCATGCGCTCCATCTAACACTTATTATCTAGGTCTTCGGGGGCATCGTAGAATGTCGGGGGCACGAGGAGTGGTTGCCTACGTAACTCGCTTGGTGGTTAAGCCGCGGGAACGTCGATGTAAGCATATTCTTCGTTATAAAGCTCTTTAAAGGAGGCAAATACCCGGCGATGAGCCGGCGTAAGGAAGTAATCGATCCACTTACGCTTTAGTTTAGGGTGCAGTATCATAGCCGACCAATACGCTAGGCTTTGCTCCATTAAACACACGTATTTTTCTAGCTTTTGGATCGATTTTTCTAGGCTGATGTGAATGCATAATATGCCGGCCCTGTTATAGTCATCGAGAGCGAGTTCGGGGTTAGGATCCTTATTCTTATCGGTCTCGAGCTTAAAATGTGGTGGTTAAATTCGCCGATTGTAGAGCAGTTCAACCTGCGAGTTATTAAACCGCTGAGGAAGTCGGGTCTGCCTTCGAGGCCACTGTAATTGACTGGCATAGCCCTTATCGCGATCTTTATGCTTATAAGTATGTGTAGGCTCGGGCGCAGGCTCTTCAGGGCTGACGATAATCTCAAGCTGCATGTAAACGGCGCTGCCAGTGAACTAGGTATTCTCACTAAGGTTAGGATGTAGGATGTGAAGCTGACTACGTAGGTAACTGATTAACTACATCACTGTACCGATAACTTCACTAAAATATGGCTTTTCGCCCTTAAACCACTTCGTAACGCGCTTAAACGGTTCTAACAGTGCTTTAACCGATGCTAAAGTGGCTTAGTCATCAGCATTAAGCAAATCCTCGGTAGGTAGTCTTCGGGCGGGATCTCTATTATGAACTGATCACTTATAATAGATCTTAACGTAGGGCTTTAATCGAATCACGCGCTAAATCATAATGAAGACCGAATTCTAACGCGTTAAATTGTCGGATTGAAGCATTAGATCGTGAAGTTCGCGATCGAACATAACGCGCCCGAAGTCTTCGATTCCTCCATCGGTCGCGTCGCCTTTAGCTATAGCGAGGAAATTCTCACGGCGTTAAGGACTGCGCCGAATAAAATGTACGATGTTGTTGGAAGTCACGGCTTACACGCACACGTTCAATTGAGGTCAAAAGTAGTGTATTGCTTGTGTTCTTCTTGATCAACTGTCTGGCAGGCCGTTTCTGGCCGTTTTATGAGTTATATGGACAGGTCTGAAACCAAGGATCAAACGGCGGATCATCCTTTTCCGGCGTTGTGGAGCACTCTTTCCGGTTGCATCAACTTCCGGGAGCGCTCCATTCCATACGTTGTGGGCCCATTCCTCAGGCGCCCATTCCTCTGCTTCCGGCCGTCACGTGACGTCCTTTCCTGGGGCACTTTCACTTGTGCATCCAACACACCCCCTCAGGCAAGCCTGCAGGGCATGCCTGGGCCTGAATATATTCCCAGTCTTCGTCCAAGACCATTGCATCTTCTTGGAGGTCTCCTTTCCACCGTTCAGTGATCCTTTCCTCGATGTCCTTCAAGTTCATCTGCTCCAGGAAGCTTTCCCATGCTCCCTTAGCCAAAGCCTTTGTCAGGCCGTCTGCCATCATCTCTGCGCTCTTGGTGTAGCAGACCTTGATCCTTCCATCTTGCACCTCTTGACGCAGCCAGTGGTTGTGGATATCCACGTGCCGTAGGCTCGTCTTGAGGGTGGCGATCTCTGCGTGCACCAGCCGGATCGTCTGTGTGTTGTCACACTCGATACGTATTCGCGCGTTGACTTCGACTCCCAGTTCCTTAAGCAGTCGGCTCACGAAGAGGGCTTCCTTCGCTGCTTGTGAGAGCGCCAGGAGCTCAGCCTCTGTTGTTAACGTTGTAACCGTCTCTTACTTGTTAGCTCTCCACCCAATCATCCCGCCGAATAGCTTCATGGCGTAGGCTTAGGAGCTCTTTCGGTCGATCGTGTTGTCGGCAAAGGAAGCATCGCTGGCGACTCGGAAATCGTCTTCTCCTCCGTACTGGAGCGCCAGATACTTCGTTCCTTATAAGTACAGGAGCACCCTATCTGCAGCGGCCTGGTGCTCGGGTCCAGGGTTAGTTATAAAGCGAGCCAGCCGAGATACAGCGAAGGCAACGTCAGGCCGTGTGATCATTACTGCGTACAATAGTGAACCTATTTTCCGCAAGTAGGTCACGATATCGGCTTTGTTAGCTAGGCCTTTAAACGGAAGGAGCTCTTCTCTTGCCATTAGGGTGCTCGCTGCCTGCTTAGTTTACGCCAGATTAGCAATCTTCTCGATATACGACGATTAGGAGAGCTAAATAAGTTTCTTCTCTCTGTCTCTAAGTACTTTAATGCCTAGGAACCACTGCAGGTCTTTTCCTCCAGTAAGCTAATATCTTTGCTCCAGTTGTTCGATCAGGGTAAGGGCTTTAGCTCGGTCCTTCTCGTTGAACGCCAGGGTGATGTCATCCACGTAGAAGAAAAGGAGCACTCTATCCTTAATGAAACAGCAGGGCTCATGGGGTATTGCTTGGAAGCCGAGTGTGCGCAGGGTCTGGGTGAGTGATCGTTGCTAAAGTAATAGTGAGCGCCGCAGACCATATAGCGCCTTCCTGAGTTTAAGTATTGTTCCAGCCTTTCGATGGCCGGGAGGCATCTTCATGAACACCTCTTCATCGAGTTCTGCATTCACGAAAGCGTTAACTGCGTCGTATTATAGTAGCTCGAGATCGTACCGAGCCGCGATAGCGATCAGCGTTCGAAAGGATCTTCCTGCCAGGGTCGCCGCGTAGCTGCTTGCGTAAGGGTCGAGAAGCTGTTAATCGCCTCTTACAACGAGCCTCGCCTTAGCCTTATCGAACCTGCCATGCTTGTCAAATTTGTATACATATACCCACTTGCAGTCTAAGATCTTCTGTCCTCTAGCTCTTAGGTCTCTTAAGCTGATTTCCACCCAGGATTTCATGTCCTTATGGCTTTGCAAATGTACTTTCTCTGCTTCTTTAAACAGTCTTCCCAGAGGGTGGTTCTCAAGCTCTCTGTGGCTCTTTAAAGATAGTGGGAGGTCTTTACGGTACAGTGACCGAGGCTTCCTCAACAACCTTTCCACGATAGCTTTTATAAGGACCTTCTGTCTTAAATCAACTACCTTTCCTGCCCGGGTCCCTGCGAAGAAGGCGCCCTGCCAGCATTCCGTGTAGTGCATCTTTGGAGCAGCTAAGGTATGCTCCAACCTTAATTGGCTTACGCCCAGTTAGCTCTCAGTGCTCATTTCCAGCCTTAATTGGCTTACGCCCAGCTGTATTCTCTCAACATTACTGTTAAGAACCTCTAACCTTAATTGGCCTGCGCCACGGCCCAGTTAGAGTATCGTCTTTTCCTGCAACCTTAATTGGCTTGCGCCCAGTTAAGGCATTAAGGTTTGTTTCCCTTCTTCCCGCCTTAATTGATCCACTGCTTCTTCCTTTTCCACAGAGCGTCCTCTAGGGTCCAGAAAGGGCGGTTTCTCCAGCGAGGTCATTACAGCTGCCAGCATTGCTGCCGGTGGAGATGGTGGCGGAGTAGGAAGAAGCTCGAATCTAGCCTCTATATACTCTTTCGACCCCAGCTGATCCCTGAAGCCTTAATCGGCCGCTTCTTACGGACCGGCATCAGTATTCCCAGTCGCTTCTTGCCTACTGGTATCGGTTTCTGTAAAGTCCTCTAAGTCTCTTACTTCTTAAAAGTCTTCTTCCAATGGCAGGACTTGCTCATCTTGGTTTTCTAGCGTTCCATTCTTCTGGAGCCATTCGGCTAAGGCTTCTAAATCGACTTGCCGAATATCGTCTCGCATTTTCTGGATGTTCCCGTTAAACAGGCTTTTCTCATCGAAGATCACGTCTCTTATAACCATAACCTTATTGAGCGCTGGGTTCCAGATGCGGTAAACGTTCGTCGAGTTATAGCCGATCAGATAGCCGATCCAGGCCTTAGGGTTCATGCGTTGTTTACGGTTTTCCCGCTTCATTGCTTCCGTGGTGAGGGCGAAAGCTTTGCAGCTAAATATCTGCAGGTGAGCCTGGGATAGCTTCCTTTGCTCCCCATCCTTTAAGTGGAAGCTTTCGAATGGGGTTTTCCATCCGTTCTTGTATCTTAGTGTACGGTTTAACAGGTATACCGCAGTTCTTAATATCTCTTTCCAGAGTTTGCTTAGGAGCTTCGCTCCTAACCTCATTAAGCGTATCTTAGCTGTCACCACACCCCCTGAGCGTTCAGCGCCGCCATTCAGCGCCTGCGTATAGGGAGGTGAAGGCTCGAGTCTGATATTCTGCAGCTTAATAAACTGTTTCACTTCGGGTTTAACAGTGACCATCTCGTTATCGCATTCGATCACCTTAACTTTGATCCCGTATTAGCGTTCCAAAATGCCTAACAGGATCCTTAGCGCGGTGATAATTAACGCCGCGGTTCGGTCTTTTAAATAGAAGTCCCACACGTAGCTAGTCGTGCGGCATGTGACCAGCATTTAGCTGGAATAGCCGTCCTGGTCTTCTTCGTAGTCGTGGAAATCGATGGCCAGTCTTTCTCCTGCTCCCTCGCGTAGCTCCCTGGGGTAACGCCGTATCTGGCGCTTCATTTTCCCTTGTGCGCAGGCGTCACATTCTGCCGTTATGATGCCCTTAATGCGCACCCCTTAAGAACTATTGACAAGGTGCTCGAGAGCTCCTGGGCCTGGGTGTCCGAGACGAAGGTGCCATTTAAGCGCGTCTGCGCCTACAGGCCTTTTCTTAGTCCACGTGTTGAACTGGTTCCTGCGTGCGTAAAAGGTCGCTCTGTTAACGTCTTCTGGGATGTACTCCATTACGAATTAACCGCATCGTTCGGTTAAGGCGCATAGGACTAACCCGTCTGATCGTTTTAAGAGCGTGGGATCCGACCTGTTGTCCCAATAGAATCCTCTTTAACGCAGTTCGCGCAGGGAGACCAGGTTGCATGCGATTTCTTCGCAGTACGCCACGTCGTACAGGCGTAATAGCCTCTCCTTTCCGGCTGGCGTTTGGACCTTAATATCCACTTCGCCGTAGCCCAGAATCGGTATTTGGTGGTCGCCTGCCCAGATACAGTCGCCTAGCGTCGCCCGCCTTAGGTTCAGGAAGCGGCTGATTTGGTTGAAGATGTGGAGGGTGGATCCAGAGTCAAGTATTGCCGAGTGTATAAGAGGGTAAGATTGGGTTGTGAACGCTGCTCCCTTTATAGTCACAAAGCTTGCCTTAATCTCTGCCATCCTCCTAAGCAGTTAGGAGCGCTTTAAAGATTGCTCCTTCTGTTTTGAATCGTTAGTTGTTAAATCCTCTTTCTTTATTTTCTTCTGTTTCCTCAGCTCCTTAATCTCCTTCTTCAGCTTTTCATCCTCCTTAAGGGCCTTGTCTGCCTGTTCTTATATCCTTTCGAAGGGT
>MU853795.1:223150-260821 GCA_033297225.1 Diplogelasinospora grovesii | reverse complement strand
AAGCAGTAGTATTGATGATGAAAGGTGTGGTAGTTGTATGGTGTGGGTGGGGAAATCAGGTTTTTGCGGTGCGCTTTTTTTTTTGGCCGGGGTGCGGGTATACGTGCATTCGGTCAAAGAGTTATTTACAAACGCAAGGTGAAGAAGACACAGCGAGTTACATACAGGCGGGTGTAGGTGTGCAGTGATCAGTGACGTAGCTGGTCCCTGGAACATCCAGCAATTGAAGTGGGACAGAGCTTGGAGCTTTGACCTGCGGTCTGCAACTTTGGGGTGAAAGGCCCCGCGCAGCCAAAACGCGGTGCACCAAGCGCGTCTTTCCCACACTTTTTGTTATGGGACGCGTTTGGTCCTTTCCTCACCACCACCACCCTTACTTACGCTCACGATATCCAACACCTAATCTAAACGTCACCACACACCGATACCGCACGAGAGCAACTATAACATGCTCTGCGCCCTCGCCTAATCTCGAAACGCCAATCGCAAATTTTCAGCTGGGATAGAGGCTGCAGAAGCAATGCCCCGACCAAAGCGATCCCGAGTCGCGCCGACGCGCCCGGCCACGACGACGACTACCGTCACCACAACCACCGCCGCCGCCGCTACTACCGTGACCAGGTCATCGTCTTCTGCTACACCTCAACCAATCGTCCCAGCAAAGTCGACAGCGGCTGCAGCACTGAGGGAACCTAGCATAAGCAGTGACATCTACGACGTAAGCGATCGCGAAAAGGAGCGCGTGAGGCGCGTCTCTGCCGCCAACAAACTCGCGCAAGATGACGGAGAGAAGGCGAAAGAGTTGCGGGCGGCAAGACAAAGAAGGGATGCGGCGCTAGACCGCCTTGCGAGCCTCACATCAACCACCACCGAAGAAGCCGCCGCAGACAATGGGGAAGAGAGCCCGGATATCGAATACAGCCGCCGCGACTCAACCGGCACAACAGCAACTGCTCGACAGGGAAGGGGTCGACCGCGGGTAACAGACGCTTCTGGCCTGGATTTAGACGACGACATTTTCGGCAACCTCGACGACAGCTTGGATGTCGACGACTCTGCTCTAGATGATACCACCGAAGCAGGTACCGCTACTGCCAGTGGCTACCGGTCAACCGACACGTCGTCATTCAACGTCGCGCTGTTCAAACGTGGGCGGCCCAGGGCCTCGAGCATCGCTACAAAAGACGATGCGCCTATTCGACCCAGCAGCAGAGGCCCAAATACACCGAGCATCAGTTCCACGCTGAATCTGGGGTTGTTCAGACGCAGACAGCGGGAGCCCAGTATTCTTGGGACCAACCGAAAACCACTAAACTCACGGCAAGCGTCGGTGGATCTGGAAAACGAAGCAAACGAGGAGAATGAAAACGAGGATGATAGTCTTGTGGATGATTTCCTCCCGGACGCAGAGTCAACACCACTCGACAAGACGAAACGGCTGTCCAAACGGCTATCCAAGGGAGCTGCGCAGGACAAGGAGCGGGAATCATCCCCCGCGCTGCCGTCGTCGTCAAGGAAGAGAAAGTCACCAGATGATGATCATCAGCGTGGGCGGAACGAAAAACGACGAGCTACCGGAGAAGATGTCGTCGTTGCACAGCAACAGGAGGAGGTGCGGAGAACGATTGAAGTTGGCATTGGCAGTAGCAGCAGCCCACTTTCATCCCTTCCGAGGGATCGGTTTTCAACACCGGATAGAGACGACCCAGACATGGCGCCGCCAGCGAGTATCGGATCTTCGGAAGGAAGTCCGATCGTCTGGCCGAGCCTGGATACACTTGCGCACCGGACATATACGAAGAGACCAGCCGTTAGAGCACGGCCGAAAACGCCAGAGGTCGAGGACGATATCGCGTCAGATATATCGTCACCACCGTCGCTGACGCACTCACCTGATTATGGAACCAGAGCCGGGGGGGAAGGAGGAGGTAGGGGGAGAGCAGCAGCTGTGAGGGAGAAGGTTGTGGCGGAGAAGCAGAAGAAGAAGAAGAAGATTGCCACCACTGCCGAGTTGGCGTCGCTGCTGCCGCGGAGAAGACATGCGCAGCAGAAGAAGAAGAAGAAGCAACGAAATGATGTGTACGATGTGGATGGGAGCGAGGAGGAGGAGGAGAGTGAAGAAGAGGAGGATGAGGAGCAGGATGAGTTGTCGTATGTAGCTGATGCAAGAGCGAACAGGAGGAGGAAACCATCGCGGCAGAGGCCGGGTAGTTCGAAGGGGAAACAACCTGCAAGTGCAAACAAGGATGGAAGTGGAAAACGCGGGTTAAGGACGTACGGATCATCTGCACATTCGGACAAGGAGAATGAGGCTGTTGAGGGTGAGAGTATTGTGGTTGGTGGTGGTGGGAATGGGGAAGCAGAGGAGGAGGAGGTTAGTGGAGAAGAGGAAGAGGCAGACGCACTGGAGGCCAGCTTCACCGCTGCTGAGGGGTACATCAAGGCGCGGTATGGTGACGAGCTGAAGAAGGCACGGCAGAAGTTCAAGGAGGTTGATAAGTGGGAGCTGGATTTCGAGGAGGTTACGGAGAGTTCTTCCCCTCTTGGGGATCAGGATGCACGCTAATCCCCAAGGAGCCTCTTGAACGTTGTTGGTGTGTGGAATGGTATATATATATATATATGTGTTTTTTTTTTTTTTTTTTTTTTTTTTAGGTGTGTGTTTTTTTTTTTTTATTTTTTTTTTTATTTTTTTTTTTTTTTTATTTTATATTTTTTTTTTTTTTTTTTTTTTTTTTTTTTTTTTTTTTTGCTTGGGTGGATTTGCAATGTGTTTTTGTGACGCGGGTTTCGATTACGATGTTCATGTTATGCTTGGTGTATGTCTTGATTCAACGTTATGGGATGGGGATACCATTGTTATTGTTTACCTTGGGACGACGACGATCGATAGGTTAACTTCTCAGTTAGGATGGATGGATAGTTTCAGTGTTTCTTGGGGGGGTTAGTTAGTACACACGTCTGATGAGTCTTGTTCGAGTACGAATGGATATCATTCCAGTTCATGTTCATCATCCCTGATTTTTGTCTTATCCAATAGGCAATGGTCATTATTTGGTTGGTTAAGAAGTAAGTAAACATGATATCGAGTTGTCTATACACCAATCCAATCCTCACATTGCTTCGTTGACGTTCAGATGACACAAATTAACGCCCATATATATCCCACCAACCATTCATCCCAAATCACAGCAATAAACAGATGCCTATCATCGTTTGAGAGAGACGCTCTCAACAACATTCTCAACAGTAGGCAGCAGCTGCGCGATCTGGTTGGCATCGCGCATGGCGACCGTGATCGCGTCCTCTCTTAGTCCGGACATTAACAGAGCCTGTTTCTATTAGCACACCCCCAACCCAACCCTGAAATTTTTTAAATTTTTTTTAAATTTGGTGAAACTTACGCGCTTAACGTTCTGAAAGCTGTCCTCTTTCGAGGTGTACTCCCTGATCACCGTGTCCGTCTGAAAGTCGACATATACCCGTGTGTCGCGCACGCGAACGAGGACGTCATCCAGCCTCATGTACTGCCGACAGAGGAGCAACATGCGCTGCTCCATCACCCGGACCTTGACGGACAGTACAGAGATGCCGTTGTCGTCGAGCTCGCTCTCGTAGAGGGTCACCTCGTCGAAGAAGAGTATCGGGTCCCGCCGCCTTAACAGCTCCAGCGGGATTTGGACTTGGTCGGTTGAAGCTGCTAACCGTAATCCACTGTCGTCCCTGCCTTCTTCATCTGAGTTTGAGGTTGGTGTTGGTTGGTTTATCTGGGCGTTTAGATACGGGTTGGTCGTCTGGCTGGTCTGGGTTTTTGAGGAACCAGAACCAGGGGTCTCGGTGCCGCGATAACTGGTGGTGTACGACCAGTCATAGGGTTTAACAACCTCCGATATCCCGGCAGTGGCACTGGCCTTTTCTCGCGAGCTGCTCCAGCTGTTGGCGTACGCTACCCTCAGCAACCCCTTCTCCCCCGTTTTGTCAACCAGGTCCAGCGCTTCCTCGGCGGTAAATGACAACGACCACCCGGTGGGCGCGTGGGTTATGCTGATGAGGTTGTCCCCGAATATCATCTCCGGGACGGGGATGCCTAGCCTGCAAGACATGGCGTCTATGGGACCGCTCTTTGAGATGGGCAGCTTGCGGGAGGATATCAAAAAGCGGCCTTGTCTGTGGACGACTGTTGTGGCCTCGGCTAAGGTCTGCGCATCATCCATCTCTGGCGTAATATTACCTGGCGGTGGTGAGGGTGGGTGTAAGGATGACGATGAAGGGTCGTTCATTTTTGTTCCTATATCTGTGGTCGATTGAAATTCGCTAGTTCCTCCTTGTTATATACCGACTTTGTCAAGGTGGTAATTATAGATATGGGGGATGCAAAAGATGTTGGGATGAGAAAGGTCGAAATGTATAAGTGCTTAATATGAGAATGACCCCGCGGTTTCAAGATGATGTTTTGCGAGCTTCCATTGAGAGATTTGGCGGGGTCCTTTCCGCTGGTACCCTTTTGCTTGGCGCTTGGAGTGGGGCAGCCTGGTGAGGCTACAGGCCTGCAGGCTAATAGTTAATCTTCTCAGTTCTTGTGATTTTGAGCAAGCGCGAAATCAGAGATGTGAGCTGATATCACGAGAAGTAGAGATATCTGGATCTTCTTGTCTCTTTTCAATATGTGTTCGAAACTCCTAGGAGGATCCCTTAGGGGTACTGCTAGAGCAATGTGTAAACAACTGCTTACATGGCTCCTCATCATTGACCTGAGCAGCTCATCACGATTACAGACACTTCACCTACCGGGGACCCCATAAACCTGAGCTACAGTGTTTTAAGCTAAATGTTCTCTTGACAGTTCATCACCTTAACTGGCATTGAGGATACCAAGTGGTGTGAAGCCGGGTGGGGGTGGGGCTAAACTAAGCTTCCCGCTGCTTATCGATAAGATCGATAAGCAAAAAGTGACTTTGGGGGGCCCCAGAAAAAAGTTGTAGGTGTGCACGAACGACGCTTCTCTGCTGCGACATTGAACACTATACACTTATTACCACGACGTCCACCATACACAACACAATCAGCCACAATGCGCCCTCTAGACGAAGCAGAGACCAAAGTGGTCTTTGACAAGCTCGCAAACTACTGCTCCGACCTCAAGTCCCTTATTGCTCCGCTAGACGACGGCGACCGCTACGTTTTTCGATTGAACCACTCGCGGGTGTACTATGTCCGTCTGTCGGTAGCCAACCTTGCGACGAGCATCGCAAGGGACAATTTGCTCAGCTTGGGGATCTGCCTGGGGAAGATGACCAAGACTGGCAAATTCAGGTTACACATTACTGCCCGTACGTACACCGAGCGCAGCGAGGTCCCTTACCCTGAATCGCAACAAGAAAATTCAAAGAAACTACAGAAAATTAGAGGAAAAGAATGGGAACTAACGTGTGTGGTAGTACCCATCCTGGCCGACAACGCACGCTACAAGATCTGGGTCAAAGACAACGGCGCGATGCCGTTCCTCTACGGGTCCAACATTTGCAAGGCGCACGTGGGACGGTGGTCGGCCGACTGCCCGGAACATCAGGGCGTGGTGGTGTACAACATGAACGACGTGCCTCTCGGGTTTGGCGTGTCTGCGAGGAGCACTGCAGAGGCCAGAAGACTGGACCCTACGGGTATTGTGTGCTTCAGGCAAGCGGACTGCGGAGAGTACCTCAGAGATGAGGATGCTCTTTTCGCGTCGGGTTAGGTTTTAACGGACTACTATCGCCGATGGAAGGGGAAGGGGAAGATGAGGTTACGAATGTGAGAATCAGTAATTCTATCATCGAACACAAACGTAGGAGGGGATAGTCAAGGGAGGGAGGGTATGAAGTCAGTTTCGCTGGACCGGCGTCTCGGCGTTGATATACTGGGTTTTTTTTATGGTAGATCAAAAGAGAGAGAGAGAGAGAGAGAGTTGGCTGGATATTGATTTCATATGCAGCCCGCAATATATAAGATACCAAATTTATTTTTTTCTAAACCTTTACGCTCCACCCACCCACACCCATTTATGTACGAAGGAGAAAACATCTATATACAACTCCGGAGTGTGTGTGTGTGGGGTCATAATGTCAACCCCCCAGCTTCACCTTCATACCCACTGATTCCCCTTACATCTATCGTTTCCCTCACCGAAGGACTGGCAGGCCGGCTGACCTCTCTGCTCAAGGTCACTGTTGACTTTTCTGTCCTGAACAGACTGATTGACCCTCGGGGCGCAACGTACTCGCTGTCAGAGAACCCCAGCAGACCCCCAATCTCCGTACTTTGCCGGCCCTTGATCCTGATGATCTGGTCTGACGAGTAGTTTGTGAGTGCTCTGCCGACTTCCACTGCGGGACCTTGCCAGAGCTGCTTTTTGTCAGTGCCGTCCTCGCCGTTGACCTGCTGAACCTGACCCTTCTTGATCTTCTCAACTACGCAAAGTCGTACAGCTTCGTGCTGTGCAAACTCCCCCTCGACATCAACTACCCCGACGGGAAGTAAGCCGGCCCGGCCGGCCAGTGCCTTGTACGCCCCTGAGTCGATATACAGCGTCCCATGAGGACGTAGACCATGTAGAATCCAAAAGTAGCGATCCCGGACTGGGTGAGGAGAGGGGAGGAAGCGGGTGTGTAGAGGGATTTGTTCTTTGGGTGTGGTAACCTTTCCGGCTAACGAGGTGGTTGAAGTACTTTTTATGAGTGAATTTTCAGAGGGCTGGTGGTCAGGGGTAGATGGAAGGGGTGGAGATGTCGGTGATGACCGGTTCGCCTGGACGTGTCTGACGATCTTGACGATATTCCCCGGGCTGGATGACCGGGTGATGACGGTAGTCACACCGGCTGAGGTGGCTAGCCGGGCGGCGACGATCTTGGTTGACATGCCGCCTGTTCCCAGACTTGAGCCAGCTGTTGATACTGTTGCTGGTGAGCATAATAGAGTAAAGGGGGAGGATGGGGGAGGAATACCGTCAGCGACCAGCGCTCCAATATCCTCAACTACTTCAATAGGCTGGGCGTCTGGGTTGCTGCGCGGGTTCTTGTCGTACAGACAGTCCACGTCAGTCATGAGAAACAGTAAGTCGGCATGGACCATGGCGGCAGTAATGGCTGATAGGGTGTCGTTGTCGCCGAACTTGATCTCGGACACGGCCAGCGTGTCGTTCTCGTTGACGATGGGGATCACGCCCATGTCTAGCAGCTCGTGGATGGTGTTTTGGGCGTTTAGGTATCTTGACCTCTGTCATCCAGTTAGTGGAGGAGGTTATGTTTCATGCGAAGGGGGTGACTGACGTCTGCGATATCACTCCTCGTGAGCAAGATCTGCGCAATGGGCTGTCGTAGGTGGTCGAACAAGCTATCCCATAGACTCATCAACCGGCACTGACCGATTGCTGCCAATGCCTAGTAACAACCGGTAAGTGAGAGGACAGGCAATGCGAGTAAGTGGAGGCTGACCTGCAGCTTCGACAGATGCTTGGGTCTCTTCTCGGTGTCCATCCGCCGGAGGCCGACGCCGATGGCCCCGGAGGACACAATGATGACCTTGTGGCCATCCTTTCGTAACTTGACTGCCGTCTCGACTATAGACGTCAGGATAGAGAGGAGTGGCTCATGGCTCTTTTCGTCCACGATAGAGCTTGTTCCTGTGTATGCATGTGAGTATAACTTATACACTACTTATTAAACGACCCCCCTGAGTGAAGAGTGCCCCACTCACCAAGTTTTATCACAATGCCGAGGGGACGAGGACTCCTCATGGCTAAAGGGATTGGGTTCAATGTCAGGACCCAGGACAATGAAAATGAAAGACACACGGTTTGGAAAGTTAACTGGTCCTACATAAATCCGGGTCTGAGTCCATTATAATATTTACAAGAGAAAAAAAAAGCCCACTGGGTGCTGCTACGTTTCTCAGGGGTCAGCTTCCGGGTTGACTCAACCGAGAGCGAAAGGAATGGTCAGATGCAGGGCGCGCGTTTGAGTGGATCCGACATCGGTAGTGGGCCAAAATTCTTATCGTTCAGCGCCCAACGTCATGCTAACGGCTGGTCGTTCTGCAAATCTGGGCTGATAATTGGTTAAAGTGCTGACATTCACCGCCTCGGCAGGGCGTGCGGGAACGTTGCTAGACCGCGGAACGAAGCCGGTAATTTTTCTGGGTCCTGCAGTCTGGAAGTGCAAGTCCAGCGCAAAAGTGGAATCGCACATCTGATACGGCGACCATCGCGACGACTGCACAGTGAAACGGAGGAGCAATTGTCCCGCGTGCCATTGCACATCAATCGCAATGTCACAGACAGATCTATCCCTATCTTCGGCGCCGACCGACAGGAGTACTCCTACCACCACTTCCGCTACCACACCGAACGAGAGGTTACCCAAATTCCTGCAAAACGACCCGTCCCGAACGGGCTACGACCCCAGTATAAAATGGTGGATGACCTACTTCAAGATCCTGACCGGGCAGGTGACCCGGGAGGGCGTCGAACACTATCGCGAGGCCCGGTATAAGGCCAACGAGGAGCGCGATTGCAAGCGATGCGAAGAGTACCGCGACTGGCTGTTCGCCCACTCCCCGACCGTTCGCTTTCTCAGGGATAAGGTTGCCGCCCTGAACGGCACCCTCGACGAGACCAACGTCGTGTGCAGGAGGTGCCCGGGACGAATCACAGAGGACGGGGAGGTCGTTCGACAAAGCGGTGGTTTCTCACCGGATCACGGCATATTACTCTGCGCAAACGAAGTGCGCAACAAGGGACATCTAGAAGACACGCTGGCGCACGAGATGGTGCACGCCTGGGACCATCTTCGGTTCAAGGTCGACTGGGCGGGCACCAAGACCAACGACCTCCGGCATGCAGCTTGCACCGAGGTACGCCCCCCCACCCCAACCACATACACATCCTTCATGTTACTAACTGTGCGTGTGTGCGTGTGTGCGTGTGTGTGTGTGTAGATCCG
This sequence comes from Diplogelasinospora grovesii, assembly GCA_033297225.1. NCBI lineage: Eukaryota > Fungi > Ascomycota > Sordariomycetes > Sordariales > Diplogelasinosporaceae > Diplogelasinospora > Diplogelasinospora grovesii. The sequence continues at coordinate 251,846 of MU853795.1, read as the reverse complement.
AGCATCAATGCTGTCAGGCGAATGCCGCTGGACTAGGGAGTCATTCACCCGGGGGAACTGGACACTTACACAACAGTTCCAGAACTGTGTGCGTATGCGAGCCGTACAGTCGGTCATGGCCCGGCCTACCTGCAAGGACGATGTACATGCGGTGAAAGTGGTCAATGAGGTCTGGGATTCATGTTTCAATGATAAACGGCCTTTCGAAGAGGTTTATAGGTAACCCGGACACGGAAAAAAGATGGGTGTATCATTTTCAACTGTATATTATAATGTAATGATCCAATGATGTATAGATACCATATATGCAAACAAAACCCCCTTTCCTCCTTCCCTTCCATCCCTCCCTTTCGAACGCCAGAACACCCATTATGCTATATTTTTCCTACTTGTACACAACTCCAAAACAACATTTACTCATGATGTGATGTGGGCAGCTATTTGCTAGCATCTCGATTGGCCCTCCTCTCCCCCTTGACACAGTGCTTCACGATCCAGGGGTGACTCTGCACCTCCTCCAGGGGCAATCTCTTCTCCGGATCCAACACCAGCAACTACACCCCATTCATTAGCACACAACATATCCCCATTTTATTATTCAAGCGTGTTTTGGCACATTACCTTTTTGATCAGATCCTTGGCCTCTTTGGACACCCACTCCGGGATGGTCATGTCGGCCCGCGCAATTCGTTTCTGCGTCATGATCGGCGTGTCTTCAAACGGCGCCTCTCCGACGAGAAACTCGTAGGTCAGAACCCCAAGGGACCAGAGATCCACCTTCTCGTTGTAATAGTTGTTCCTGCTCCCCGAGCCGATCATCTCCGGGGGCAGATAGTCCAGCGTCCCGCAGAGCGTCGCCCGTCTGTTATTAGGCGCGTGGACGGACCACCCGAAATCGGAGATCTTGATCTCCCCGTGTATGCCCATCAGGATATTTTCGGGCTTGATGTCCCTGTGAATGACGTGCTTGCGGTGCAGGTAGCGGAGTGCCGACGCCATCTGCGCGATATACTGCGCCGCCTTCCACTCTGGAAACCGCTCCTCGCGCCTCAGATGCTTGTAGAGCTCGCCCTTGCCAGCGAACTCGAGGATCAGGAATATGCGCTTGCTGTCGTGAAAATGGCCGTACAGCTTGAGGATGTTGGGATGGCGGAGGTTGGACTGGATCTCGATCTCCCGGCGAACCTGCTTCTCCACCCCGGAACCGTGCTGCAGCTCGGATTTGTACAGCACCTTGAGCGCGCAGATGAAGGAGCTGCTGCGCTCGCGCGCGAGATACACCCGGCCGAACTTGCCCTTCCCTAACGGGCGGCCGATCTCAAACATGCCCAGATGGAAAAGCTTGGGGGTGAGGGGCTGGTCGACATATGATGAAGCGGTGGCTGACTTGCGGTCGACGACTGCGGAAACGGCGAGCTCGTCCTGACTACTACGTGAGGTTGTGGCGGTAGTCTTATTGCGGACGGGGGAGTTGGGAGGTAGGGGTTTGCGCTGCGCCGCTTGGGAGGGCAGGGTGACGGTTGCGGAGACGGTGTTTGTGTTTTGCGACTGTAGTGCGACTTTGAAGAGGTTGTTCCGCGCTGCTGTGCTGTGGGCTCCTGCTGTTGAGGTTGTTGTGACCTAACGATCCGTTAGTATACCGGGGGGGGAGTAAGTAATTGGATGTTGTAAGGATGGGTCGATTGTTACCTTTGACTTCTGGTATAACCGGCTGCTTCCATCGTCGTTCTCGTCGTTTACCGACATGCGCTCGAAGCGGGATTCTAGTGTTCGTGTCGCCATCTTCTCCGTTTGCGATCGAGGGGACCTTGGCTGGGGAAGAGAAGGGAGACGTTGAGCACAGTGAGAAGAGAAACCTCAGTCACAACTCAAGATCGATTTATCGCAGGATTTACGTAGGTGCTTGAACTCTTGTGAATGTGGACTGATATGTGTGTAGGTGTGATAGGCTGGGATATTTACCTTATTCAGTGGGCGGTCGTTGCTGAGCAACGCGGGAAGCGCTGAGACCGACCCACTTGCTCAGCTGAATCACGTCCCACTTCACAGGGACACTTGCAGGTACGAGACCTTACACACAGTAATTACTGTGCCTCACGGCACATCCACGAAATTTCCATTTGCCCCGGATTTGCACGCAGTTCCAGCGACAGTAGCCATCATCATGTTTTTCGGCTTAGAGTGGCGGCGCGGCCGACAGGCAACTTGCACACCATGTTGCAACCACTTCTACTGGCAATATGGCGCCTAGCCTATGGTATCCGATGACAGCACGGACGGCCCACAACATCACGACCTTACTGTGACACTCTGCTCTGGCGTGGGACGGACTCCAACCCAGATCTCTGCAGCCAGACGGCATGAAACCACCGCGGCTTTTCCTCCAGTACCGGTAGTCTGCCTATTGCCGGGCTACAAACGCAGTTTGGAGATCTAAAGCGGCTTTCCGAAGGGGTGCAGAAGCTGGGAAAGCTTAAATAAGGGAATTTTGACTGGAGACCTTGAACAAGGCTCGTCGTCAGATGGTTGCAGCGCGTGTTGAAGCAGTGGAACAAACAAGATGGACAACATCGGCCTGAAAACTGATTGGTCGTAGTTGTGTTACCAACGCTTAACTTACACCGATCGGCGGCGACGATCAGGCTACAGGCAGGATTCAGGAAGGAAGTTGACCCCTGTGCGATGCGAAGCATAGCGTGCCGCAATTCTGCTGCCTACAACACAAATGGGTACTCCTCACGTCTGCTGCTGCTGCCACAAAACCTTGGACGATCCGCTTTACCCTCCCGCCATTTGTCTTGTCTTGTCTTGTCGCGCATTTTTCAGGCAGTTGCGAATTTTTGCTTGGCAAGAATACCAAGACTTTATATGAATCTCTTCTACTCCCAATGACATCTCTTTACCCGGCGGAGACGAACAGCGGCGCGGTGACCGTGTGGATCCCGCTGACAACAACCTTTACCCCTTCCCCCTCATGTACGAGTCAATTCCGTCTCGATGGGCCCAGCCTCGTCGCCTTCGATCCCGGGTACGGCCTGGATATCAATCCGGCGGCGGCGTGCGCGCCGCCTGCCGTGACGACATGGTGGGAGCAAGGCCGTCTCGGGGCAGGGAATGCCCAGGCACACACCGCAGCCAGCCTGGGCCCGATGACATGTCCGGACGAGTGGACGACTGTGGACTCGTCGGTGAAGGATCGGTCGAGCACGCTTGAGATGTGCTGCCCATCGTAAGTATACTTTTTTTTGTTTCTATAATTTTTTAATCTTTTTTTTTTTGCCATCCATTTGTCGGCGTTCTTGGTATTAGCATTTTGGCTGACATTTCTTCTTCTTCCCGCGACATAAAGTGGCTACACCCTCGCAAACGGAATCCAGGGCTCAGTCGTTGGAGACTGCGAGTCCGCCGTGAGTTCCGGCCAGGTCCTGACGTTTGCCTCTACGCCGTCGGATCAGTCAGCCGCCTGGACAGTCACCAAGACGACGCTAGCTAACAGGTCGATCGTCGGCGCCATTGCCGTGGTGGGTTGGAATATTGCGGCAGCAACGCCGACAGCAAAAGCCTCTAGATCATCAGCATTATCGTCTTCGCCAACATCAACTTCACCATTGACAGCAGCCACGTCCTCCTCGTCGAGGGGTTCAGTGCCAACCGCTTCGGCGGGACTGTCTACAGGGGCTGCCGTTGGTGTCGGACTCGGCGTCGCGCTGGGTTTCATTGGCATTGCCGCGCTGTTGGTAGCTCTCTGGCTAGTGCGACGACGCAAGAGGAGGGAGGCAGCGGTGGAAGCAGCAGCAGCAGCAGCAGGAAATAACAACACTGATAACCCCAATCCCCCGTATCCGCCAGTGGAGCATGCGCCAAAGCCCTTTCAGGCTCATGAGCTCCCCCCATCTGACATCACGCCCGAGTTAGATGCACACGATGCCGTGCGGCCACCACCAGTCGAGTTGGACGGTTCATAATGAAAGATGAAGGCTATCATTAAACGGTACATATTCAATTCTTTTAGCAAAACCGATTGTTTTGAAGTTATATTTTAGTGGTACTATGGTACTTTTTTTTGGGGTAGACGAAGAAGACTTGGACGATGGACGGAGCAATACTATGTACCTATATACAAATACCCCGGGGGGAAAAGGCGATGAACAAAAACTGATACCTTTCATTGTACATACACATATTGGGTCTACGATCTTGCACACAGTTCATCGAAGATTGGGAGCCCTCCGTGTCACCGTGTGCGCCTTGACCGAGGGCGCAATTACACTAGCAGTGCAATGCTACACTCCGTTTCTCCATAACACAGCAGGTCCCTTGCCTAGATTCGGTATCTGATCGTCGGGCAATTTACTGGCGACAGATTTCCTAGGTATGTACTCCTGCGTGCGGCGAAGCAACGCTTCAAGTCGCGCCACTTGTCACATGACAAGAGTAGCCCGTACAAGTGGCCGAAATAAGCTTTTGTTTATGCAAGGTGCATTGGTCTCGACAGCCACCTCGAACAAGTTAACAACGGACCGACTTGCTGCTGTCCCGGGAGGCCGGAGAGCAGGTCGAGCCCTCCCCTCCTACAGCGCTTATGTCGGCAGCCACAATGATCCCTTCGAAGCGCCGGCAACCTACACCGCTTGTCACATTAGGCCTGGTATCTCAATCGCGGGGGGTTCTGAACACAAACACAAAGCACAGAAATCCTAGAGAAAGCTATGGCGTGCCAGGTCCATCTCACTGGATGAGCTAAAGAAAGAAAAAATTTACTTCATCACTTCGCCTTATGATCAGAGAGATAATACGCAGACCTTATCTTTCATAAGAACCCCGTTGTCGATCATGGAGGGCCTCCAAATCCTGCGCCGTGTGCCGGAGATGCTCATTTAAACTTCCAATCATTCGAAGTAATTCTTCTTTCACTTCCTCTCGTGAACCAGTTCCTTGCATTACGTTGGTTGAAGGAGGCAGAGGCGAGGGCGGGAGAGGGATTGTCAAGGTTCCGCTCGTGTCGAATTCACTCTCGGGAGTTGCGCTTTGGGATGGGTTTCCAAAGCTGGCCGAAAGAGCTGAAAGAGAGTACGCGTCAAATAAGGGCTGGTCAAGTTCGAATGGGGAATTGACCGTCTCCGAGGTATAGGATGCAGCGTCTGAATCCTCCGTCAACTGGTAACCCGAATCATATGCATTATCTGGCAGGCTGGTATCAATGTCGAGACTGGCATCAAGATCGATTAGACTCATAACTGAAACCCGTGAGTTATTTGTCGAAGCTGCTTGGACACTGGGTGGGTTGGGCGTTATGTCAGGAAGATAGAGAGGCGAAACCGGGTACGTAGAGCCACTGATAGCCGCCTGCTCATCATTGAAATTGAACGGGGGAAGGTCCATGGCTTGGGGAGCTTGCTCCATTCTGGGAAACGTCCACTCCTGCGTTTTGCGGCGATCTAGATCTGAATCACTCGAGGGGGCCCTTATCACGGGCCTGATGGTATCTAGATCTGCGAACTGAGAGAGTTCACTTCCGTCCAAGGACAGATCGAGATCAATTAGCGATTCTCGAACGTCTGCCGGGGGGTCCGAGTTTCTTCTAAGGGGCAGATCAGGTTCAGCTTCCGTAGGATAGGCGGGCCCGCCATAGAAAACACGAGCATTGTCCCTGTAGTTGGAAATCGTGTTGGGATCGAAGGCTTTCTCCAGAGGCGTAGTGAGGGCTTTGATATTCGGAGGTCGGCGGCGACGGGGCTGCGGCTTAGTGGGCTGGGGAGGTGGTTGGGAAGGTGGTTGGAAAAGAAGGCTTGCTCGAGGCCCATACACATCGTACACAGTCTGAACATCTGGATCCTCGAATTCCAGGTAGTCGCCGTCATCTTCGTCCAGGTTACCAAAATCCCATTCGTCTAAGGAAGGCGAAAGATCAGGCGCCTCTCCCTGGGCACCACCTGCAGAGAACAGTGATAGCCTGCTTCCTCCTCGGTTCTCCCAAAGCCTATAGGCGTTGACGAGCTGGGAAAGCGAGTCCGTTGGATAGTCATTGGCGGTATTGAAGATGTAAGGATGTTTCTGGACTTGTTCAATGGGAGGTCGCTGGTTGGGATCTTGTACAAGGCAAAAAGCAGCAAAATCCTTCAGCCAAGGCGAGTACTTGTCACCCTCAAGACGTGGCTGATGTTGTCTCAGGTATGAGCCAAACTGTAATATGTCGGGAATAGGAACGGCATTCGGTGGGAGTCCAGTGGCGATCTCATGGATCATGCACCCAAAGGCCCAGATATCGATTTCAGTACCGTATGAGACAGACGGGTCGAAGAGCTCGGGTGCCATCCAATGCAATGTCCCGGTGATGGTGCTTCTCTTGTCCACCTTGGTCTCGATAATGCCAGCCACCCCGAAATCACCAAGCTGAACACCTCCGGCTTCGGTGATGAAGACATTGGCACACTTGAGATCCCGGTGGATAATGCCTTGCTTGTGGATCCAGTATATGGCCTCAGCAACCTCTCGGAGGATAGGAACAATCCATTTCTCGTCCAAACCTCTCGTGGGCTTCATCAGCGTCGACACGCTGCCGCCAGCGCAAAATTCAGTGACCATCCACACTGTCTGCCCGACGAGGAGGGCATCGATGACAGTGTTGATATTCTTGGCTCCGCTAGTGCTGAGAAGCTTCAGGGTATTGACCTCCTTCATAACATCGCTAAAGGTATCGGCTGCATTAGGAGCGAGGCTATCCCCCTCCTCGATGTTGATGATCTTGACGGCGACGAGTTGTCTGGTTTCGGTGCTAGCAGCTTTGTACACACGGCCAAAGCTTCCCTTGCCAATGAGTTCGGAAAGCAAATATGGAGGGGGATCTGTGCTGGTCTGCTGGCACTCTCTATCTATAGTGGCCTGGACTTTGCGAGCGTCCTCAATGGCCTTCCGCTTGATCTCAGGATCATCGGTAGTCCTAACTCTTAGCGAGTCCATGGCGAAGTTCCCGAACTCATGTATCGGAATGTGCGACCGTTGGAAATTTGCGGATCAGGTATGGAGGTCACCCTTACGTAGGTATTACTTAGTTGACAGCAGCGCGGTGGTAGAAACTGGAAGGCACGACCCAGCCTACCTGAATGTGCCTGACCTTATTGAATGCTGACTTCTCTGCCGGGCACCTGCTTTCACCCAGACAGCATCCAATCAGCTCCCTTCACCACCTAGGCAAACTCCCAGTCGCTCCCAGTGGCTTGGGAGAGGATTCGTTCACACCGAAATGGCCGATTCTGCCGTGCTTTGCGCCACAATGCTTGTTACAATACAAATCGAAATCTATTGCCGAAATAACCTTTGTCTTGTTTTGCCCGGCGCATAAATGTCGAGAGCGAGAAATAGCCTGCTTGTGCTGTCCCAGAGGGTCGGGTGGCCCAACGTGGCAACGACTCAAGTTTCCAGGACCAACCCAACACGGAATTTGTACCCGGCTATTTTACCGGCCACATCTGGCCTAGGTCGCGGCACGGGCCTGGGTCTTGAAGAACGTGGACCGGCTTGAAACAGAGACGAGCGGATAAATATGCCAGGCGGAACCTGGAATGATTGGACAGCATATGGCGATCAGTGGAAAAGGGGCTGAAACGGTGGGCTCCCCTCCAAGTGTGCCAATCAACGATAAGCTTTTTAGTAAACACTGGTTCCCCAAGAGCTGCTGCCTGCTGGGTTTCACTCGCATACGTAAGCTCAGCCTCTCAGGACAGGATGGATCTGCAGTGAAGAGATGCAGGGGGCGTGGCCCGGTTTAGATACCGGCGTCAATTGCAAGCTGAATTGGCCGAAGCAATAAGCTGGCAATGCGACGCTTACCTGGTCTTTTGTTCAAATTACAGAAACGCCCGGAGCTCGGCCAGAACGCACTTTCCCTATCGCCCTAGAAAGCTCGCTTTGTTGACGAGCGGTCACTCATTCCACAAACCAGGCGCACGATGGGAGGCCGGAAGGCAAAAGCCTCCGGGGGCAGCACACGGGCACGACCGTCGACAGCACCATCAACGCAGCGCATACAATGGCCGGTGCGACACATGTTAGCGGCCGTTGGCTTCATATTAGCTGTTACCTGGGGCTCGGCGCGATGGTTCAGCGACAATCCCATTGGCCTCAGTCAATATGGCACAAAGTTCGCTGACTGGGATTCCCGACGGGACGAGGTGAAGAAAGCATTTGTGACAAGCTGGGACGCATACTCCAGGCATGCATGGGGTGAGTACATACATACTGCTGCCCTCGCCGCCGTTTCCTTGCCCCACCCACAACTTCAACGCTTTAGGTGCAGCGTCTAATATGGATCCCCGTTGCTGCAAGGCAATGACAGGTACCACCCCGTTTCGCAGCAAGGGTCGCAGATGAGCCCGAACGGTCTGGGATGGATCATCGTGGACAGTTTGAGTACTATGATGGTGATGAACCTCACCGCGCCCCTCGCCGAATCCCGCAAATGGCTACAGAGAAGCCTATCCTACGACCAGGACCAAGATGTCAACACCTTCGAGACGACCATCCGCATGCTCGGCGGCCTCCTATCAGCGCACTACCTCTCCACCCGATTTCCCGACGTCGCCTCGCGCAGGGACGCGGTGTACATGGCCAAGGCAGTAGACTTGGCGGATCGGCTGCTGTCAGCATACACCTCGCAGACGGGCATTCCTTATGCCAGCGTGCATATCGGAAAGAAAATCGGGCTCCCGTCGCATTCCGACGGCGGTGCGTCTTCCATGGCAGAGGCAGCTACCGTGCAGCTCGAGATGAAATACCTCTCCTACCTGACCGGCAACGAGACGTACTGGCGCAAGGCCGAGAAGGTGATGAAGGTTTTCGATGACAACGCTATGGAGGGCGGTCTGCTGCCTATCTTCGTTCACCCCGAAACGGGCAGATTTACCACTCGGGAAATCCGTCTAGGCAGCCGCGGCGACTCGTACTACGAGTATCTGATCAAGCAATACCTCCAAACCTCAGGGCAGGAGCCGATCTACCTTGAGATGTGGGAGGAGGCCCTAGCCGGTATCCAGAAGCACCTGATCACCACGACGCGACACTCCGGGATGAAGATTGTCGCTGAGCTCCCTCAAGGTATCGGCGGTGCCCTGTCTCCGAAAATGGACCATCTGGTCTGCTTTTTGCCTGGAAGCATCGCTCTTGGTGCTACCGGCGGCTACACTCTGGCAGAAGCACGCAAGCTCTCAGGGTGGGACGCCCAGAAAGAGCAACAGATTCAGTTGGCAAGAGACCTGATGAAGACGTGCTGGGGCATGTACGCCGTCACCGAGACCGGCCTGGCTCCTGAAATCGCCTGGTTCAATGCCGACGACTTTGACCTGCAGCCTGTTCCGGGTAACCGCCCGTTGCGAAACACAAAAGATTCTCTAAGCGCATGGAAGCAGGACTACATCGTCAAGCCGCTGGACGCGCATAACCTGCAACGTCCGGAAACCGTGGAGAGTCTGTTCATGATGTACCGCATCACGGAGGATCCGCTGTACCGGGAATGGGGCTGGAAGATCTTCCAGGCTTTCGAAAAGCACACCAAAGTGGAGGGAGGGAAATATGGGTACACGTCCCTCAATAATGTCAACGCCATCCCCCCACCTGCGAGAGATAACATGGAGAGCTTCTGGCTGGTAAGAAAACCCAACCGCCAGAAAAAAAGGAAAGGAAAAAGAAATGGTAACTAACAAAGGGGCAGGCCGAGACACTGAAATATCTATACCTGCTATTTTCGCCAGCGGATTACTTGCCACTTACGGAGATTGTGTTCAACACGGAAGCACATATTCTCCCGAGGTTCAAGCAGAACAAGTGGAAGACTGGGTGGGCACGGAACAGGGCCGTGCGGTAAGGTCTTGACTGAAACTGGAGGTAAAATATTTTATTGCATTCGGTTGTGATATAGAATGTGTTACGATACGATAGACATGAATTTTTTTATTTTGCGATGTTTCAGATCATGCTTGCTTGCTTGCTTGCTTGCTGCTTACTGCTTTTGCTCACCTTTCAACTTCCCCTTGTCTCCTCCATGTTTCCTCTGCCATAAGGCTCACAGTAGCTCACAGTAGACCTAGTAAGAGAAACTTTAACTTGGGCAAATGATCTCAGGTTTCATTTGGTTGGACTCTTCGCCCGTCCTCTCTCGCGCCAGATCTCTCGAGGCTAGTTACGACCGGGGAAGAAGTATGTAAAGAAGACGGAAATCGCGCCCACCTCTCTCTACTGTGTATATATACATACCGCTAACACTCGGGAGCAGGCGGGAGCGGGGCGAGAATCTAGTAGTAGTAGATTTACGCTGGTAATAGTCGGAGGGGGGTTTCTTTCATAGAGAGAGAGAGAGAGTTGCCGGGAGGAATAATTAATTACCTAGCCTACGTAAGTAACCAACATGCCAACAAGGTTTCAAACAACACACACCCACACCCACACACACTCTTATTAATACTAATTATTACCTTAATAGACAAAAAGTTCCTGAAATTCTCCAAAGAACAAACGAGAGAACGAACGTATGGAAATCCCCCACCAAGAAGCTAACCTATATATAAAAACGGCGCGTCGTCAGAATGTAGGTCAATAATGTGTGTAAAAGAAGCAAACTACAATTCATGGATTTACTTCCATTCCGCTTTACTCAAGCCCTTTTTTTTTTTAAGGACTTCACTTATAAAATACACATTGGCTCATATGGTGAAAAAAAAAAGCAAAAAGAAACCACGGCGCTTTTTCAGAACCCCCTAATGTTCTTGGGAGAAGCTTTGCTGCGCAAGGTAGTTCCTCTTATTGTATAACCCACACACCACTCTCCCACTTATCAACAGCACACACAAGGAATTAGTTTAATACTTATGACTCGTCAATCTTGTCAACTTCCGCCTTGGCTTCCTCCCACGTCTCCTTGTTCTTCTTTGCCCATTCGATCTGGCTCTTAGCGTATGCCAACTATTATTTGTCAGTAATTACCCCTTGGACAACTATATTGTACTAGGTGAACTTGCCATGTACCGCTTGAGATCGTCCTCCTTCTCCCGCTGAAACCTCCTCAGGTCCTTGAGAATGCTCGCGCTGGCATCCTTGACGTCCTGCGCCGATGCAATCTGCGCGTGCTCGAGCTGTCCGATCGACTCGCGCGTCTTGCCAATGGTATCACGCCGTGTGCGCTCCGGGTCCACGTCCACCACTCCCTGCACGGCATGACGAATGGGCCCAAAGATCTTGTTGGTGATAGAGTTGCCACTAGCAGCTTTCTTGTGACCAGGACTGCTGCTCGCCACTGACCGCTCCGGCGCTCCGATCTTAGCGGATGGCGCCGACGAGTAGTCTCCGGCATGTGTCGGAGGGAAATCGGAGTCTATCGAAGCAGTGTCATCCCCACCGCTACCGTCCCTACGGTGTTGGTATTGTTGCTGCTGCTGCGTAGAAGCAGAAGATTCCCTCACACTCGTCGATCTCTTAGGCGGCGGCTGGATCTGCTGGCTACTACTCAGGTACTGATCGATTCTCCGCGCCTCCGCCTCGCTCCGCTCTAGCTGGTCCAAAAGCGCCCTCTTCTTGTTGAGCTCGTCTGTCGTCATGTCCTGTTGCACTCGCTTTAGAACTCTGTACCGCAGCACGTTTCGGACCACACCGGCGAACTGCGCGTTTTCTCGCATCGGTTCTGCGAAGCTGGCGCCTAAGGAGCTCGAAAGTTCCTCTGTCGCGATATAGGACGAATCTGCTGCCTGACCAACCCTCTCAATTGCCGGTGCAAGAGAAGGAGCGGGCTCAGAAAGCGCAAATGCGTTGTATTTCGCACCAAGCTCTGAGAGATCCGAAGCCAAGGAGGACAGGTGATTGAGTGTCCGACGGTTGACTTTCTCCATCTGTCCGGTAAGAAGCCCTTCCAGTTCCTTTATGGACGCCTCGAAGGCAAGGAAATAAGGGTCTAGCTCTTGCTCGCTAAGAGTGTTCGATTCAGGGGGGAAGCGACTAAACACTTGCGCACCAGCGCCTGAGGTGTCTGCATTTGCGCCGCCTGTTCTGAGCTTGGCGGAGCTAGCTGGTATGGGCAGATAGGCGTGCGCCGGTGTTGGGTTCGCTGGGTCCAAGGGGGGTGCCCTCATGATGGACTTTGGTATAGAGGCGACTGGGTGTGAGTGCAGTACTTCGTTCTGCGGTATATTAGCATAGACTAGCTGGCTTCTTCCATAGAGTGACGCACCCAGCTTGAGTTGGGATCGAGGAACCTCCACCAGACGCCGTCCGTCCGCACCTGCTCCATGCGCCGGCAGCGGTTCAGGAACACTGCTAGCATGCGTTTCCGCAGGTCGATTATCTGCTGATCCTGCTTCGCACTGGTTGGGTTGGCAGCGTAGTCGGCCATGGTATGTTTCTCGGGGATCGGAGGTATTATGAGCGTAGGGTGTAGTCTCGTGAGAGCATCTCTTAGCGAAGCAAACTCGGAGTAGCGTCTGCGAACGATGAGCTCCTGCAGCATGTCGTGTCAGCGGTCGGCGCACACATTCCATCATGACCCTTGATGCCTGGAGTGGAACATACCCCGGTCTTTATCGTGTACACAATGTATCTGCCTCCATTCTCTGCGCTCTTGCCCGCTTCGATAATCAGGATCGGGAGCTCCGGGTTCTCGTACAACATCTGCTCGACGCGGCTGTCGTATCCCCCGGGCTTCCTCCGTGGTACGAGCTCTCCATGGGCGTGAGCATCGTCGTCCTCGTCACTCTCGGGCTCGCTAGCTTCCCTCGCAGTGCTCGGTCGTGTGTTGCCCTCGTCGCTGGTGGTGGATGGTGTGTGAGGCATATCGTAACCGACTGCCAGCCATTCGTCCGCGTCGTCAGCATAGTCCAACTCACTTGAAAGGGAAACATCTTCCATGTCCGGATAGGAAATCGTCATCTTGACAACAGTCGCAGAACTCACAGGCACGGGTTGGAGGTGAAGATGCGTTTCCTGACGATGTAAAGGAGTCGCGCCGATCAAAGCTGCCCCCATAGGGGTTGTTATCCTCGTCGTTCCACATGACGCAGCCTTCTCACTAGCAATTGAAACACAAGCAGAAGGCTTGGATTGTGCGCAAACTTGGGGGAGTGAACAGGCTGCTGGAGAGGCTGGACCGCGGTGAAAGCAGCCGGGCTGCGCGGGGGTGGGGTTGCGATAATGAGGTTTGTCTAAGATCAAGAGGCCTGTAGATGCATAGGCGTGTGCGATTCTTTGTATAGGCTAGGTAGCTTGAGACTGTTGTCCAGCGGCTGAAATGTGATTTGTTTTTATTCAAAGTGCTGTAGTATATGGCGAGAATAGCTCGCCTGTGTTCGCTGGTAGGTTGCCGAGCTTGGAGTGATGCATCGTGAGGCGCTGTCACCCAACCAAGAATGACGACGCCGCTGCGACGCACAGGCCAGGCTTCATTGCTTGACAGGGAAGGCGGGCGCACGCTACAGCTCTTTGGGGTTAGACCGTGCCGTGCTTCCATGATTTAATGGGGCTGCCTTAAGACACCTCGTTGCCTTTTGAGCGGAGCAGTGATAACTTCATACAGCCTTAACTTTTGCTTTTCCAAACGCCTGTTACGGCAACATGAAATTTGTGATGCTAGGTTTGTATTGCGTTTTATCACGCGTGTTGCTCCTTGGTGCCAATAGCGCACCACCTTCCGGCCATGGTCACTAACAGATTTGGCAACCAATTACGCCCAGTTTGTTAGTAGACCCATACGTAATCATCATCCTTCTTTCATCCAATTGCGCATCAAGAAGTCGTGAAGCTCCTGTTTAGCTTGTTTCTTTTCGTAGCAGTGAAGCCGCCTTCTGAGCGGCTTCTGCCAGAGCCCGAGACTCCATCAATAAATCATCGACTCGCATCTTCTGAGCCCAGCGCAACGAGGTATCAGATATTACAGACCACATGATGCCATGCTCGGCATCTTGCTAGGTGTGTCGGCTGTGTGGAATGGCGTTTGACCTAATATATTTCAGATCAAGGTCCGAGTGAGCAGTGGGGACTCTGTCGATGTCTCTCTTGCTTTCCCGTATCTCGAGACACGGCTATCGATCCACTATCGGCCAACTTGTGGATGGTTTCAAGAAAAGAATGCCACAATAACGGACGGTAGTCGGCACAGGGACACCGTCGTACTGACCAGCCACAACGCGGGGAAATTGGACGTTGATCGATGTACTCGCTTGATGTTGCCCGGATCTCGACCCCGAAAGCCGCTGTGTACGGTTATGGCTGAGAATATGCGAGACACGGGGCTTGGAGATCTCAGATCCAAATCTTATGTAGTCAACATGCCCCGACAGCCTAAGCTTGCCTTGCACTCTACACATTATCATGCCACGACTTCTCTTCAAGCCTGGATAGCCGACTTATACGGCGGCTGGTAAAAGACCGCAAAGCGTGTCCACTCAGAAATCATGGCAGGTGATCCGGGCTGGGTGGTTGGCTCATCAAGGTTTGTCTCGTATCTCCGTCTAGCTACGGAGGATTATCCCAGCTGAACAATCTCAATCTGACTCACCTTGGATAACTTCCCCGGATTCTCGCAGACCAGCTCGTGTCTCAAACGTAAAGAAGCTGAAAAGGAGGTGTATGAGTTAATATGGGCGTTTCCGATGCTGGTCTCCCAGTTTCCTCATACTCGGAGGGTTGACTCTGCTACAGACTGCCTCGATATCGTGCGTAACTTGACGCCTACCACCAGATATCATCTCCAACCGTCAACCTAGACTTAGAACGATATATGTCAGTCTATAAAAGGATTCACCCTGCCAAAATCCTCTCCGCTATCTAAATCTCCTGAGCAGTACAGACGAGAAACTCCGCTCAAGACTCTCATCCAACCCTTTTTCAGTGATACATACAAGACAACATGAGATTCATACTCCTTAGCCTGGCCCTCTGTCGTATTGGCCTCGGAAACCTTATCGTTGTAGATAGGGGGCAGTCCAAGAAGCACAATGCCGCTCGTCGCGCCGTTCCGAGCCCGAGTTGCGTGAGTACCGTTGTAACGACTGTTCACCCTCGGCCGACGTAAGCGTTTCCCCTTGCCTCCTTAGTTTCCCATGAAAAACTAACCTCTCATATTTGCGTAGCACGGTGACAGTAACCGTCACAACCACAGCATCCAACACCACTACTTCCACCAGTTTACCGCCTGTCCAGTCCGTCAAGCGCGGTGTCGCCATTGCAGTCCTTGGTGAACGAGCTCTGGCCCCTGTATCATCAGCCCTATTGTCCAGCGCTACCATCAGTAATAGCCCCCTAGCAACTGCTCCAACCAGCAGCAGCGCCTTACCCGTTGTCCCCTCCAGCAGCTTGTGCTCAACCACAACAATCACAACCACCCTCCCAACCTCCACCGTCACGACCACCACGACCATTGCTACCCCCCCGGTGAGCACCGCCACCCCGCCCACTACCACCAGCACCTCTCCCAACCATGCTACCATCTTGACCACCTCACCCACAACCAAACCCACAACCAGCACCTCCTCTACCCCTTCCACACGTATTATCACCACCACCTCCCCTACCTCCTCTTCCACCTCCACCGCCGTCACCACCTCCACCTCCCCCTCCGCAACCCCCACCAACCCCTGTTCCGGCGCGGTCTGTGGGAATTACACCTCCTACCCCTGCGCCTCCAGCCCCCTCGGCAGCTGCCTCTGCGGTCTTGACCCTTCTGGTAATTCATTCTGCTTCGAGAACAACTACTGCTCCGCCGAAACAGACTGCACCACCAACGCAGGCTGCAACAACGCCACCAGTGGTGTCTCCGGGTACAAATGCGTCATGAAGAGCTGCTGTCAGGTGGGCAAGTGTGTCAGGGTTGCTACCGACAGTACCTGCCAAAACACCAAGTCGGCGAGGTTCATCTTCTCCCCACTCAACAACAACCCTAGCATCAAGAACAAGAGAGAGGACAGAAACGGGAGGGAGAAGAGGGACGTAAAGGGGGAGAAGAGGGACGTAAAGGGGGAGAAGAGAGGTGGGGCTTGCTCTAATGCTCACCCTGATGACTGTCACTAGACAACAAGACACGCATTCATGCACCAGAGTCGAATATTAAACGAGGATGAGAAAAGTCGAGAGTCAGAGAATCCTAGAAACAGAGGTAGAGGGATCACGTGGTGCAAAGGGAAAGGTGCTTTGAGATCTGTCATTTGCAGCTACCTGCCTAATAGCTAGGTACAATACTAGATTCCTTGTAAAGCCGCCAACAATCCTTGAAACTCGGCTAAAGTACATCTCATAACTCCTACCTCTGATGGCTAGCATCTTTATCAACCCCCTCAAATGCAAGCTGGTTTCCTTACATCCTTTCTTCCACTACTTCTCCCATACAGCTTCAAAGTCTGAGATAAGAAATAAGCTGGACACATTCGACAGAAAATCACATCAATCTGGACACGTATCCCCTGTCAACACTCTCCAAGCCCGAAATACATGAAATGCGCGACGCAAATTATATGTCTGGGCTGTGATAATTCTTTGCACTTCTACAGCTTTTACTGTAGAGCATGTCGTAGATTGGTATGGTGTTGTTTGCTTGCTGAGTTGAAGTTGATGTTGATCCCTATATTCTGCAGCTTGCTAGCATTGTTAGCAGTGAAACTCGTCAATAAAGGAGTTACGATTGGGACCAGCACACCTTCAATATCACGAATAGAGAAAACTCCACACTTAGCTCAAATGTTGTATCTCCTGTCCTCGTACATACTAGTCTTCCCGCTTTGCTCGTTTAGATAATCGTTGTGAACCGCGAGATCTCTCAGCAAGACCGCAGCCTCTTTACTTATTGCTGGTAGACTTTCCCCGACCGACGCCCTCAGCCCGGCCGAAGGTCTCTGAATGATGCTCGAGTCGTCGACGTGCCTCTCTCAGCTCCTCCCTGTGCGAGTCTCGCGTGTTGGTGTTTGGAGAATGAGCTCGGGGCGCGAAAAGGTCGTCCCAATTCCTGCGGCTTGCCGACGAAGGACGTCTTTGCCGTGGCTCAGGAGTCGAGGGTCGTCGGTGTTTACCACGGTGTTGTCGCTCTGCGACAGACGTGGAGCATTCGCCAGCGGTTGTGGAAGTTAGATGGCTCACCGAGTCACCGTCGCCGTGTTCCTTTAGGTGCCTATAATATCTGCTTCGGCGGCGTTGAGCAAGGCTCAAAGAATCGTGTGAAGGCTGTGCTTTGTGGACCGATTGGTTGTGTCGGCTATCTTTAGTGTTAAGAGCACTGAAGCTTGCAGCCTCGGTGCTAGAAGTGGGACATTTGCAGTCAGCTCTAACAGGGCATCTTCCGCAGTGTCTACGACATGGGCTTCTAGAAGCACGGGTTGAACGTCGTTTGCGCCGGGAAGAATTATGCCGTCTTGATGACACCTGCCGCTCATTCTTCGAACGATTGACGGACCCAGAACTGTTGCTTCGGCGTTCCGGTGACTGCGAGAAGTTTGAGGGCCGTGACAAGAGCGATGACGTCCTTGAGAACGATGTCTTTGCGCCATTGGAGGACGGCGGGTGAACGACAGGTATAGGTGATCTCCCCGTCCGTCTTACCGGTGATCCGGAGTCCGATATCGTGTGTGCGCGGCCAACGGGAGGCAGTCCCATGATCCGTGAGAACCAGGATAGTCTCGGCTGTTCGGGAGGCGGACATTCCACTGAGGAAGGTTGACGCGTGAGGCTTGGCGTGTCGGTCTTGACGCTGGACAGAGAAACATGGGAAGAGTCCCGCGTACGACGAGATGAACAGCCGCATACATTTGGATCAGGGGCCGGTCGAGGATCAAGAAATGATGGCGGTCTCGGTTGGGTTTCTGGCACTATGAGAATTGGAGGACTGTAAGCTAAGGGGTGTGGGACGACCGAGTGTGGTGGACCGTGATGAATGGGTGGTGGATGTGGCGGGGCCATGTAATATCCCGTATCTCGGTGTCCAGACTCCCCCAGTCTCTCAACTCTCAACTCCTCGTCGCTCGAAGGTTGGCCCAGCCTCACAACAATTCTGGTTCCTCCCTGGACCGTGTCTGAGGATCTTTTCCGGTTTCTCAACGGGATTGCCAGCTCTTCCCCAGTGATGGTTTCCTCTTCGTCAGGTGACCGTCTTTGGCGTGCTTTCTTCCTCTGTCTGATGCAGAGATACCAGTATATGAAGCCCACGGTGAATATGAAGACAGTACCGACAAGGGGAATGCCCACCTGCTCCGCATTGCTGAGGCAACTCCAGCCAGAGCAAGGAGGAGCACCAGCAGATCGTCGGCGCAGAGGTTGCCTCAGTCCACTAACCCCAGTACAAGGCCAGGAGAACATGGGCTTGTAGCACTGACTAATGGTGATCGAACTGCCTGCTCTCTTGACGACTTCGTTCTTGGCCATGGCTTGGTGCTGTGTGTACTGTGCGATCTGAGGCATGGTCGGCTGCAAGTTAATGCTGTAATTAAGTATGAAAGGTGAATAGTATCTGGCGTCTTGGAAGACAATAACCTCAATATACGGCCGCTGAAACAAGGGGTGCTGCTGCAAGACGGCTGAGATGCGAGCACGAAGATATGAACGAAGATGGCCAAATTTGGGCAAGAAGAAGGGGTGCAGATTGCAGACACGTAAATGGAATCACCAGCACTTCAATAACGTCTGGACGTCCGTCGTATGAAGGCTAACTTGCGAGGTGGGTGATGATCTCATGTGTTGGATTGGGGAGAAGCGATTCAGAAACCGTTGACCTGGCATCAAGGCAGGCAAAGCAGTAGTAAAGGGTGCGTTTTGCATTGCGACAAGTTGGCAAGGATCGAAACAAACATCTTGTGGCACGCAAGCGTTGATGTCACCCGAAATTGCCTCCGTCCTCTTCATGATGGGCAAGCACAACAACTTGCTCCTTCCCAACCGAGCCTCGACTTGCCTTGATCATGCCACATCTCAGTTGTTCTTTCCTTTCCGGTGATGAAAACATGCTCAACTCGATAGTATCTCCAGATTGTATTGCTGTGTAGAAGATGGCATGATCATAGCAGACCATCGGGGATCTCAGGGCGGGCAGGTTCCACGATAGCATCTGGACGGGCGATGGGACACGCAGGGAAAACGATTTCTTCGATTTTAGTGTCGTAGTGTTAGTGCATTATAGGAAAGAAAAAACCGAGCTGTTACTCTCAGCTGATAGAATCCATCTAGGGTTTTTTTAGTTTGTCAAAAACCCATATCATCTCGGACAAGTCAGCAGTGATTGCAATGTGAAGTGCGTGAGGCTGATTGAATTGGCTGTTGTCCAATGAAATGCTCCGATGTAAAGGCCGGGGTAGGCACGCTAAAATTCCTCTTGCATGACGCCCATCCTTGAGCCAGTTAGCGCTTCGCCCCGTCAGCCGGGGATCAATTGACGCTCAGAGTTACCCCAAAACGCCAAAAAATCACCCTGTTCCTTGACGAGGCTGACGCGACTTTAACCTCTTGCCTAGGCTGCGACATCTTTACGTGCACTTCTATTGCGCGAGTCTCACAGTGCGATGATCCGCTAGCCACCGGAGCTCAGCTGATACTCGACCGCGGCCATCAGCACGACGAGCACAAAGAAGCTAGCCTCATCTTTCTCGCCGCGCGCTTTCTCCATCGACGGGTCATCGTGATCGGGCCCAGTTCCCGGTTTCCCAACCAGCCCTTAACCATCAAAGACAGGCGCGAAGATGTCGGCGTTACTTGATGCCCACTTCAATGGCGCCGCCAATGGCGCCTCTCCTGGGGCTTCCCAAGCGGAATCCAACGGCGTCCCGACGAGCAAGCGCTTCTCCGACATCCCCTCGACGATCGAAGTCCCCGTCCAAGGAGAAGATGAAGCTGTCGAAATCAACCTCGAAGAGCTTGCCGACGATCCCACCGAGCTCTGCACACTGTTTGAGATGGAGCAAGCGGCACGGACCTATTGGATGGCTGTCGCGCTGGCATACGCGAAGCAGAGGAAGGTCGACTATGCGATCGAGATGCTCATACGTGGCGCCAATGCTATGCAAGTCACCAACCCGCGGGAGAAGCTCAGCATCGTCAGCTGCCTGTGCTGGATGTACCTGTGGAAGAGCAGGGAAGCACCAAGAGTTGCCTCGGAGGGATCTCTGGTTTCGGAGGCCAAGACGAAAGAATACTATCTCCAGCTAGCGACACAAAGCTTGAACGAGGCGTCGCGGATAAATCCCGCGTTCCCTCCGCTCTTTCTGGCGCGTGGAGTTCTGCTTCTCCTAAGGGCGTCTCTTCAAACACCCTCAAAGGCGGCTGGCGCAGCTCCTGGTGCTGTCGATCCTGAAAAGGCAGACCTGCTGCGAAGCGCCCTGAAGTCGTTCGATGACGCCATCAGGGTGTCACAGGGGAAGAATATGTTGGCGGTGATGGGCAAGTCGCGCGCCCTCTTTTCCCTGGGCAGATACGCTGAGTCGCTGGCTGGATACCAAGAGGTTCTGGGCAAGATGCCGGACCTTGTCGACCCTGACCCGCGCATTGGTGTCGGCTGCTGCTTCTGGCAGCTCGGTTTCAAGGACGACGCCAAGCTGGCGTGGGAGCGATGTCTGGAGATCAACCCGGACTCGAAGATTGCGAACATCCTGCTTGGTCTCTACTACCTCGACGCGAGTGGCCACGTTCCGACGAACAGCCCCGAGTTTATTCGCCTCTACAAGAAGGCCATGACGGAATACACACAAAAGTCCTTCAAGCTGGACAAGGATCTTCCTCTCAGCTGTGCCACGTTTGCCAACTACTTTCTCTCGCGGAAGCAGCTTACCAACGTCGACGCACTCGCCCACAAGGCCATTCAGTACACGGATGTCAACGCCATTGCCAGTGATGGTTGGTATCTTCTTGCCAGGAAGGAGCACTATGCCGGCGATGCAGACCGCGCGAGTGACTACTACCGCCGAGCAGACGATGCCAGAGGTGGTTCCGACCGCGGCTACCTGCCAGCCAAGTTTGGTGCAGCTCAGCTTTCCGTTCTCAAGAACGATCTTGGCGAAGCAAAACTTCGTCTGGAAAAGATGATCCAGCAGTCGAGGAACTACGAAGCTATGATCCTGCTTGGCACTCTGTATGCCGAGGAGGTGTTTACCAATCAGCTTGCCTCGGTGAAGGAGGACAAGAGCGCAGAGGCAAAGAAGGCCATCAGTCTCTTGGAAGGCGTGCGGTCGGCATGGAAGGACGCTAAGAAAAATCTCTCCCCCGATGCCGCCGTACTGCTCAACCTAGCGCGCTTATACGAGACAGAAACCCCGGACAAGGCACTTGAGTGTCTCCAACAGGTCGAGCAGTTGGAGATTGAGCAGGTTCCGCAGTCAGCGTATCCGACCGATACAACGGACGAAGCTGCAGTTCGGACAGCAATTCGCAAATTCCTTCCGCCGCAGCTCCTCAACAACATGGGATGTTTCTATTCCCAGTCAGAAAAGCATGAGCTGGCCAGCGAGATGTTCGAGGCTGCTCTTGGCGCATGCATGCGCATCGGAGATGATAACGACACCGATACCGACGCGCTCGTCACGACCATCAGCTTCAACCTTGGGCGGAGTTACGAGTCGCGCGGCATGACAGACCAAGCCATTGAAGTATACGAGGGTCTGCTCAAGCGGCACGATGGCTACACTGATGCGCGCACCAGACTGGCATACATCAAGCTTCGAAAGTTCCCTAACAAGGAGGGTCCGGATGCTGTGGCCAAGCTGTACCAAGAAAATCCGTCCGACCTCGAAGTCCGAGCCCTGTATGGCTGGTTCTTGGGCAAGGTGAACTTGAAGAAGAAGCCGGCCAACATTGCCGAGGATCCGGAGCAAAGACACTACAAGCACACACTACAAAACTACGACAAGCACGATCGCTATGCTCTCGTCGGAATGGGCAACATCCATCTGATGTCGGCGCGAGAGATGCGCCGGGAAACGGAGACAGAAAAGCAGAAGCGGAGCGCTGCTTATAGTCGGGCTGTCGAGTTCTTCGACAAGGCACTTCAGCTGGACCCCAAGAACGCATACGCGGCGCAGGGAATCGCGATTGCGCTGGTGGAGGACAAGAAGGACTACAAGAACGCTCTGCAGATATTCATCAAGGTCCGCGAGACTATCAGGGATGCGCATGTCTTTGTCAACCTCGGGCACATCTACGCCGAGTTGAAGCAGTTCTCCAAGGCTATTGAGAGTTACGAGATAGCCCTTTCCAAGGAGGGCAAGGCAAATGACGCCAATATTCTCTCCTGTCTCGGCCGGACCTGGCTGAACAAGGGGCGGGCTGAGCGCAACCTGGACGCCTACAGGACGGCGCTGGAATACGCTCAGAAGGTGAGCTGACTCGATCCCTCCCTTCTTCTTTCTCGTGTGTTTGGCAACGCTGACATGAATTCGACAGGCTCTTGCTGTCGCCCCGGAGCAGCCTCACTTCAAGTTCAACGTAGCCTTTGTGCAGATCCAGATAGCCATGCAGATTCACTCTTTGAGCGAGAACCAGCGGACGTCGTTCCAGCTCCAGGATGCTGCCGACGGACTTGAGGCTGCTATCAAAGCTCTGGACGAGATTGCGAGCTCCCCGCAGACGCCATACCCCAAGCACGACATTGAGCAGCGTGCCAACATGGCGCGGAACACGCAGCGGAAACAGCTCGAGAGAGCCCTCACCAGCCAGAAGGAGTATGAGTCGAAGAACAAGGAGAAGCTTCAGGCGGCATTGGAGCAGCGCCAGGCCGAGCTGCGCCGACGTGAAGAGGAGAAGCGCAAGATTGAAGAGCTAGAGCGTGAGCGCCAAGAAAAGATCCGAAAGGAGCGTGAAGAGATTCTTGCCCGCGATCGCCTCCTGGCAGAGCAGCGAATGGAGGAGGAACGCGCGCGGATGGAGGCCGAGATGACCACCGACAGCGAGACGGGCGAGAAGGTGAAGCGCAACAGGCCGAAGAAGGCTAGACGCAGAGACGAGAGCGGCGAGCCGTCGGCAGAGAAGAAGCCCAGGAGCAAGGGTTCCCGCAGGAAAAAGACGGCAGCAGCTGACACGGGTGACGACGAATCGGGTGGTGAAGAGCGGACCCGACGGCCGCCCAAGAAGAAGCAGAAGCTTACGTCTCGGAAACAAGAGTCTACGTCGAACAAGTACAAGTCTGCGGAAATTGTTGTCGACAGTGACGAGGACGAAGACGAGCTGGAGAGAGCGGAGAGAGCGCTCAAGAAGAGATCAAGGTCGGAAGATGCGTCTGGCAGGGAGAATGATGACGACGACGACGACGACGACAAAATGTCTGATCGGATGGAGGTGGATCACTTTGGGGATAACGACGATGCTGGTGGTGATGCTGGAGCTGGTGGTGGTCGGGACGATGATGAGGATGAGGATGAAGAAGCTGGAACTGTCACACGACGGTCACAAAACAAGAGGTCTAGGGTAAGAGGCAGGATTGTGGATGAGAGTGATGAAGATGAAGAAGGGGAAGGGGAAGCCGCTCCGTCGTCGGCAGCGGCAGCGGCAGCGGACACCAGCATGGCTGATCCTGACCATGATGGTGAGTAGGGGATTATGTTATGAAAAGTCTGTAGGAACATTTTAGTCAATAGGAAAAGGTTAGCGAGCTATGTAAAACAATTTCTTATGATACTTGATGCTTTGAGGAGTATGTTCCTTGCTCAGCAGGGTTTCATTTCATACCTGAGTTATTTCTCTCCCGTGCCCACACACAACCGTTATAAACACCTTCATGATCCCCAGGTAAATATCTAAGGGCGTGTGGCTCAGTTGGTAGAGCGTTCGCTTAGCATACCTCTTCCCCCCCCCCCCCCCACCTCATTACAGAGGACAAGTGGATTCAAGGGGTTATAACTATAGTGTATGCGAAAGGTCCTGGGTTCGATTCCCAGCTCGTCCACTACTAAACCTGTTAAGCTGTTGTGCGCAGATAACGTTGTATCTTTTTGTGTTACATTGTATTAGTGGATAGTTGTACTTTTTGGAACTTGACCCTCTATACCATCCTTCTTCTGGTGTAACAGTGATGATATCAAGGGGGTGTTCAGGGTTAGGGCTGTATGTATGTATGTACATACATGTCTGTTATAATTGGAAGTTCCGTTCTATAACCGGGGCAGCAGCAGCAGCAACTCGGCCGGACGGACACAAGCCCGGTTGAAGTATATAGACTACATATATAAGTACAGTACGGTAAAACAACTCAAACAATTGCTAATACCCCCCTATCACATCACTTATCGTGTTTTATGGTCTGAAGATGCCGCGACCTGGTGGTGCAGGTGCACTTTGCTCCTTTTCGAGCCGGGGAGTGGCAAAAAAACCGGTTCTGCTCTCCCGCTAATACCTGCCCGGCAAAGAACGTTAATACACACCACAAACAACAACACCTCAATGAGACAGGGTGGTGGAAAACGACCAGAGACACAATGGGAGAAGAGAGAGGTCATTCCCAGCGATATTCGCCCGCCCGCCCGGGGGGGGGGGTGTCAAACGGCCTGGTCCTTTTTACGATCTGACCTCCCCTCCTCCCCGGACCCATCATCATCATGGCCATCGTTTCTCCCTGCTGTGATGGGTAGTCCAGATCCGTATGGCAGGCAGCTATTAAACGGCTTTTGGGGGGGGGGGGGGGGGGTGGCATCTCGTCCACTTCAAAGATCTGCATCCTATTAATTATCCCCGAGCAGCTGTCCAGAGAAAGTGGGACGTGGAGTTCACCTTTGTCCATCCAGATCGGGATAAAAGATGGCGGGGAACTGTGGGAATATATGCTGTCCATCGTTGGGGCCGGCTGCTCTCGATCAGAACTTGCTAATACTACCGAGGGTGCCAGAAGTGAATGAGGAGGACGGGACGGTGACTGTCAGGATACAGCAGCAGCTCAGAGCGGATCTCACCAGAGGGGATTACAAGATAGACGGTGTGCCCCGGGACTGGGATAAGCAGGATTGTGCTGTCGTTTATAAAATCCAGGAGGGGCGAAGACAGGAAAGGCAAGGCACTTTCCCACGGGGAATGCAACCGACACACTCATCCTCTCGGATGGTACAGAAATACAAGCGAGTCTGGTAGATGTGTCTAACCCGGGTGTGTTTATACGGGCATCTGATCTGGGGAATATAACAGGGGTAATAGTAGGTTGGGAGGGGTTAAATCCGGAACGGGTGGAGGGGAATGTAAAGTTGAAGGAGATTTTAGAGGAGATTCGGAAAAGAGGGGCGGAGATGATGGGTCTCGGTGGGATGGTGGAGAGCGTGCCCAAGATTGTGCTCATCTTTCCACAGACGGAAAAGGGGGAACAAAAAGGGGGGGAAGAAGAGGTGGTGGTGGATATAAAGTGTCTGGCGCTGTCAATGGGTCAGGCGCACAAGGCTGTACCGTTGACGCTGGCGTTATGTCTGGGGGCTGCTAGCTCCATGCCGGGTACTATACCACACCAGCTCAGAAGACAGGTATCAGAGGGCGGAAAGGGGGAAACGGGGGAAACGGGTGAAGTACGGGAGGTGGTTACGATAGGACATTCCCAGTGGCAGAGTGGAAGTTGGCACGGTCATCAGTGAGGATGGAGAGATTTTGTCAGCGGAACTACATCGGACGGCGAGGGTGTTGATGAAGGGGGAGGTGTTCTACTGATTTTGCCTAAGCACTTAAACACACAAGAAGTTTACACATCTGAAATGAACGGTAGGTACTGTTGAATCGTCATCCGTGTTAATAGCAGTAAATTTAAGCACTTCGAAGACCCGGCAGCATGCTAAGGCCAACTCTCGCAAACCTCAATGGACCAATGGACCAAAAGAACAACCCGGAACGGGCAAAAATGTAATCGGCCAGGTGTTGCGTTATTCTCTCTCCCGCCGGGAATTGAACCCGGGTCCCGAGCGGGTCTATATTCCCTTGTGTGAGGGATGATGACAAGCTCATATACTAACCACTATACTACGGAAGATTTGAAGGATATTAAATCTTTGGTTCATGAGTGTTGGCACCCACGGAAGATGTTTTGAGAGAATCTCGGATACCGGGAGTCGAACCCGGGGCTGTTGAGTGACACCTCTACCCCAAAGGGGAATTGAGAGTCAACGATGTTACCGCTACACCATACCCGACTGTCGTTGACTTCAGGAATTTTAGAAGGATCTGACAATGGGTGTGGGTAAGGCAGGTGGGGAATGATGGCTAACCCAGTTGTGCTAAGCGGAATCGGTGATGGAGCCCTGAGCGTCTAGTCTCTCCGGCCCGGCTCCGGGTCGATCTCGATGCTCTCCCCTCGGGCCCTCTGCTAATAAAGGGAGTGTCCTCTTCCTCACGCGACCATCTAAAAACGAGCAAGGGACTATATGCTTAGCCTGGCGTTGTCCGAATGCAACACGATTACAGGGTTTCTGGGGTCTCATGCACGGCGGAGTTCGCTTAGAGGTAATAATTATCTAGACTAATTATCACATGCAAATCGAGTCAATACAATCTACTCATTCACCGGCGTGAGCAGACATAGCTGCAAACAACAACAAGGTCCCCTGCTAGATTCCAGCCGTCCATATGCATATGTTCTTCATGTTTGTTATTATTATATTCCGGTCCCGGTTCCCTCTGGTTCGGCTCCGACATGGAGGAGATAAATTACCAGATTGGGTAATACTTACTTACATATCATGGGCACGTCCCTATCCCTGGACCCGTCACTAAATGCATACGTGCGTAGCACCATGGAGTTAGCTGCTGCTCCAAGGGGCTGGAGACGTTCATATGTTTACGGCCGAACTCACTCACTCGGACCTCTCATGATCTGGTGACAACTGAGCTGACGCATCAACACGCAACAACAAACTTGGCAAAGCTAGAGATAGGGCCGGTAATGTAATTATGTGGGTTATGGGCTGACCGTTAACGCGTTGGCCGGTCTGGCATGTGAGCATAACTAATAACTATCGGTTCCCGGTAAGTAATGTGTTCTGCTGTGGTCATGGGCCTACGTAGTGTGCATACATGCGGTAGTGGGTATGGAAGCTAATTAGTTGCGGCAAGCACGGTACTTCGAACCTCGTCTAAAGAGAGCCGAGAGCCTTAACTTTAGCTTCGCACTGGCGTGGACTTGCGTCGCCTCTGTTTCATGTATTCCTGCCATGCCGTATCCGGATCTTTGACGTTCGGAGTTCACGCCGTGACGTGTGCCCCTGGCATGGCTTCCGGTTTCTTGGCATACCGACACAACGGACAACGGCACGGGCTGAGGCTTGAGAGTTTGCGAGTCCGTGTTGGCATGTGCAGATCATCAGACGCCACGGACGCTTTACAAACGATGCTTACTTGGCACTCTGAGCAGGGGGGTGGGTTTAGAGAGATGACCTAGGTAATTATGTAGAGAGGCCGGTTAGTATAGACAGAGCTGTGGCGATAGAGCAGGGCATAGATACTAGGTATTCATGGTATAGGGTGTTTGCCTGTGTTTGCTGTACGTAACCTGCTAATTAATAGACAGCTGATAAAGTGACAAACAGACAGATATGAGACAGGCAGCAGTCAGGAGGCAGGTACGGACAGAATGAACAACACATGACACCATTCACACATGTCAAACCTTCCCTTGACAGACTCGATACTTTGATGAATGGGAAAAGTCGGAATGATAGACAGCAAGCAGGAATAGAACAGAGTTTCTGTCTATGTTAGTCTTGTCTCGGTGTTGCTTTCAGACGATGATCAATCCCCAATTGACTCCGCCTTGCGCTAGTAGTTAAATTGCCCGTAGTTCGTCATACTGACTTGTAATAAGAGGAGAAGCTCCGACATTCTCCTGGGACGACCCAGCTGGAAGGGTGAAGCCTGCACCGTCGAAGCTCTAGGCAGCTCTGGTAATGAGCGTTTTGGTGCGATCGCCACACCGTTCGATAATACTGCGCCACGCTTACTCTAACCATCTGCCCACTATGAGCGGACTAGCTCCTTCGGCCGAGTTGTGAGCTGATACTGCCTCGATCTGGGGAGGTAAAGTCCGCGAGAACCATCTGGCCCCTGACCCCATGAACGGTCAGATAGTGGCGTTTTGATGGCACAGGCGTACCAGACTACCGGAACCCTGAATAATAATTCCTTCGATGGGAAGCCACCAAACCATCATCATGCCAGGGAACCCTGATCCAGGGGTAAGTGCAACGATAAGAGGTCACGGACTGCAAGCTAGAGAGAGTCGGCAAAACGGCCAGTAATTATTAGTAGAGATAAGCGAGGCAGGTGTGAAGGAAAAGCTTAACCCCTGCTAGACCTGCAAAGCCGATCCTTCGTCTCCCTACCTACACAGTATTCACTAAGTCCTCCGTCCGCCCGAAGGGATGACCCGGGTAATATAGAATTAGAGTTTTGGTTGTTGGTTAGTGGTACGGAGGCGACGCCGATGTCGACACATCCTCCTCACCTTGATTAGCACACAGTGCACACAGTACAAGCTTCAACTCCGCCTCCTTCCCCTTGCTGACAGTCCGACAGGTAATTAGCCAAAGTTACAGAGTCTTTGGGGAACCGACGAGTTATTAGTCTCCATCTACTTCTCAGTCTAAGGTAATAATAGCTAGGTTGCGGCGGGGGGGGGGGGTTTTGGGGTGGGGGGGGGGGGGGGGGGGGGGGGGGGGGGGGGCCCCCCGGCCCCGGGGGGCGGCCGCCCCCCCGCGGGGCGGAATAACTAAACAATAAAAAAAAAAAACAAACAACGCACGGCCCC
>MU853795.1:130879-223140 GCA_033297225.1 Diplogelasinospora grovesii | reverse complement strand
ACGCCCCCCCCCGCCCCCCCGCCCCGCCGCCCCCCCCCCCCCCCCCCCCCCCCCCGCCCGCCCCCCCCCCCGCTTGCCGCCTTAGACTGGGTAATGCATTCCAGCCTGCTGGTTCATGACACTTACAGTTTACATACGATACAGTTACAGGTACGTGCACGCGCACGTTACGCAACGCAACGACGACGTTCACTTTCAACACTTCGCCTCCTCCTCTCCAAACTCCCCTCATTCACTTGTGATGGAGAAGAAAGAAACGAACCCGTTACTATCCGTCGAAACCCACTATCAACTGCCAATAATCAATTATTGGGACGATTAATACATACTGTGCAGTTTCACATGGTGAATAACCCGAATCAGTGTAGTTAGACTTGGTTGGAGAAAGTCAATTCCCCAAACCACAAGATCGACCCCACTGCCACTGCCACTGCCACTGCCACTGCCACATCGATCACATCATCCATCCCCGGGAACAAGTTTTACGCATACAGTAAATCGTATGGCCGGCCGGTTTTTTTTTTTTGGTACTGTACATAATTACCACCTGCCTGAGCAAGTAATTAATTGACAGGCAGAAGAACACCCCCGACACCACCTGCTGCAGCATGCGCCGCTGCTGCTGCGGTCTCCCGATGGATGGTGGGGAGTGAAACCCGGTATGGTATCCATATACAGCTCGTGAGTGAGTGAGTTGAGTTGCCGGCCAGTGGAGAAATTGATATGGCTGGCTGCATCTAGTTCTAGGGTCCATGGATGATCACGTACTGTACATACATACAATACAGGTATGTACCTAGTCTACCCCGAATTTCCAAGTGGTTCACATGGGAAATCACTTGTTGTCCGTAATTAAACCACACCGCACTGCTAAAAATCACCGGGCGGGCAATCTGAGAACATGGAGTACCTACCTATCCAAGTAAGTATTAATTAAGCTTACCTACAAGGTCAAGGTATGCCAGAGAAAGGTAGACAGCAGACAGGTTAGTTAGTTAGTGGATCAAGGTCTCAGGAACCCCTCCTTTTTTCTTTTTCTGGGGTGTATTATCGTGTGTGTATGTACTAATAGTTGTTAGTGTGCAGTGCAGATCTCTCTAAACTAACAACGAACACAACCACCATCACACCCTGCGTGTTTGTCCACGTGTTATTTTTTTTTTTTTTTTTTTTTTTTTTGCCCCCGAGAGTTTTAATTACAGAGTTAATAATAGAGAGTATAGCCAAGTAACAAGTGTGCCTAGACTAAGTAAATCCTAAGTTGGCTTTTCAGTTTTGTCCTACCAAGTCAAAACTCACCGCCCAACCTGGAGGAGGAAGCTAGCTTCGGAGAACTACTGCCACAACATAAGGTTGATGGACAGATCTAAGAAACCGAAACCGGTAGTACACAGTGTGTACACACACACACACGCGCGCGCAAACGCCCATGTTTCTACTCCCACCGCTGCTGGTTGTTCATCCTCGATCTCTGGTTCGGGGGGTCGGACAGATCTACTACTCCTGTTTCTCTCTCTCTCCGTTATGTATGTACATACTGTGTATAGACTGATTGGGACCGCTCTAGCGCTGAATAGCAACCCCTTTTCTCTGAGGAGTAGAAAAAGTTTCACATGTTGCTGTATGTACCATGTGCATGTACAGCTTT
The DNA here is from genome assembly GCA_033297225.1 of Diplogelasinospora grovesii. Lineage (NCBI taxonomy): Eukaryota > Fungi > Ascomycota > Sordariomycetes > Sordariales > Diplogelasinosporaceae > Diplogelasinospora > Diplogelasinospora grovesii. The sequence continues at coordinate 221,492 of MU853795.1, read as the reverse complement.
TTTTTTGGGGGGGGGGGCTAAGCAAGAGTAGAGAGAGAGACGCCAGTAGAAGAGAGACATGATATTACGTCGAATTCGAGCAAGCATTTGGGAAGTCTCGTTGTTTTGTTGTTGACCGCTCATCTTTCTTCGTGTGTATACAACACAACTAATATATCCGGTACCTCCGTCTGAGTTGCATGTCGTGCAATTTTCCCCATCTCACCCCCCCCGCACGGTATTGCGCCTGTCTGTCTGTCTATCATCGGAAAGTATGCATCTAGATTGCGCATCTGAAACCCCCCCCCCCCCCCCCAAAAAATCTATCTCAGATGTGATGTGGAAAAAAAAAATTTGTTCTTCTATCCCTTTTTCCCAATAACAACACCTAATATGTCCAAAATTACTAGCGGTTACTTCAGTGAACTTCCAAAAGATGGTGTGTGTGCTGTGTGTGTGTGGCTCATGACGTGAACCCTATTTCGTTTGAGAGAGCCCAACTTGTTTCTAAGTTTTGTCTTAGCTCTTGTTGCCACACACACACACACACTTTTGAAGTGTACTGATGGTGTGTTTTGCCCCCTCCCAACGAACGTGAGCAGGGGCGGGCGAACTAAACTTTCGGGGATCTCAAAATGTCCGATAAAACTAGCACACACACACGCACACAGCTCTAGCGTAACTCCCCTCACCGACTAGTTATTATCTATCCACTACATACTGTGCTGTGTTGTGTTTGTGCACCATGACCGATGTGCGCGTGTGTGTGTGGGTGGGTGGCGTGAACTGAGACATACAGCTTTCGTGACCTGATCTGATCTCGTACAGAAAAGAAGTGTGTGTGTGTGTGTGTGTGTGTGTGTGTCAATCATCGTATGACCCTTCTGTAAAGTAGAAGTAGACGTGTGTGGCGTGGCAGCAAGTCTTAGATCTCATCCAAGCGTTGCTTGCACGACATTTGTCTCTGTTTAGGTAACTGAACCCACAACATCCCCCAGCTTGTGTGATCATCTCTCTTGCCATCTCCGTCCTTCCCCGCTAGGTGATGATGATGATGGGGTACGGCATGTGTAAATTATCAACATATTCTTTTTTTTTCGCTCTATATATAAAATATACACTAAGTTTGATGTTCTCTAGCTTATTACAAGCTGTAGCTAGTCTAAATCATGATACCGATAAATGTTTTATTGTACACAAACAATGAAGCCTGCCTCCCTGTTCCCCCCGTTCTTTCTTTGTTCCCGCGTCTTTCTCCAAACCTATGTGAAAAAGGTATTGTAGATAGTAATACTGATTCGATAAAGAAAAAAAAAAAACAGACCCTATGAATGACCTAGAACTTGACTAAAGCAAGCCCCTTTGCATCCGTGATGTGCGATTAGCCTTCAAACTCTGATATCCATCTGCATCTCCCCGCCCTCAACACGTTGAGGGGTTGGATCGTAAGCATTTAACAAGAAAACAAGTGGTAAATAAAAGAGAAAGGCATAACGAAGGTCGTACAGTTGCACACATTTGCAAGCGTTCCATATCCGTATTTATACAGTGTCGTCGAAATCATCCAAGTTGCGGTAATAATAATGATTGTCATGGTCCAAAAAGCCAAAAAGCCAGAAAAAAAGTAGTGTGGTGATGGTGGTGCATCAAACGCTGCCGCGACCAATGTCAGCCGTGGGTCGGCGCCTGAGACTCTCGTAGTCGTCGTCGTAGCTGCTTCCATCGCCGTCGCTCAGGCTCCCCCTCCTCTTGCCGTCCACGTCATACTCGTCCCGCTCCGTAGACGATAAGACCTTGCCGTCAGCACCACGTAGTGCTGATGCCATCGCGTCTGACTCGGCACGAGCATTGTTCTTCAAAGCAGGTAGCTGACGGCGTCGGGCATTGATGAACCAGTTGGAGATTTGATCTGCAATGTACTGTTGGCTTGCAGTTCATTAAGGAAGAAGAATCAAGGAAGAAGGCGAACAGGGGACATACTCATCTGTAAACCCGTCTGCCTCATCAGCTCTTGCTTCTCGTCTTCGGTCGGGTACGGGTGTTGTAGATGGCTGATAAACCACGCCCGGAGCTTGTCGGTAGTCTCCTTGGGCAGGTTGCCTCGGCGCTTGCGCTGCTTATTGTCACCGTTCAGGCCCGGTCCTCCAAGCTCCCCAATTCGCATGCAGTCTTGGTGGTACTGCGGCCCGTAACCGGCAGACGAGAACTGGCCACGGTCATAGCCATGTATTGATCCGAGCGAGAGCGACTGAGCTCGCGACGGATGGTGGTAACCGAAGAACGAGCCTGGTCGGAAGGGAGGCCCGCGAGGTTCCATGACCATTCCGCCAGCGTGAGCCATGGCTTGCCCTGCCGAGTCGGGACGGCCATCATCGCTAGAACGTCCCCTTATCCTGGGCATCGTCGCCGAACCCCGGTCAAAGTCGAGATTGAGAAGCCTAGGGAGAACAAGGCTAGATCGGTGCTCCAACCGCTCACGCTCTGAGACCTCGATTGGGGCGGGCTGCTCCCTCATGGGCGGGAGGGCTCCAGTGTGCGTCAAGTAGGGGCTTGTTCGGGAAGCGCCTGCCCAGCTGTCGGTAACGCATCTCGAGCTTAGTGCTGGCGACATTCCCCTGCTCCCCGTCATCTGAGGATCCCTGATGCTTGTTGGACTTGTATACAGCCTTGGGACCTGGCTCGCTCTCTCATCCACCTCTTCGCCAAATGATAACCGCCTGCGCTTTTGCTGGTTGGGAGAATGCACATACTCCGGTGGTGTCACCGCGCCGGCCCCGAGTCCCATGACTGGGGATGTCGTAGATGGAGGTGTCCTGGCATTGGCCTCAGGACGTAGGATTCGGAGCGAGAGCTCTGGAAATGCCTGTACAGCTTGGTCAGTCACGGCTGTCAACACCCGCCGAGCAGTAGTGGGCAGTGTTACCTGGCGGATGGAAGGCAAGGCGACACGCTCAGCATCGCCCCAGGGTCTTGACATGGTAAACTCGGGCTGCCGGGCTTCGTCCCAAGCAAAGTCCCGCTTGAAGACTGAATGAGGAACAGGTTGAGCCATGGCGATCATAGACATCTTGTAGTGACTTTCTGTTGGGTGCCCTCGAATACGACCTGTAGTTCGCGAAGGGCTATATTCCATAAGAGAAACGTAGAACGAGGTGCTTAGTTTCCGCACAGCGGTAACTCCTGAACATCAGTCAACGACCGGGCATATGCACACCACATGGGGATATACAGGGGAGGGTATTCTCGTGCAGTTCAGAAGACTAATTACCTCTCGTTCAGTTGTGGTCAAGAGAAGTCCGAAGTATCAGGTTGTTGAAGACCCGTCCCAACTGGGGGACAACGGCTTCGGCGGTGTTTTTGCGGGGCTGGAATAAGAGGGTGTGCAGCCAGTCACAGCAGGCTGCGGAGAAAGCAGGATGGCAGTTGGGGGTTCTCTTTTGGGAAGGAATCCCGCCAATCGCGAAGACCTGGAATCGTGTGGTTTACTGGCTTGTGTGTGGTGTAGGAGAGTGTCGAGGCAGAATAAACCCAAGAGTGCCCAACCCGGTTCATGAAGACCAAAGCCTCTCTTGCTTCAGTGTGATGACGAGTCGGGTCTGAGAAGCAGCTGATGAAGGACGAAGAGACTGCCGACGACGGCCTTATGTAGAATGCCCAATGTACCTGACCGAGACCTCTTGCTGATCTTGGGGACGAATCCAACGAGCTGGCGCACAGATACCGTTGCTCCAGACGTGCTAGACAAGTGTCGAAGGAATCGAGACGGCGTCGAGTCAAATCCCAATCGGCCCTCTCCAAAAATAAAGCGATCCAGACCACCGGGTGTGGAGGAGGGCAAGGCACATGAATCCCACTTCGACTCCAGAGCTGATGTTGGTTTGTGGAGAGGAATACGGCCCGCTCAGTGTCGGGTAGAAGAGGAGCGAAACGCAGCTTGGGAAAGAGGCTCAAAGGGTCTATATGAGATACTGGAGCATGTGTTTTCTTGGACGCAGACCAGACTGTTTTGATGGAGGCCACTAAGCCAGAAGAAGCCCAGGCATGCGAGCAGGGGGGCTAGGATGACATCGACGTCGAGGCAGAAGACCAAGTGTGGAGGAGAGGGACGGGGGCGAGTTATGTACCGTATTGTGTATGTACTTCCCTTGTCGACTCATGTGCAGCGCAGCCACAGGTAACAGTACGGAACTTGCGAGGGGGATAAAGAACCGGACGGCAACAACAGGTGGCATGCATGTTCCCCATTCACTTACCCCCCAGGACCCACGGTAAAGCTCGGTGGCGTTCCCTTGAGAGACAACGGGCTGAGCATGGCAGGCTCCTGTGGGTGGGACCGGGAGAGTCGTAGGGGCCAGGATATGGCGAAGATACATACAGGGTGCGGTGGGCAAGTGAAGGAGGACCGGAAACAGAGAGTGTGCAAAATGCATGTGTGAGTGTGGGAAAACGACCCATGTGGAAAACAACCCAAGTGACACCCGCTAGGGATGCAAGATGTTGACTAGCAAGGGCCCTCCATATACCACACACACCCCCATACCGGGCCCCTTCCACACCTCCATGACAGTTGCGAAGCTAGATGAAATTGCCCGATGGAAGAAGATTCGTGACAGGGGCATCCCTTCCACGCGTGCCATCGCATATGCACACACGCCCGGTATGTCCAGTGCGGCGCACGGTACTGGGCAGGAAGGGTGGGTGCATGCTTTGGTGAGCTTCGGAAGTGGTGCTCTGGCTCGCCTGTGCAAACACATGCACCAACCACCTCAGCGCTGAACCTGCTAAGGTGCGGAACATGCAATCCCAAATACCGGTCATGCGTAGCATGGCAGGCTAGCAACAGCAGGAGCGCCCAGACGGGTCGCAGGCCCTCAGCACTTTCATTGCGCCGTGGCGTGCACAACTCGCGGAAGCCCGCCCGGCCCATCGCCGGACGAGTCTGACTCACTTATGGTCAATGTCATGTCAAATTAGCTGTTCAATGGGCACGAAAAAAAGAGGCTGAACCGGCCAGAGAAAGAGAAAGTCGGGAAGTCGGTTGAGGCACTAAAGGCGAGAGGCGTTGCTTTCCTAGCCCACTAAGTGCAGGGAGACAAAAGAAGGAATTTGAGCTGAAATGGGATACAACAGTGAAAACGGTCGCCAGAAAAGCTTTCCTGGCTAGTACTCATGGTCCCGGCGGGTGCCTGGAACGCCAACGTTGGCATCCGTCAGAGTTAAGCACTCTTGACCTCGTGATGAGCCGAGTGAGAAAGTGACATTCAGAAGCTCCCCTCAAGTGCTGCGATGCAGTTCTAAAAACTCCGGCGATCCGCAGTGCTGGTAAGCCGGCAAGCATCGGGGCGCGCTTGCCTTGCAAGATTCCAAGCCAGTGTAATCTGGCAGCCGTTTGCCACCATGATTTTATCGGTTTTCAGATGTCCATTCGAAGTGAAATGGAGGACGGCAATCTGGGCAAAAGTGCACAAAAAGATATGTACTGTTTAAACCATGGCGTTGTTTTTGGCGTCCGGCCTAGCGTGAATCGCTAATCACGGATCTGACGCGACGAAATGGCTCCCTGCCACTTGTGCATCCAAGAATTGCTTCTTTTTTCATGTGAGTCCGAAAGTGATCGGACCAGCCGAGCCTGAGGTGAGGCCTGGGAAGCACGCCTTCCTGAACTTTTTGGTGCGAAGCGCGCCTTAAAACCCATGCGCCTGTGAACTACGGTGCCGCGCTAAGGCCCTAAGCCTATTTTGCCTGGTGAGGTTTCTGGTCGCTGTGACCTCACTCGCAGCAGCCATGGAACACAACATGCTGAGCAAAACTCGGATTTGGGTTGTATGCCGCCTTTTCGCCCCCGAGCAAAGCGTACCTTGATGATTCAAAACACGAACATCAATAACATAGAAAGGTGTGTATTGTTGCCCTAATAAGTAGGTTGCGTCTCCTGCAACCTGCCAGACCGTTGTTTCCAGTTCTTAAGTGAATAAACAAACCTCAGAATGACGGAGACGATAAAGGGCATTGACGCCTTGAGCGTTTCTTCAGTTTGCTGACGGTGACAGCTTGTTTCCTCGGTCTCGGGACATTTCGGCCACAGTTGTCTCTGTTCCGATCTCAGCTTTCATAGATGCTGCAAGATACATAGATTTGAGACCTCTAGATATATACGTTGTTGAACATATCCTTAGGTCTCAAGGCAAAGAGGTACGTAAGTTTCGGCCGGGACATCATGTCGTGCAATCTGCGGGGAGTGCCGTGCCGTCCCATGTGAGGACGAATAGCCGTCACGAAAAACTGGGAGCAACCTTTCAAACCGAGATCTCGGTGCCGATATTGCTTCCATGGGATCTTAGCTGTGCCCCGGATTGTTCAGTGCTTCATGATGCTTTGTTTGCCCGCCCTCGACCGCAGCTCCAATCTTGACATGCTGGCACACCAGGCACGGCATAAACGTCCGTCATGAAAAGTGATCAATGAGCGGCGACTAGAGCTTTACGATCATGCAGGCGGACAAGCTAAGCTTCCTGGGAAGCGACGAGCGCGCCCAACAAAAACAATCAGGCATGGTCGCCTTGTCTGGCGTCCAGCATCATATCCGCTCACCTTTCCCCAAGCAGCGACCCTGAAGGCAGCCTGCAGCGGATAGAAACCGGCAGCTGGTATTAGCGGCTTCGTGATCAAACCTGGATGGCAGAGCTCCTTGAGCTGGAATCAGACGCTACCTCACCGGTTTCCCGCGGATTTCCCAGCGTAACGGCTCAGTTGATCATCAAGCATCCCACGTCTGCCGCCAGCAGCTTTAACACCTCAGGTGCCGGGTAGGTGGCGCTGGAAGTGGCACCCTCCGAGCTGCGTTTACAGGGTCTAATAAACGCCAGGCTTGAAAACAAGCAGCCACTGCAATTGTATCCAGCGATAGTTCAGCTAAGGGCTACCGATTACTGAACATACCTCCCTTGAGCGGCCTTCCAAGGTTGGGCTACATAGTATTGGTGGATCAAAGTCGATCATCGGCAATGCTTCGCTAAAACATGGTTCCTAGCAACCGGCATCCTTTCCGTGTGTTCAAACTCACTGTTTGGCTACCTGCTGGGAGCCGGTTAGGTGTGCCGTGCATCCGCCTTGCATCAGCATTGTTTGGCGCATCGGCTGCCTTCTGTGGCGTTATTAGAAGCTCATGAGGCTTCGGACTTTCGTGCAAAATCCCAGGCCACCAGATCAGGAAAAGATCAACAGGTCGCCGGCTTCAGGACAGATCTCGAGACAAAATCTAGCTATGTGCCATCGGATTCTTATCATTGGCCAGGCGCTCAAATGTGCGCGGAGTGGCTGCTCAACGTGCATTTGCTGGTTTGCGATTGGCTTCTTAGATCTGTCATCCGGTTCTTGGAGTTGGGGACCCTCTTCTCTCGACCACTTGAACCTCGTTACCTCGCTTGAATGACCCGTGAATTGAGGCGCAGCAAGTAAAGGGGGAGGGGGGTTTTCTGGGGCCCTGGAAGCCACCCAAAAGAAAACCAGCTAGCGGCAGGCGCGCCGAAAGGAGGGCCACCCCCGGAGAATGTCCCGGGAATTTGGGGAATCGATTCGAGTTGGTGTGGATGGATCTACGGATCAAACATAGGCGAGCATGGGGTCGCAGCCCACGCTACGTGTACCCATCTCGCAACGCACGGGCTGGCGATGGACGTGATTGACAACTGGGTTTTGACCGCGTGTGGTCGGCCGAGCGCCCCTGTTCATCTGTCAAGCACAGCTTAAGATCGCTGATAAGTTGCCCGAGCGCTCGTTTCTCTCACCTGATTTAGGTTATACCAGCGAGGCCCGTTTCTCTTCCTCGGGAGAAAGTTTCGGTTCAGGAACAACGAAGGATCTAAGCCTGCATTCAGCATCCGCTACAAACGCGGCATGTTTCTTGTTCCTGATGGACTGGCTTTCGCTATGCCAAATGTGCTTGGGGATGTCTGACCGTTCAAACTTACTCCAGATCACTCAGTCAGACGTGAAGCATTCCGGACGGGCCCGTAGCCTTGGATCATGGCTGAAGCCGTCCTCCAAGCAGGCAGGATTCGCAAGGTTTCGTTAAAGAACAATCAGTCCGAAGTGGAGATGTGCTGTCGGCGATGCGCCGCCTCGATGACGTTTCGACCTCGTCTCCTTCTCCGGAACTCGACGCATGCGTTGCGACATCTCTCGGGATCCAGTATCCGGACTGATCGGTTAGGTAGTGTGGTCAGCCTGAATGCAAGAGCAAGTCCTCTGGTTGCAGTTGCCCTTTTCTCCTTATTAGGGCTGGCTGCGGATGCTGCTAAAAAATGCGAACATGCAAAATTGTAAGGGGAGATGTGGCCCGGCTGGGTGAAACACATTAGGGGGAAAAGAACATTCTGCGGCATTCGTTCCTTCCACGTTTTTGTCTGGGGGCTTTTCCACACATAAACAGACACGGCCATAGAGAGATGCACCGACAACACTCTGACCCGCTGGCCGACCTTCCGTGTCTCCTTCCTCTCAAGACCTCGACGAAGTGCATTGCCGTTCCTTTGCAGGAAACTACCTACGGCCGGATGCACCTGAGCGAACGAAACCCTTCATTCTATCAGTGGATAATCACAGTACCGTATGGTGAGCCGCCCTGCGGCCCAGCTAATCGAGATACTGCTGTCCTTCCCGTTTTATGTCAGGCGGTGAATACGTCAAAAGCGGGATTCGGCTGACTATCTACAGAATTACAAGATTGAGCCAATCAGCATCAGCACCAACGCACTGGACTTCCTGTGATATGAGACCTGCTTGCGTGACGGGCGTACATACTTGTAGTGCATTCCACCAGTAGCACAGGACGGAGTAATTGGAACACTTGCGGGCGACTGACGGTGAGAGCAGGGTCGATAGTTACAACAGCATGTCCTTCCAGCGAGGTTGTTGAGAATCAACCCACGAGAGCGGCTTCCGTATTTGTGTGGGTCCTATCCTGTTCCCGAGTTTCTATGTTTGCTTGCAGATCACGTACAGTACCCATGCCGAAGGCCTGACCCATGAGGGCAGGCATGACTGCCAACCACCATGACAAAGCAATATGGCGGTCTTACAGGTGTCTCTTGGGCTGCATTTCTCAATTTACATCCGTCCTGATATCCGGGTACACCACTCGATGGCAAACGTGTGCTGGACATGGTGGCCCGCAAAACCCTGACGCATCATCATGGCCAACACGCAGATGGCTGCCCCACGTGTGAAAAGGGAGACCTGCCACGGGGAATGCCATGAAGCTGAGACATGCCAAACAGGTCGTCAACACCAAAGAAATGCGTTGACACAAGCATCGATATGTTTGCGTGCTTCGGGCCAGTCACACCGCCTCCGACCGTTTTCGGGGGTGGGTCTCCTCCGTACAACTTCTTTTACTTCCTTTCTTTTTCCTTCCCTCCCCCGACTTTGATCGGTTACCAGCGCCAGGCGGACATTGGACGCCTAGCTCTGAATGGTTCGCCAACCAGAAGCACTTGCAGGAAGCCCCAGCTGTTTGCATTTCCCACTTGACGTGCTCGGCGGCCGCATGCCTTGCATTGTCTACTGCAGCAACAATCTGGAGAGCTGCAGCAATTGGAGGCCAAGCAGGGAATTGGAGATAGCACCTCTGTTCGTATTGGTTTCCGGTTTCATGGAGCCATCAGCTGATCACTTTAGAGAGCTCAGGTTACCAACGCATTCATTGTCCGAGAAATGGGTATCTGGGGCCCTTGTCTGGTCTTTTCGCCGCTGACCGACCACAAGAGAAGGGGGAAGGGCTTATATTAACTGGCATGTTGTGCACTCATCACGACTGCAGTCAACACCACGAACACGAGAAAGTCGGATCTCAAACTCTGACCGACACAAGGTCTAGCCCGATCCGGTGTGCAACAGAACTCAACCCCAGGTAGGGGATAAAAATGGAGTATCACCAGGGGACTAAAACGTTTCCTCATTCGGTCCCGTACATATTCGTGGGCATGCAATGGAAAGCCTATTTGCTGCTGGTAGCCCCAAAAGCTGTCGCTACCCGTCATGATGCACGTCTGTCGATATTGAAGGGGTGTTACCATGCCGTGCAACAGAGGCTCGGCGGCGAGGCTCCTGCGCCCGATACCTTCTTGAGCGGGCATCACGAGCTCGTCACCGCTCCTCCGTGCTCGCGCGTTGCAGAGAGACGAATTGAGGCTATCCAGATGATCGAAACACGGGTTGAATAATCGGAGCGGCCGTGATTAATTTACAGATTGACGCATGAACCCTGGCAAATCGAGACGGCCCCGCTTGCTTGCCAGACAAGTGGAGTGTCCCTGTCAAAGCCCCCTGCCAGGTGTCTCGCCGAATTCGCGACAATTTCCTGGAACGGGCAAAGAGCGACGGGAACGGACGATTTGTCTTCTTGTCAAAGGTGTCAATGCTCCCGTCGTGCCAAGAGAAACAGATTTCTGGAAGCAGCACGCTCCTCGGCAAGTGGTGGGCCTGACCCGCGTCCAAGGATAGCCCCGGAAGATATCCGTGGGTCTCAGTGGGAAAAGGCACTGACCGACAGCGCAAGGATGGGAAAGACCACCATCACGTCGCCGTTCACGACGGGACCCCGTCACACGAAAGCCAGCAAAAGAACCAAACAAAAAACCGCGGGCTGGCGGCACAGCTGAAACAACCTCACCCCCATTACGGCATTCCAAAACGGGCCCCTAAACCCCGGAATCGAACATGTCAGCTGGTGAAATGTGGAGGGAGAAAAAGGGAAAGAAGACACGGAAGGGCGCATGCCAGCTGCCAGTGCTTATTCAATGTAAACCTGACCGACTCAACAACCTGACCCTGCCGACACCCGCCCGTTGCCAGCAGCCCTACTGCTAACTAAATAGGTACGGAGTACTAACGGTCAACGCGTCGATGACATGAAACAAGGGTTAGTACCTCAGATATGTAAGTCATCTCATCTCCGTCCGATGCGGCAAAGAACTTTGACAGCATTCCATCCGAGCGAGGCTCTTGCCGAGCCGTCATTACTTTAAAAGAATAACGGTCATCTCCGTCCCCCGGCATGCGAACGGGCAGCAAAACGCAAAAAAATTAACAGGAAACGAGGGGCTTCGTTGTGATATCAGACCTGTCAATTCCTTTCTCGGGTGCACACGAGCCTCGTAACTAACGACGTCTCTGTGGTCATGGCGTGTGGTGACACAAGGGCGGCGATGACAAGGGGTATGTACGTATCTGCGAAACAAAATGCAGAGTGCTTGAAAGGTTGGAACAACGTCGCCAATCTTGCAGGACGGCAAGGAAAAAAGAAGAAGAAAAAAAGGTGGGTTGATGATGGGCTCAATGGGGGGATCTTGGAAGAAGAAACCACAGCCAGTCGATAACGCTTCCACATCTCAATCTTGGGAAGCTTTCTTGTTGGTTTACTTATTTGTTGTTTGGGCAAGATATGCGGGCAAGACATACATGCATACATATTGGTCGTACCCGGGAAAGTTGATTGACTGGCGGGGATGATGGGCGCCAAGATACAACAAGGCCGATCATTCATGGCAGCCCGCCCAGCACACACACCACATAGTTCTACCACACACACACACACGCACACACACACACACACACACACACACACGCACACACACACACACGCACACACACACACACACGCACACACACACACGCACACACACACACACGCACGCACGCACACACGCACGCACACACAGACAGCCTACATAGCCCAGATCCAGGATAGATTGCAGCACACATGCGTGCCGACTATCACATTCCACATTCCAGTCAAGTCAGTCAATCCACACAGTCACATTCGGATTAGGTAAATAGTACGTATTAGAACGGGGCGGGGCGGTGACCGAGTGTGGCTGGCTGGCTGGCTGGCTGGCTGACTGACTGACCGACCACACGGCGTGCGGTGCGTGCGTTGCGTTGCCCACGGGTAACCGCATCTCCGTTGACATGGAACAGCTAGGCAGCATTTCCCTTTTTTTTTTTTTTGTGTGTGTGTGTGTATGTGTGTGTGTGTGTGTGTGTGTGTGTGTGTGTGTGTGTGTGTGTGAGATAATAGATGGGGAAGGTCGCACGAAAGCGGTGCTTCAGCTCCTTGACCGCCTCCGCAATGTTCTCTCCCTCCTCTCTCTCTCTCCGCAATTCATCCATGATGAATCCAGCCATGCAACGCACCAAACAAAACCGACCCCGCCTCGGGCCCGTACCCGAATTCCTGGGAAAGCCATATGGATCTCGGTGTGTGTGTTCAAGAGTTTTTTGTCTGGGGGGGAGGGGGGATTTTCGGGAACTCAAGCTACACAAAAACTTTATTCCCCCACGGGAAGGATAAATTTATTACCTTATTAGTTAAAATAGCTGAGGTCTGAGAGCTCGGTGATTACGGGTACTTGACTGACGGCTTTGCTAATCTATCTCTCTCTCTCTCTCCCTATCGATGGTTACACACTGGGAACGTCACACAGCGGGGTCGAGGTTCACCGGGGGGGAAGAAGTGGAAATGTCGGTCAGCTTGTCTACACACTGTACTGTATATATCCTTGTGATCTTGATGATGATGATGACGATGAGACAAATCCGCAGAGGACGGTTCCTGCAGCTGTATAATTAGTCTGTATATATGCCTATATAATGGAACCCGATTTCGTATGCGGGGAGAATGAGGGAACAGATCAATTAATATACAATGTTTTTCATTAAGATGCATAACTTGTAAAGTGTGTGTGTGCAACTGACGTTCGCAGCTACACATTACGGCTGTTTTTTGAACAGGTTCCGTCCCTGTCTAGCTAAGTTTCTAGTGACACTTTCCTTTTGGGGATTGACAGGCGGTTCAATGACATATTTTGAGGATCTTTTTTTTATTATTATCAAGTTCAGTTCCTTTTCGGTCCCGTCTCGGTGGAATACCCGGGCGGACTAAGGTCTACTTTTAGTCAAGTGACGGTTACACGAACAACCCACACGGCCCACGGGGACCCGGGTTGTCGGGGCACTTCCTCCACGACAAACAATGCTTGGAAGATATACGGTGAGCAAAAGTCGTACGAACAGATATGTGCAAGCTTGCTGTCAATCTCGAATATGTAGTGGTAGTAGTAGTAGGTAGTACCGAGTAACAGGCTGTGTGCAGTGACACAAGCTTGGGTCGCGTATTCGGATATATCTGGGTGTGCCTTTTTATAAACAGCTGCCATATCTGGATGCTCGTACGGAGTATGTACACACATCTCAGACTACTGCAGCTCTCCATAACTACATACGAGGTGAGTATGATGATTCACACCTACTACTACCACCCCTTTTTTGACCTGACACCACTATGGTCCATCAACAGCACAACTTGACAAGCCCGTGACAACTGTGACGTAACGTGACGTGACATGACAGCTTTTCGCCAATTCTCACTCCGGACCGATAGCATCTATCTACCTACGGTAAAAAGGTTCCGGTAGTTAGTATGTCTCTCAAGTGAGATGGGTGGAATGTCTCAGATCTGATCGACATCAACCCTTCCCAAAAAGGGAATATTGTGGGCATTTCTTCCATAACAGGCAAGACAAGACAAGGCAGGATGTTCCAGATCTCGATTACGTATTCCGGTAGTGCATATACGGAGTAATATAATACTACTACCCTTACACTTAGGCCCCCCGAGTCTGTATAAGGGACCGTACTGTATGTACATTCTGCCATCTTTTGGACGGGGATGCAAGGCTGTGCGGCTGTACTGTAGATCATCCCTTCCAGTACCGTACTTTAATAAAAGGCAGAATAATAAGGGGGGGAGGGGGAGGATATCCATCAGCGCAAGTCAACCCCAAATCGGGTATCACAGGCGAAAATGCTCCATACGATTGGATGTCACTTGCTTTTCTCGCCTGTCACGGTTAAATCATTCCTTTGGGGTCTTACCTGGTTTTGACCCGAGGAAGATGATCATCCAGGTACGAATACTACCTTGGACTACTGTGTACCTTGTTCAGTGGTCTGACGGTTTGACATATTGACAGCAGGCACGCACGAGGAACAGACAGGGCACGGGAGAAGTCAAGGGGTTTACATATGTGTTATTAATCCGTAATAATCCGCACGGTTAGTTAACGCTATGACTAAAGACTGCAAAACGGGAAGATCTGAAACATTTGGGTTATGTAATGACGCCCGGCTTTGCTTTACAGGGCGACGACACACGCGACACACACACACACACACACCGAGTAACAAACAAAAGGTCCATCCAAAGACGGTCATGAAAAAGGAAAGGTAATGGTAAATAGACGACATATCATCATGTTATTGTCTCGGTTTTAGTCTGATACAGGAGACCAAAACACAAGAAAACAGGTGGACACACGTTGCTGACGCGTTAGTTTAGCCCTGCCCCTTAGCTTAACTGTCAGTTCTGTCACGCCCATGGAACGCACAAGGACAAGGACAAGGACAAGGACAAGGACATGCCCTTCGGTGTCAAACAGGCAGCGATTGTAGCGCTCCGTCGGCTGCTCCGCATGCGATGCGATGCTATGCTCCGCTACGAATGGAGCCTTTTACCTTACTACGTACGGAACTGCTGGCGCCAAGTTTTTTGACATGTTCCGTAGCTATTCCGTGGGTGGGCACTTCTTTTCACCTTGTCACGAACGATTGTACGATACGATGTGGAAGTTGCCGGTGACTGACAGTGACGGGCCGGTGAGGTTCCAGAATTCTCCCGGGGTTTGGTTAGAGAGTTTTTGGCGGTTACTACCCTCCACTTACTTCTTCACGCAAGAGGTTGTAAGGGTTAGCGTAGCATTTTTTATCTCCAAACAGTCAAGCACGCACACTAGTGTACTACGCCGCAATCATGCATATCTGACGCATGCCAGGCCACGCCACTCTCGTTTGACACTTTTGCCTTCAGTGCAAGTTAGTTAAGTGGTATCAGCTATCCGTGGATTGATGTGATACGACTTTGCACTGTATCGTTGCGTTGCGTTGCGTCGCTTTGCGTACTGTACGTGCTCTTCCTCAATGCCGGACGGACCAGAAAGATGCGAAAGAGACAAGGGGAGACTTCCAGTTCACCGGGTTGAAGAATGTCTGTTCTTCGCTTCAGGTTTCCTCATACCTGTACATAACACTATGGACGCGCCGAGATGGTCCCGAATAAGGTCCTCCTCCCGCATGTGGTAGTTATATGTATGCGAGACAAAGGACTCGCTTCCCTCCCCCCCCTTTGTTACCACACGCACACATATGTAATGCAGACACACATATAGTATACAGTAGCGGTATTAACCCCGTCGTTGCGTGCGGTGTGCGTATGCCGTATTCGCGAGGTTCGCCGTTTAAGTTCGGCTGTCCGACGCGCGGAAGAAGGACTGCCGATTTTACCGTTGTATCCTGAATCGGTGTCCAATGTTCGGGTGAAAGTCAAGAGAGAGAGAGAGAGTCAGGGGAGAGAGAGACAAGAGCGACGAGGCGAAAGTGGAAAGCCAAATAGTCAGATGACAACTTCAGCCACGCCGCCTCGTCGTTATCTTTAGTTGTCACGTCCAACTTCCTAACTGGACGCCCGTTGGAACGGATGTTCAAGATCCGGGACTAGGGAAAACCGTTAGTGTAGAGTCTAAAATACCCCAAAAAAAAAAAAAAATGGCGCTGAACGGGTAAGGTGGGAGTGACATTTGACAGCGCTAACGTGTGCCATCGCGCAACGCCGCGCCCCGAAAAGGAAGAACGTGAACGATGACAGCCCTCTTTTTTTACAGGGAAGTTGTCGGTCAGTCATGCTTAGCGCTGGCGTTAGGGTAGTCGCCGTTCTTACACTGTATCTTTCCATAAGAAAGCACTGTCTGTCATGAATCTCTCTCTATTTCAAATCCACGGAGAGTGGCCAGTCAGTCGGCTTGGACGGATCGGAAGAAGGGGGTACACACATCCCAAGCGAATTCCAATGGGACCCAATCCAACAACTTGACAAGACGCACTAAAAAAAAGTTAAAACAGCGTTTCCACGCTATCACATGTGGGTGGACAATGTGGATAACCCCACACAACATGAATCGAAGAAATAAGCGTTTCGTCGTTTGTTTCTTCGTTCGTTCGTTCGTTCGGCAGCCCGATGGTTATTATGGGACCCTCACTCTCCCAATCGAGGGATATTTCTTTTTGTCTTGTCCTCTGTCTTGTTGTTTTCTTTTCCATGACTTTGCATCTCCGTAAGGCGGCAGTGAGGTGGCTTTCAAACGGAGAATTCGCCGACTCGGTCCTAGATTCCTAACTGGCCGACCTGCCGAGGCCACCCTTTCCCTGATTCCCCTTTCAGGGTAGTGCAGGTGTCTCGCTAGGAACTTTTAAACTTTAGTGCCCGAAGGGGACGCCACCACACACCAACAAGGGAATCAGAAGAACGAAAGCAAAGGAAAAATATGATATGTGACGAAACTAGTGGTGACACACGGTCCAACGGACGGATAGCAAGCCCCCGAAAAAAAGAAAGGGGAATCGATGAACGGAGAGAAGCCGAACGGGTCACTCGAGGAAGTTTTTGTGGGATCATCCATCTTTGAGAATTGCTTTTTTCCTTCTTCTCTCCGTTCCACGCAGCTAAAAATCCAGGGCAAGGGGACCGGGGGAGCCCCAGAAACCCCCCGTAAACCGTATCATGCTGACGTTTCCCTTTGAGCCTGCGAGACAGG
This sequence comes from Diplogelasinospora grovesii, assembly GCA_033297225.1. Lineage (NCBI taxonomy): Eukaryota > Fungi > Ascomycota > Sordariomycetes > Sordariales > Diplogelasinosporaceae > Diplogelasinospora > Diplogelasinospora grovesii. The sequence continues at coordinate 204,807 of MU853795.1, read as the reverse complement.
CAGGGCTTTCAGGGCTTCACTTGCTGGGCTGCACAGTGTGCGTTGCCCCGAAATTATACGTCCCCGATGATGTGATTGTGAATGGGCGGGACAGAAGGGAAAATGGGATAGATGGCCAAAGCGCCTGTCAAAACCCCCCAAACGGGACAACTTACCGGCGGGCGGCGGGGCGGTACAACACACGCATGAATTGGTGATCCTGATCCCTTCAACCAAGATCTGTGTTCGGCACAAGTGTCAATCAATCTCCTCGCGTATGTCACAAAGTAAAGTATCTATATACATATATCGCAGTCAACATATGATTCTTACAAGGGCAGGGCTAGCTGCTGTCACAAAATTCACGGACGAATCGCATTCTTGCACTTTTTCCCAGCGACAGTCGCGAGTTGTGGATCTCTTTTCGTTTGACAGCTCTGACAAGCAAGGGGGCTCATAATGCCGTAAGTTTACGTACGTACATAACGTTGTGCCCTTGCTCCTTGAGTTATTTCCACGAAAACTCGGGTCCGATGTTCAAACTCCTCTCTCCAGGTTAGACCACGGTTTACACAGATATAAGGCACCAGGACAATATCTTGGCCTTTACGCCCCATCAGGAGGTCGTGCAGTAGGGCAGGGCAGGGCAGGGCAAGGGACCTGTAACCGATGTGACGAAGTGAAGGGGGATGCATTGCAGCGACCGGCGCCGAAAATCTTGCTTGTGATAGAACGACACTATTCCCAAGGCCACGATGCAAGAACCGCCATACTGTGCTGGCATCCTGTCCCTATGAGTGAGACTGGTTTGTCGATCATCACCACTTGGCCTCACGGAATTCAATTTCATTGGTCTTCTGTGGATAATTCGGCTTTCGCTCTTACCAACCTACGTTCTCGGATTTTACGGCTTCCACTGCGTGCGTACGCCGTGGAGGGCTGGCTGTATGTGATGTAGTACGGCCGTATCCGTGTTCTGTCAAGATGATGGGTGTGGATGCCAAGATGGGGCTGTATGTATGCTTGCTTGTCATTGGGTGTATGTATGTGTGTGTGTGTGTGTGCAAGCCAAAAGTTAAGCAACAAAGTCAACCGACTTTTTCTATTCGTTCGCTACCACGCTAATTACCTAGGTAGCGAATGTCTGCATGTATTCCATGCGTCAGAAGGAAGCAAATGTCAAGTTTGTTTGCAGTTCCGCCCGCCGCCGCCGCCAGCCCGCGCCGTTGCGGATTGCGGCTGGCCCGATTTCGATCTCGCTGCAACGATACAACGATCGGGGCACCCAAGGAGGCGTTCCAAATCACATGCGGGCGGTTCAGCCACTCACATGACCACGCCACTCACACACCACTCACGCTGTGGCATCCGCACGGCACTTTCTCAACGACCCCCGACCCCCCATGAACAACCCCAAAACCAGAACCAAAAAAAAAAAAAAAAAAAAAAAAAGAGGATAAGACGATGAAATGAAAGCCCGTGGATTGACGCATGCTGGCTGGCAAGTCATCACTTTGTCATCGACCAATATTTTCTTGGATTAACAACGATTTACGCAAACATGACGAATATATAACACAGTACTGTCGATGTTCTAACCGCCACTTACGACGTTTACTTTACTTCACACTTCCACTTCCGCCGGACACGGACTGCTTGCATCAAAATTCCTGGCATACACAGCACAGCTGTACATTACGCTACTGAACCTCAGCCCAAACTAGGTAGGTAGCAAGCAAACCCGGCCGAGAAGGATCTGTGGTGGATCTACAGGGTAGTTCTTTACCCTGAACAACGACCGAGGCAAGACAGGACAGGCGATGGGAACCTTGGATCAACCGAAGACAAGCCGGACCCGGTCCATCATCAGCCCCCGGTGCTTGTGATTGCTAGGTAGGTTGCGATCTCTCATGCCGCCCGCCCGCCCGCCCCGGCCCCTCTGTTTTCGGGGCTTGTCCAGGAGGAGGAAGGAGTTCGTTCGGATTCGAGTCCAGGTATTACGTAGTAGTTGTAGATCGGCAGATGTCAACAACCTCATGGGAAGTATACTACACAGTACATACGTCCAACTAAACACAATGCAACTGTAACAAAGCACTCGGGGTTAACTATCAGGCTATGGTCACCCGAGTGCCACTGCCAGTGTGCATGCCAGGCGTCGGTAAGTGCCATGCATAAGGTAGGTAGGAATGTGACAAACATTGACAGCTCAGGGTAAACTTCTTGCCTGCTGGGTACGAGCTGCATTGTGAACTTTGCTGTACATACACGCCTCCCGTCAAACTTACATCTGAGAGCATCGGAGTTGCATGGTAGGGTAGTTATGATCCTCGTAAGGATACCGTGTACGTTTTCCCTCATGCTTGTTTCGTCCAAACTTCCAAACCTCCTCCAATCGGCTTAAACTAGTGACCTATATAGATGGGAACCTGCGAGCCAGTCGCGACACATGTACATACCCCCAGCAAAGAGTGAAGGTGCGGTTAAGTTAAGGGGGGGCGCGGGGGAGACGTCAAACTTATGGGTGGCAGTTGAGACAGATGTAGAGTGGCTGAGCTTGTCTGAACAGAACCATCATAACAGCAAATCGTCCTCGGCCAAACATGCTGAAGAGTTGCTTCGGCTCGGAAGTTTGAGAGTTAATACCCAATCGCATCAACAGTGGATGACTACTGATTGACACACTGACAGCTTCCCTATTATCACGCGGCGCATGCATACATCTCCTGTGCAGTACACATCGGTAACGCCCTCAAGAAAGTGACAGTTTGCGAATACGGGTTTCTACAAAAACTCCTCCAATCGGCTTCGATGAGAGTCGACGACATATGCATGTCTGAGCCCGCCAGAAGGGAAACATCACACCATCAATCAATGCCTCCTCGTTGAGAGACGGGGCGGAAGCAACCTCTCCGGAGGTTGCTACTGTAATTATTATGTACTTATTAGACTACATAATTAGCAAACAAGCAGAGAGGAAAAACAAAATATCATATGCACATCTAATTACTCGTCCAGTCAAGGCAACCGCGTCCGAAGGTTCTTCGGGGTTGAGTCATTCATTCCTTTCTCGATCTAATTATGTTGTCCTGGTGAGAGGCATCAGCATCAGTATTATTAAGTTAAGCTAAAATTAGCAGCCCAATCGATGTCCTCCTATTATCTATCTGCAGCATGCTACTACGTACGATTGATATGAGATCTTTTATCAAGTCTGATTGATATATGTGCGGCAACACACTCAGAGAGACAAACAAACAGACGGCCTGAATGATCATGATCCTCAGGTTCAACCTCTGCGTTCCCCTCTCGTAGCTTAATTAACTCTTTTACGTTGTGTTGTCCCCCTTAGATTTTCATCAGGGTGTAGCACCAGGAGTGGCACACAACATGGAAGATACAACAGCTACCAGAAATTTTATATATGTTGGGGAAAGGAGAGATGAATTTTGTTATGCTTGTCGCCTACCCCGATGACCTAGAACTACCTAACCTATTACCTCAAGTGATAAATCTGAACGCCCCCCCCCCGGCCAGACAACAAAATAAAGAAAAAGCGCACACAAGAAGACAGATCTATCAGAGGATGTCTAATCCATCATTGAGTATATCTATCTCCCCCCCTCGCACGCTTGTATGGTATATGTGCGCCTAAATAACCAACCGTCGACACCATTCAAACGCGCCGCTGCTATCCGGCCCCAACGCAATGGTTAAAAGAAAGGAAAAGAAGAAAAAACCCCCAAAGGTAAAAAAACGAACTCGGCAAAGAAAAAATATACTAAATGTTTAATATGCTCCAAGATGTTTTGGACATCCCATCATGTCTTAGACCCAGTAGACACGCAAGAAAAGAAAGACAAAAGCCGAAGATAAGAAAAGAGAAGCAGAAGATGAGAGAAGAAAGATGAAAAAGATCATGAACTCAGAGGGAATGTGGGTTATCGTCCCGAATTCCTAGCAGTCAGTCTCCCCCAAATCTGCGGCCGCTTCCTCCCCTTCTTAGCCGACCCTTCATCCCCTCCCGTCCCAGCAGCCGTGCTAGCTTCATGCTTCTCGTTGCCAGCCTTTTGGAACGCCGGGTCATTCTTGAGTCCCTCACTCTTGGGGTCTATCTCGTCGTAGTCATCCCCATATGGGTCACCGAGTTTGTCGAGTTTATCTGCTGGGTAGCCTTCAGTATGCTGCGGGTATGCAGTCTCTTTGGCCCCTGTGCTAGAGGACTGTAGTCCAGCCTCGCGCATCTTGTCGAGTCCACTCGCGAGTGGCCCGACTAGTGGTGCCTTGAGGTTGTCAAAGTACTCGTCATCTTCCCACTGTTTTCCCTTGGTATCTTCGCCAAGTGTTTCCCACTCGGATCCGGAGCCAGGCTTGAAAGGGGCAGAGTAAGGCGGGGCAGGACTCTTGATGGAAGCATAAGAGAGCGTCCTCGCAGGCTTTAGTGTCTGCGCCTTTTTGTAAAGCTGCGGGAAACGCGACTCGAACTCTGCTTCAAGCTCCTTCTGATGCTGCTCTACAGCCCGTGTCCGCTCCATCTTCTTGGCGGGCATCAGCTCCACGGGCGGCACGCGGTGGTCCTCACTCTCGAAGGCTTTCAGCCATGCATCGTACCGCTTGTGTCTCTCGTCCGCTTCCTCCTGATCCTTGGGGACAGGCTGCTGTCGAAGCCCATCCAAGTATTCTTTGGCTTCTTGGCTCATCTTGCTTCCGCTGATGTGCTTGTCAAACGAGGCCGAAAACTCCCGATAATGCCCCTTGAGAATGAAGCACTGTCCTTGCCAACCCTTTTTCCGGAACTTCTCAAACAATGCGTCAGCGACCGGACATTCCCAGTCAAATTCAACCACCCGGTCGTACAAGACAACACAGCGCGATTGGAACCGTTTGCTGAACGTCCGCCGGCTCTGGTCGTCTACAAAGGTGTCTTCAATCATCTCCAGGGTGGTGTTCTGTATGAAACTGAGTGGTGCACGGAGGTTGATGGCTTCGTGGATGTGTGACTTTTCAAAGTCGGTTGGCGAGCGCAGGTCGACTAGAAGAACGCTCTTGGACGGGTAGATCTCCAGTAACGTGTTCAGCTGTCCAGGTAGGATCATGCGGGCTCCGTCTTTGACCTCGGGAGGGTGGTCATCAATCTTGAGGTTCTGGAGGTTGTACTTCATCCTCTCCTGCTGACGACGGTGGTGAAACCAGAGATGGATGTCGGCTGTCTCGACGCCAAGGTTTGAGGCGAGGAACTCGGTAACGGCTACATTCGGTTCTGGTTCTCTCTGGAAGTACTCTTCGAGGCGAGCGACAACATGCTTAGCTAGGGGCGGTCCCTCGGGGATGTCTCGGTCGGGGATAAAGGTTGTCTTCTTAGAGCTGCGGGCTTGGTTGAGTATCATTGTTCTTGAGATGGTCTCGCTCAGGGATGGTTGCGTGTGGTCGGTCTCGTATCCGCCGCCGGGAAGAGTCGGAGGGGCAGTCTGTTGACGCTGAAGCATGCCCAGCGAAGTTGTCGAGGCCACGTTCCTCAGGGGCCCGCCGAGGTTGACTGACGAGGACTGTGGAGGGACGGGTGTTCTAGCGTATTCGGTTCGCATGCCTGCTGCCATTGCAGAACGGCGGTCTTGGTGCTGCTGCTGCTGCTGGATGCTGCTAACTATCGAGCGGCTCCGACCAAGTCCACCGGGGCGTAGCGTTGAGCCGCCAAATGTGCTGCCACCGTCTATAGCGGGGGATAATGTTGTGCCAGAAAAGAAAGACTCGGTGTCGGCACGCCTGAGCTCGGGAGGCTCCATCATATCTTCTTGCTCGCCCACTGCCACCTCAGCACCCACGGTTACGGGGTCCGCTGCCTGGGCTCGAAGGAGGTTATTGGACCGGATAAAGGCCACAAAGGAGCAGGCTGGGTCGTCGGGTAGGAGATCCCACACCATGACTGGCAGTGAGAGCAGCAGCAGAGTCGAGTGGCTCTTGAACACACCCTGCACCTTGACGTGCTTGGCGAGAGCAGGGAAGTTGGACAGCCACTGCTCCCAAGCGTTGAGGTCCAACCGCTGGTCATCCTCAAGTGCCAAGGATATCATGACGTGAGGGTGGTCTTCGTCGGGCTCTGTCGCGCCTGGAATCAACTCATCCGGTGGAGGGACATGCTCTTCAGCCGGTAACCTCTCTTGTTCAACGCTCCTTGCTGCAGGGAAACCCAAACCCGGGTGCTGCGGGCGGTAAGACAGCTCCTTTGGCGGCGAAGGCGGACGCCGTTGTTGAGGAACGATCCTGCAGAGCTCGATGCTAGGTGCCCGGTGATTGGACGTCATCATGAAGTGCACAGGTGTTGACCGAGCCTCGAAGTGCTTTCCGTTGATCAGGATTGGCCGCGGGTGTTTGAGGCGGGCGAGGACCTCTGCATGCAGCATGGCTGCTGAGAATGTCCGTAACCTCCATTCCTGAAGTACCTCGATCAGTGCGTGGGAAAATGAGTACCTGCCCGGATCAGGCGCGATTGCGTCCCAACTCGATGCTGATATCGTTTCGGTGGTGCTCTGTCCATTTGGGAACGTGGCACTTGCTGCTCCAGCACAGCAGTCAAGAAGGATCAGTACGTCTGATGCGGATCTTTCTAGCAGGGTCTGAATAGCGGACCACTGCAGCCAAGGTGATGAGGGGTGACGTGTGCTACATCATATCGTTAGGTAAGAGCGTGACGAGGGAAGGAGCGAACAGCAGGGACAAAAAGTACTTACGCACACCACGTACTCTGCCTCGACTCGTCTATCCTCGCGTGACCTCCATAGTAAACGATAAACAAGGTGTCTTCTGACTCATGTTTCTTGATCATGTCACCAATCTTGAGCATGAGTTCGAGGTGGGCATTTTCGGATGGAATGGCGAAGATATCTGTCTCGAAACTGTAGTCCTCCCGCAAACACTTCTCCAAATCCTCGAGCTCGGGTAGCACGAATAGGTCATCGCAACTCCAGTGAAGCATCAATGCCTGCACTTTCGAATACCTCTGCGATGAGCGACCGCGATTGGGGAACGCCCTGCCGGCCGACTCCTGAAGGACCTGGGCAAAGCTCTCGAGATGCTTGACATGGTAGCTAACACGGCTAATATCATGGGTGGCCGATGGAGCGTCGCATGCAGAGCCATACTGACAGTTATCCAATGTTAGTCACCATCCTGCCAACCCAAAAATCACAAACAGAAACCTACAGTCGAGTCGACACTGCTCATACTGCGTTCGTCGTGACCCGGCCTCCGGGTCCGGAGCGTCATGAAAGACGGAGGGGCGTCCATCGTAACTGGCGGCAGGCAGCAGACCCACCTGGTTTTTTCAATGAGGGGCGTCTAATTGAGCCGTTATGAGCTCGCGCGTAAAGAGCTCTGCGCGGATTCTTGTCGCTGCATTCTTCTTCGCACTTGGGATGAAATCTGACGACCTAAAGTCTTTGTTACGAAATGGCAACCGAGAAGAAGGAGGAAACCGGAAAAAGCCTGTCAGACAACCTCCAGGTTTTGGGTCGTCTTGCATCGCTGTCTGCTGTCGTGGTAGGGCGGCTGAGCAGACGGGAGGCCCGGTCACCATTTCAGGTTTAGCGGCCCTTGTCGCGGTGAAGCTTTGGGAAGCGCTCCAAACTGATGGCCGAGAGTGGGTCGCACGTTTGAAACCCAAGAACCAATCGCCAGCGAGATGCGGAAGCGGCACTGTCCGACCGGTCGGGTGTGGGCCGTGTGGCCCGACAGGTTGTGGCTTTGCTCCAGAAGTGAGGCGCGAGCTGAGCTCCCCACACCATTTCCAATCAGCAAGCTATCTCATTGCCGGGCCACAAACACGCTGGTCATCCATTGCCTTCCTATTTCATCTCCGAATCTTACTTCTTTCGCTGTCTCGGTATAGAAGCACGTGACACAACATGAGAGAACGAATCACTTTTGTCCAGCGGCTTGGTGACGCGCTGGACCCTTCGGTACTTCAGATTGCGGGCGGAGTCATTAGCGGTCCAGAAATAGCTGCCGCACGTGAGGATCGGCTTACATTCGCGACGGATGAGTTTCCGGACGAGCTGTGGTTATTGTTGAGAGGGATACACCAATTGCACATCAGATGGGCCAGTGCAGACGCCTATGAGGCTGTGAGCCCGTTCCTATCCAGGCTACCTCCCGGATTCCACGCATTCCTTACGCCGGAAAGCAAATCCTACACAGAGTCGTTAGTTTGACCCGACGCGTGACACAAGGCTCTATTCACATCTAATGCGGGATTGACAGACCTAAGCTGTGTGCAATACTGGCCGATATCTTTGGCAAGCTCGACTGCTCCACTCCAGCCGTTCGTTGTCCCTGTTGATGCTGTTCAGGCAGGACCTACGTGTTATTAACCAATAGGTACAGGAATCATTCACATCGCTACCGCATGACCGCTTCTCTCACTCAACCAGCTTACAGTACTACCACCCGCTCGACGATCTGTCACACTTCATTCGGTATGCAAAAGAGAAGCTCTGCCCGCCCGCAGACGCCTCTTGTGTCACCAGGGTAGACAGCCTTGCCAAGGCGAGCTCGCTGGACATCTCCTACGATGAGATATCCCATGCGCTCAAAGTCACCGCCACGTGGCCCTACCAGCGGCAGCCTGTTCAAGTGACATCACGACCACCATTCCGCACCGAAGTCGGCATACTCTCGGCTGACAAGCCACAAACCCTCGAGCCTCACGAGCTAGGCATCTCGGGCCTTCTCACAGTTCTTGGCCAAGACCCCGAACCCAAACCGACCCTGTTTTCGTTTGCTTCACGCCATAGAGATGCCGAGTCCGCCTTTTCAGTGAAGTGGATGGAGCCAACAGGTCTTCATCCTACGCTGCAGATCCGCTTAGACTCGAACACGCTGCCGAAAGAGGCCGACGGCGCTTTCTGTTCACCACACGCCTATCTCACTTTACCTAGGGGTGTCTTTGCCGACAAGTATCAGTTGTCAGATGGTCTGTTCTTGGCATCCAAGAATTTGACAGCACTACGGTACACCTCCCAGCCGGTGGACCTCGAAGCACCCGAGTATGCCATGAAGCGTTGGGGTTCTGCCATCTTGGTTGAGCTCACACCCCCTAAGGAGACAGAAGGAAAAGAAGCATGGACGGCTGAGATCCCGCTACATCTACGCTACCTATCTCCCGCGGAAGGCGGCTACGCAGGTCTGAAAGTCCCGTACCCGGTTGTCTTTTGGGCGTGTGCGGCTGAGGAGGGGACAAAGTTCCCCAACAACCCCTTCGAGAGGGCCAATCTGGGATACGATGGCCTCTTTGGTCCGCGAACGGTGTTTTGGCACGTGGAGCCTCGTCCAGAGGGCAACAGTCTGATGACAACACTGAATGTGCCGGTACTAGATCTGGCCAAGTCGCAGCATGTCAATGTCGGTACGGCAATCGCGGTTCTGCTTGGGTTCGCCTGGGCGGCGTGGAAGCTTTTTGGTGTCTTTGCGACGTCAGGCTACGGGAGGGAGGAGGGCTCGAAGGCAAAGACGGGTAAGAAGCCGAGCGAGGACAAGAAGAAGCAATGAATCATGTCATGTAATTAGAGGCCGTCAGGATGCATCATAATAGCGATGTATTGTAACATTTACTGCCTATCGTTACTCATCTGTCGATATACAATACAAGTTTTAGAGCAGAGCTAATAGCTAATTTCCACTGTAGACAGCCTGAGCGCTACAAAAAGGAAGTAGAAGTGTATGCCAGTAAGGCAGAAAAAAAGAAAAAAGAAAGTTGTCACTTCGAACGTGTGGACTCGGATACCGGGAGTCGAACCCGGGGCTGTTGAGAAACAGATCACTCCTGAGAAGTGAGAGTCAACGATGTTACCGCTACACCATACCCGATTTGAATCGTGTTGGTTCCGATTGTTGATTGTCGCCACGCTTCTTCCTATTATGTAGCTGCTCATTATCCCTCTTTTTGACCTCGCCTGGTGTTTGCCATTTAGATCTTGCCAAGGCACATCAATCTAGAAAGGGAATCTGGCTGATGTCGTCATCGTCCTGTTAACGCCAACATTGCACATCAAGTTTCAAACACAGTGAATTAGCACAACGATGGATGTGTTTGAACATTCGGATACAGGTCCGTCGCGCGTGAGAACCTCAATCGCTGGGTTAATATAACCGCCCACGTTTGAACACACCATCACATATGTACAGCCCGCTCCACGTGCGTTGCACGTTTGAGCTGCTTTCACTCCGTATGGATCGTCGGTTGGAAATCTTGAGGGGTGCTGGACATCGCGCGGGGTGAGGTGCATGCTGCAACGAGCACGCAACTTCGCGGGACTAACCTCTTACTGGTTCAACCTTTGAGTACATACATGTAAATCCTGATCGCGTTCACAACGCCGTTCGTAAAACCAGGTAACACAGTAAATTACCGGTAGCAAATAGCCATTCACGAATCTTGATCCGTTCGGCCAACAACACCCGGATTCTCAACCCATTTGGATGCAGCATTTGAACTGTAAAGAAGGGTACCCCACATACACGTGAGGAATTAACTTGCTAATTAAGGGATTATGATGACGTCCTTCCCGCTCCAACCTCCCCACCTCCCCACCTGCCTGCAACACCCACCTGCGGTGCTTACCATCGGGATATCTTGCCCCTGCCTACCTTATACTAGTAGTATATCCCGCTGCCTATCAAAGGGAGTGTTCGGCAATGGCAGTGACAGTAACCGCGGTGTTCTGAAGGAATGGAATTGAGTGGAGTTAAAGCTCTTTAAGTGAGGGGGGGCCGGGATAGCTGTGCGAGTCCCTGGCGAACAAATGACGTTTCGATGCCAGGGAAGGTGCAGCTTCTCCTGCAAAGCAACTGCAGTCAGGTCCGTATATGTATGTAGATTGTCGTTGTATGTGGGGTGCAAGTGGGACGCGGCAACGGTAGGTAGTACTGTACCTTGAACTCTAACTTGTTGGTGATACAAACGAGCATTGCAGCGAACCTTGAACCACTTCTTTCACAGGGCACATCCGCCGATCTTGAGATACAAGTACCTGAGTAGATCCGGATCCGGTCGAGACCGTTCGCTCCTGGTCGCGTGCACAATCACACACAAGATATTCACAGTTTTCTTTTACTTTGTTCATAACGTATTCATTCCTGGACCCCACCGTACATATCTGTGATATCCAGTAATCATGTTGCCGGATAACAACAACAGCAACAACAAGAAGCCCATCTTTGTCGCTACGCACCCGCGAGCATGCTCTACCGCTTTCGAGCGGGTATGTCTCCCCTCACCCTCATACCATTATGTATGCTAATATCAAGTGCAGGTGTTCATGACCAGACGAGACATCCTCGACTGCGTCCACGAACCCTTCGGAGACGCCTACTACTTTGGTCCCGAGCGTCTATCTGACCGCTATGAGAACGACCCAGAAGGCAGGCAAAAGTCTGGCTTCGCAGAGACTACGTACCGCGATGTGCTGGACCAGCTTCAGTCCAAGGTTTCCAACCCGGTAATAATTACCCTCCTACCCCCTAATTACCCCCTCCCCCATAAACCCCTTCGTTAATTAATAATATGTAGGATAAAAGGGTGTTTATAAAAGATATAGCCCACTACCTCTTCCCGCCCAACGGGAAGCCCGCCTCACCTGCGCCTTCTCTCGTCGACGCCGACAATGACGAGAACGCTGGCAACTCTGAGAAGCCCGGTACCACTTCCAATGGCATTACCTCCTGCGCCAACGGCACCAAACATGCCGTCAACCCCACCGTAATCCCAACGGACCTCCTCCGGAAATTCCATTTCACGTTTCTGATCCGCCACCCCCGGCGGTCCATCCCAAGTTACTACCGCTGCACCGTACCCCCGCTGTCCGAGGTGACCGGGTTTCACAATTTCATGCCCGACGAGGCGGGCTACGAGGAGCTCCGCGGCTTATTTGACTATCTCAAGGACGAGCGTATCATTGGCTCTTCTCCCCAGGAGGTGGGCAATATAACTGTGCTAGATGCAGACGACCTCCTCGACAACCCCGAGGGCGCTATCCGCGCGTACTGCGACGCCGTGGGCATCGATTTTCATCCCGGTATGCTCCGCTGGGAAGACGAGGAGAACCAAAAGCACGCGGTAGAGGCGTTCCAAAAGTGGAACGGGTTCCACGATGATGTTATTGGCAGCACGTACTTGAAGCCACGGGAACATGCTGTCGTAAGTCCCCCTCTCCCAGAACATAAAAGAACAAGAAAAGAAAAAAAAAAAAGAAAAAAAGGATACTGACGAAATAGAAACAAAAAACGACAGAGCAGGAAGACGCAGAGTGGCGGGAAAAGTACGGCGAGAAGGGGCAAACGGTCATCCGGGAATGCGTGAATGCCAACATCCCGCACTATGAATATCTCAAGTCGTTTGCTCTCCAATTGTAAGAGAGAGAGTCTACGACGGGAATGTCGATGATAGGGGTCAGATGTTGCTGGGAGAGATAAAAGATCAAACACTCTCAGGATGTGATTCTGGCACACTACCTGCGAGTTGTCATGTGGAATGATCATATGTGCTTGATTATTTTATAGGTACAATAGAATACAGACGGACACTGCCTAGTTCGTTACATTTTTGTGTGTACACCCCTTCCTCCTCTCCCCATCCACATAAACAAACCCCTGTAACTCCCCTCAACCGTAACGGTTCTGTTCAAGCAGCAACAGTTGGTTGCGGTTGCTCAGTAGATACCTCCTCCTTCACCTCCACCGCCTTATTGATTCCCATCAACGCCTCCATCTTGACCCTCTCCTTCTCCGTCATGGGTGGCAGCCCGACGACGTGCGTGACGTTGTCAGACCACTCCCGCGCGTAGAAGCGATCCTGCGCGTTGGCCCAGTAGACCGTGACCTCGCGCAGCTGTCTCTCGCCTCCCACCTCTGCCAGTATCTCCTCATCTGCCTTCTGTTCCTCCTTTCCTTCCGCCTCTTCCTCCTTCAGCAGCTTTTGGGTAGGGTGAATCCACATCTTGTTCCCCTTGCCCACGCCCGACAAGACCGCCGCGAGGTCGGCGACGCTGTTGCCGCGCTGGTCGTTGAGCGCCTTCCCCCTCTCTTCCCTGCTCATGTTGTACATCTTTTGGGTCCGGTCGTCATCTTGCGCCGTGGTGGCCCATTCCAGCTCGTGTCGTTTCTTGAACTCTCGTAACTTTTGGAAAACGTTTCGCCCGACGGGACCCAGACCCTCCCCGAAGGAGATCATGGCCAGCGGCCGCCAGTAATCTTTGCGCAGCTTGCTGGGCACCAGCTTCTTACCCGTGTAGGGCATTTGCTGTTTCGCCTTGTGACTCTGCACACACACACAGAACAACAAAGACTAAACGTTAGTAACTGACACCACCACCACCCACTAACAAGACAGTCTAACAGAGAAAGAAACGTACCCGGATATAAGGCTCATGCGAATAAAGCACATGGTCAGCCTCGATATGATTAAACACCCAGAGTTTCTCCCCGTGGCCCTCCGGGAACGACGGTTCGCGCATGGGCTTGGCCGGTTTTTTCGGTGGCGCGGTCCCGTTGCGCTCCGCATATTTCGCTGCCGTCGCCTTCGCCTTCTTTGAGAGATGTCGTATCCCTACTCCTCCTCCTCCTCCTCCTCCTCTTCTTATCCCCCCCATACCCCCTACCCTCGCCGCTCCTACTACTACTACTACTACTGCCCTCCAACCCGAGAGCCCCCCGTTGGTAAGGTGGCATATTGACTGCCCTGCCGATAATATAGGATTCATTGTCGTCGTCGGCCGATCGTGGTCGTCGATTCGAGGTTTTCGAGGGTTGGACGTGTGTCGCGTGAATGTCAATGAAGCTCGGGTTGCAACTTTTTTGAACGGTCGGCTTAATTGCCTGCGTTCATTGGCTACTAAAAGTGGAGAGCTTATCACAGCTTATCACTTGTGGGTCATAGTTCTCAGAACACCAAGGGACATGGGGACATTAAACGTCTTTCATTCAATCCATTCTCCATTGGTTCAGGCTTCTTCTACCTGCAAATTAGAGAGTACAAGCAAAGAGTAAAAACTCCTGGTGGCATTCCCCCGCTCTAAATTGAAATACCCCTTTAAACCACAGTCCCCATACTAATACAATTACAATCATGACTTTTAAGAATCGTTAATCATCCGCTTGTAAAAACTGTCCTCTATGGCTCAGGCCCTGTGCCCAGACTCCTAGTCATTGTACAGATCCTCATCCATAGAATCCCGAGCAACCTCCTCAACAGCATCATCCTCATCAATCATCTCCTCGTCCTCATTGTCGACTTCGGGATGGTTGGGAATGACCGTCACCTTACCATCCACAACCTCGACGCGGGCAACCTCGCCATCACGGATACTGCCGCGAAGGATGAGAACAGCGAGCCGGTTAAGCACCTCCTTCTCGAGCAGGCGCTGCAAAGGTCTGGCACCATAAGCTGGTGAGTATCCAGCAGCACCCAATTTGTCCTTTGCCTCCTCCGAGATCTGGATTGTGATCTTGCGGTCGTTGTCGTTGAGTCGCTTCTGGATCTCGGCAATACGAAGATCGACAATCTTGCGGATCTCCTTCCGTGTAAGCCGGTTGAAGATGACGATCGATGAGATACGGTTGAGGAACTCGGGAAGGAAGTAGTTGCGTAGGGCGTTCATGACGAGCTCCCGGGTTGTTGGGTCAATCTTGCCGTCCTTGTTGGTGGGACGAGACAGGTACTCGGCACCAAGATTGGATGTCATAACCACAATGCAGTTCTTGGCATCCACCTGGCGGCCTTGGCCATCCGTGATGCGACCGTCATCCATAAGCTGGAGAAGGACGGTCAAGACTTCCTTCGCAGCCTTCTCCACCTCGTCGAACAGGAGGATAGAGAATGGCTTGCGGCGGAGGGCCTCAGTAAGCTGGCCACCGGCGTCATGTCCGACGTAGCCTGGCGGCGCACCGATCATGCGGCTCAGAGAGTGTCGCTCCTGGTACTCTGACATATCGAACCGGATCATGGCCTTCGGATCGTCGAACAGGAACTCAGCCAGAGCCTTTGTAAGGAGTGTCTTACCTGTTCCGGAAGGACCACAGAACAGGAAGCTGGGAGGCTGGTTCGGATTGCTCAAACCGGAGCGCTGTAACCTGATGGCGTTCGAAACAGACTGGACGGCCTCCTTCTGGCCGACGACGACCTTGCTAAGAGCCTTCTCCATGTTGAGGAGCTTCTCCTTCTCCGATGTCTTGAGCCGTGTCACGGGAATGCCGGTCCACCGGGCAACAATCTCGTTGATCTGGTCGGGTCCGACAACGTCGGTGATCATAGAACCGCCGGCGTCGGCCGCACTCGCATTGAGCGCCGCGTCAGCAGCCGCCTTCTCCCGCTCAAGCTTCTTGATGACTTGCTCTTGCTCGGGAATGGCATAGTACTGAAGGTCGGCAGCCCGGGCGTGGTCTCCCATTCTGCTGGCCTCCTCCGCTTTGACTTTGAGGGCCTCCAACTTCATCTTGGCCTCCTGAATGGCCTTGCCTCGTTGTCTCTCACTCTCCCACTTCTCGCGGAGTGGTCTCAGCTCCTCCTCCACGTTCTGTGCGTCCTGCTTGGCCTGAGCGAGGCGTGCCTTGGACGCTTCGTCCTTCTCACGGGACAAGGCGTGAATTTCGATCTTGAGCTGCCGCAGTTTGCGCTCGAGAGAATCGATGATCTCCGGTTGCGATTCCCGAGCGACTCGGACAGCGGCTGCAGCCTCGTCAATCAAGTCAACAGCCGAGTCGGGAAGTCTCCGAGAAGTCAAGTATCGAGCAGCGAGATTAGCGGCAGCAACAATGGCACTGTCGGCGATGGTGACACCGTGATGGACCTCGTACTTCTCCTTCAATCCTCGGAGAATGGAAATGGTCTCGGGGATTGAGGGTTCCTTGACGATGACTTGCTGGAAACGACGCTCGAAGGCCGCGTCCTTCTCGATGTACTTGCGGTACTCGGCCAAGGTAGTGGCACCAATGCAGTGGAGCTGGCCTCTCGCCAACATTGGCTTGAGCAAGTTTGCTGCATCCATACCACCCTCGCCCGACGAACCAGCGCCCATGAGCAGGTGGATCTCGTCGACGAAGAGGATAATCATCTCCTTAGACTCCTGAATCTCCTTGAGGACACCCTTCATCCGCTCTTCGAATTCTCCTCTGTACTTGCTGCCCGCAACCAAGGCACCCACGTCAAGCGAGAGGAGCCTGCAGTGGGCCAGATTGTCGGGAACGTCGGCGTTGACGATCCGTTGTGCGAGACCTTCGACAACGGTCGTCTTACCAACACCTGGCTCACCGATGAGCACCGGGTTGTTCTTTGTGCGCCGAGACAGAATCCGGATGACTCGTCTGATTTCCTCCTCTCGTCCAATGACCGGGTCAATCTTTCCTTCCCTTGCCATGGCCGTCAGGTCGATTGTGAACTTTGCGAGGTTCTCATTCTCCGACTCGGTATCGGCGTTGCGAGAGTCTACCTTCTTCGTGCCCCGTATGGTGGTGATAGCCTCCTGGATCAGTTTCGGCTTGGGAATGTTGGCCTCCTTGAAGGCGGCTTGGAGTGATGGATCCTCCGCCAAGGCTGATATAAGATGGTCGACAGCAATGTATGTGTCTTTCTGGATTTTTTGCAGCTCCATCGCCTTGCGGAGAAGGCTTTGGAAGGAAGGGGACGGCGAGGCCTGGTCCGGCGGGGGGTCTTGGCTCGGCAGCCGGACAAGCATCTTCTTGAGGGCTCGGTCAAGGAGTTGCGGGTCGCCGTGTGCTCGCTCGACGACCTGTCGGAGAAGAGTGCTGGTTGTTCCTGGCGGCGCATTCTTTTGGTCCTTGCTCTGATCTGGTAAGGGGTCGAGAAGCGCTACAGCCAAGTGGACGGGCAGCAGTTGTGAGTGTGCATATTGCTCTGCCAGGGCGTAAGCGTCCTCCAACGCCTTCGTGGCCCTGTCCGTGAACTCCATTTTCGAGGTCATCTTGACTGCTGTGTGAGGCTGAGCTGTCGAGTATTAGTGTCGTGTCTGCCGCAAGGTATGTGTGTGCAAGTCTGTGGTTTGTTGACTTTCTGTGAAGCTCTGTATGATGATGCAAGTGCTTCGAGTTCGCCACTGCAAGCTGCAAGCTGCAAGCTGCAGATTTATGGGTATCACTACTGTCTTTGTTCAACTGTTGTGTACGGAAACAGAAGAAAGAAGCTGTCGTGAAAGGTAGGACCGTGATTTATTTTGGTTGTGGGTGGAGTTGCTCAAAGAAGCTGTGGTTTCAAGATGATGCCTGAACCGGCGAGAAGTGGGATGATGCGGGCAGCAGCTCCGGGACGCTTCGCACATCATCTCGCAGGCTCAAGAAACAGCTGGAAAGCGCTTAAAGTGGGGTACTTTAGGCCAACAGTATTCGTAAGCGGCTCTTTTCTTAGTTGAATGCGGGGTTAACTGAGCGCTTATTAAGCCATATATATGCGCATATCACATATTTTAGTATGCTATCGAAGCCGAATTGCTTCAATCCGGTACATAATCAGATGCTATCACCTCATCTTCTCGCACTTGCCATGTCAATCTGCGTCAAAGAAAGTGACCGTGTATGAGACTGGACTTGTTCCTGCATCTGGAAGAAATCATGTTTTTGTCCTTGCCCCACTGTCGGCTGATAGGAATGTGCTGCCCGCGCGATGATCAGATCATGAGCAAGTTGTTCTCCGGTTTCCGTGAATGAACGTGAGTGTGACGTTTTCGAGGGGATTCCTGCCGATCATTCAACTTTCTACCTTCCACGAGGTAATTCTTTAGCTAGAAGGAACCGCAACAAGATCATGGCAGTTGCTCAATGTTGAGGCACACTACGAGAGTTGCATCTAGAATAATAATGACTTCCTCGGCAGCAAAAACGCTACGCTTCAAGGAAGCGATGCGAATAGTCTACGGACCATTCAATCAACTTTCGCCGGAGGAAGCTTCCGCGTGGGTGCCGCCCGATAACCCTGGCGCCGGCGGCCACCGAGGCCGGTATCTGTGGACGGATGCTTTCGGCGTAGTCAACTTCATCACCCTATCTCAGGAGGAGAAGATATCGAGTCCTAACAATATCTATCTGACCCTAGCAAGGCGGCTTGTCGGGAAGGTCCATGATGTGCTCGGCAGAACTCGAGATGGTTCTGCCCGGTTGTTTCGGGCTACAGACGCGGAGCCATTGGCGGGCGGGCTCCGCATCGGCAAGGTCGACGCCGACGGACCCGACGGCGACGGCCAGTATCACCACTACCTGACACTCTGGATGTTTGCGCTCAACCGCCTTGCTATAGCAGCAGGGGATTACGAGTATAACCGGCTTGCAGTTCAGCTGGCCAAAGCCATCCATCCCCATTTTGTGGTCCGCGATGGTCAGAGGGGAGGTGTCAGGATGTATTGGAAGATGTCTACCGACTTGAAGACAGTGCTCGTGCCCAGAGAGGGGCATCTGGATGCTGCGACAGGATACGTCGTCTATAAGCTACTGCAGCGCACCGCCAAGCAGTTCTCAGAGGAAGAGACCCTGGATGCCGAGATCGCCGACTACCGCAGCATCATGGACAGCGGCGACAAGCTGCGGCCTAGCGGGGACGCGCTGGATCTGGGCATGTGCCTGTGGATGTGTCATTTCTTCCGTGATGAAGAAGAGTGGGCAAGGGAGCTGGGCAACCAGAGTCTGGCGGTAGCACGTGTTGTTCTCAGCGGGTTCATGGCGAGGAGTGCTTCGCACCGTCTTGCTTTCCGCGAGTTTGGTGCCTGTATGGGGCTCAAAGTCTACGGTGTCGATGACGAGCTGGCAGCACGTGTGGATGCTATTGTTGACTTCTGGCAAAAATATCTCGAGAAGTCGGCGGATGAGGACCTGCGCCCAATCTCGCTCGTCATGTATGCTGCGGCGTTGATACCTGGAGGTGAGTTGAAGCCTTCTTCCCTTTGACGTCTGTTCGTCACATCAAGTGCTCGTCAGATGTCGCGCGGCTAGGTTTGTCACTTACACATCTTATAGCCTTTCAGGACGGGTATCTCAAGACATGAGTGGACGGCCAGGTAGGCGAGCGAGGCGTAATGAAGTGGAGACTGTATAAGTTTGCGCCACCAACATTATGGGAGCTGGCTTCGTGCGTGCGCAATTCTGTCTTGGTCATTACTTACTGCACCATACGCTCGAGTGTGGTATCCTTCGGGTTTCGCGTTTCAATCAAGTTCCCGCTGCTCGTACTTGACTTCGTTCCGCCATTACGGTCAGGTAGTTTCGGGCCCACTAGGTAGCCTTCACCTCTTAGCCACGTGGGTAAATTTCCCTAGAATGATCTCTCTCATAGGTAGCAAACTTAAACCCGTCGCTCGGGATAAGACTTCTCCCAGTCTGTAGCTGAAGGGCTTCGGAAATTTTCCGTGCAAAGACACCGCAAGCATTCTTGAGATCTTGGCCTCCAAGCTTAGCATGGCCTTGAGATGGCTGGAAACGATGCGAGAGGTGGGAGCAAGTAGCCGCTAATGCAGTAAGCTTCTAGTGGTGTCGAACCGTTGTTGCGGGTGAGGCTAAGGCGGACCGCCCCACCAACAGCCACCTACCGTGGCACATCGCCCACACGTGTCCGCGATAACAACGCCCGTTCGCCGTTGTCCCAGCAACATTACCTACCGGCCGGCCCGGGCGAAAACCACTTCCAAGATGAAAAGAACTATACATACATCACTGTCATAGCGAACTTATCCGAATATTGCATGCAGACCGGAGGCTAGAAATGGAAACAATGGAACCCAACGCAGGTCGGTGGTCTTGGCAGAACCCCGCGTCCTGGCTCCTGCCTGAACGAGTAACGAGCTCCCAGGGAAGATGCGAGCCACCTATCCTACCCAATTATCTCCCCAGGCAGTGGCGGTTCAATATCAATCCCGCGGTCTCTGTTGCCAGGAATCAATCCGGATCTGGTCCCGATCAATTGGGGATGTAACTTGAAGGCGTCGGATTGGGAAAGCAAACATGTCTTCCCGTGATAGCCCCTGTCACCTTCAGCTCAGATGCACCTTAAATAAGACTTTTTATGTCACCTTTCCATCAAGCAAGTGCTTGATGTCTCTGAGCTCCTCTTCACCGCTCTTCTCTCATCCTTTATTCTTGGGCCAGTGCCCAGCCCTTCTTCATCTGATTGATCCCTGTGCAAGTTGGGAAGGATGAAGAATCTCCAAGTCCTCAGCAGCGTGCTGGCTGCCGCCCTGCCAGTCACGCTGGGCTGTGATAGCTGCTACGGCCCGATCAATCACATCGAGCATGTGCGGCACGTTAAGCGGATCCAGCCGGGTGCCCAGAACGCAGACTGCGGTCCTTCCCGCGCGCTGGAATGGGGGCAGTTCAATGTCTTGCATACCGCACGTATTAATTCATAGCAAACTCCCCCTCGTATGTTACGCAAAAAATAAACTAATGTGCGTTCACTCGGTTATTACAGACAGACACCCACGGATGGCTGGCAGGCCACATCAAGGAGAAGAACTATGGTGCCGACTTGGGTGACTACGTGACGTTCGCGAACCACATGAAGCACAAGGCGGGGAACATGGGTGTCGACCTGCTCATCGTCGACACCGGCGATCTACATGACGGCACCGGCCTAAGCGACACCACAGCCCCAGACGGCGAGGTCGCGATCAAGATCTTCGAGGAGCTAGACAGCTACGATCTGCTGACGATCGGCAACCACGAGCTCTACGTGTCGGACGTGGCGTACCAGACCTTCAGCGAGTTTAGCAGGTTCTGGGGCGACCGTTATTTGACGTCCAACGTGCAGATCATGAACCCAGCCACCGGGGGATATGAGTACATCGGCCAGACCCACAGGTATTTCACGACGGCCCATGGACTGCGTATAATGGCCTTTGGGATCTTGTACGATTTCACCGGGAACTCGAACGCGTCCAAGGCGATCAAGGCGGCCACCATGGTGCAGCAGGATTGGTTCTTGCAGGCCGTGAACTACGACAAGGACAGGCCGATCGACATGTTCCTACTCCTTGGACACAACCCCGCTAGACCGACTACCGGGGGCAGCACGTTCAAGACGGTGTACAATGCCATCCGCAAGGTCCATCCGAACACGCCGATTCAGATCTTTGGTAATAGCCACCCCCCTTTATCACACGTTATGGTTAGGTGCTAATAATGATTGGGGGCCGGGGGGGGGAGGTTAGGTGGACACACACACATCCGCGACTTTGCCGTCCTCGACCAGAGCTCTACGAGCCTGGAGAGCGGCCGTTACTGCGAGACGCTGGGGTGGTTCAGCATGAGCGGGTTCGACTCTCTTAACTCGGGGCACACTGGCGTTGAGAATCCGCGCGGAGTGCCCAACCCGACTAGAAAGGCGATCACCAACAGTTCGTCGACGACATCGCCGTTTGTTTATTCGAGGCGCTATCTCGACTGGAACCGCAACACCTTTGTATATCACGCCGTCGGCAGCGGACAGGCAGATGCAGAGTTTGACTATCACAGCGGCCTGCGCGTCACCGACGAGATCGCGGCGTATAGGAAGCAACTGAACCTGGGAAAGGTGTACGGCTGCGTGCCGCAGACGTACTGCATGACCTGCGTCCCCTTTGGCGACGCCAGCAGCATATTCACGCCGTTGTCTGACGCCTTGGCCACGGCAGTGGTGAGCCCTGCGAGGGAGGCCAGGGCAAGGATGGTGATTGCCAACACCGGCGGCGTCAGGTTTGACATGTACAAGGGGCCGTTTACCTACGACGACAGCTTCATCGTCAGTCCGTTTAGGGACGTCTTCCTCTACATCCCGGATGTGCCGTACAGCCTGGCGGGGGGGTTACTGCAGAAGCTTAACAATGCTGGGGCGGGCGGGAAGAAAAAACGCAGCAACGATCTGGGGGCAGTGGAAACAGTTGATTCGTGCGTTAACCCGATTGCGGGTAGGGGTGGGCAGCAAGGGGACGGGTCGGGGGAGAAACGCGGGATCACCAGACGTCAAGTGGTGCAAAACCCGGGCTACACGACCGTGGACGACTTTGGCAGCGATGGCGACGACACGCCGCACTCGAGCATCCCGTACTACCCCATCCCGGACTTCTTCGCGGGTGTGGCTAACTACCCGGAGGCGGGGAGTCCGCAGGTGGTTGATGTTGTTTTTGTTGACTTGTAAGTCCACTCCCCCTTCAAAAGAAAAAAGTAAAAAGGAAAAAAGGGGGGGGGGGAGGACAAGCGTGCTAACAAAAACGGGGCCCGGGGGGGCAGTATCGAAAGCGACGTCCTCGCCATTCTTGGCAGCGGCTATTCGAAAGCCAACGTCACGCCGTACGTCTCGAGCAATTTCACGTCGCAGGATTATCTCATCCCGTATGTGCAGGCGAAGTGGCAGGCCGGGATGCCCAACTGTCCTATTTAAGGGGTGTTTATCTTATTTGTCTAGGAAAGCATAAGTAATCTAGATAAATACAAACAAGCTGGATGATGAAAGAAGAAAAGAAAAGAAGCCCCCCTTATGTGCGAGCGTCCTGGGCTTGTTGCAGCATGGCTTTCAAAGTAACCCTGGCATCCCACTTCTCTCTTCCTTCGGGTTGTGATTGTTGATCTTGACGGGGGGTGATGGCGGGGGATAGATCGAATAGCCGAAACATGACGAGCTCATTGTCGTCCAAGGTATCGACAGTGTCAACAGTCAGACCGGCAACCTGCACAAGACAGTCTCTGTATATGTCCCTCTCAAGGCTGTTATTGTTGCCAGTATCGTCATCGTCGTCGTCGTCGTCATCCTCTTCTTGTTGTTCATCCTGGCACTCGGGAACCTCGCCTGCTATTCTCGCCACCCTGTCGCCCACCACACACAACCATAGCACAACTGCCTTCTTCATCATCCTTGCCTTTTGTTGTTGTCCGGCGTTGTTGCTGCTGCTACCTTGTGCCTGTGCTGGTTGTTGCAATGATGTTTTTGGTCTGCTCGCGAGTGTTACAGCTGCTCTCTGCGCCTGTTTTCTTCCTCCCTTCTGATAGGTCACTTTATTGTCTTTGTTCCTCAGTTGAGGGTCGATCGTTTCTTTTTGTTTCCCTTTTCGAGACACAGACACTGGTGCTCTTTCTGTATTTGCATGATCTTCGTGAAGGATCTTGGTGAGGTGGGTTGCGAGAAGCTCCAGCAGGACGGCATACCCACCGATATTCCTCGGATAGTCGGGGAGCAGCTCTTTCAGGTACAGCAGCCCAGCTACCCGCAGTGCTGCCTCCAGCGGCGCGTGGTCGGGTTGGAGCGGACCGGGTTGCGTGAGTAGTGCATTCATAACATTCAGCCACTCATCCGTAAACGCGTGCGGGTCGAACCTCAACGAGGTGATGTCTGGCGAGTTGCGTGGTTGCTGAACGGCGGTGCTAAACACAGCCAGATCGACCAGCGATCTTACTACCACCGAACCGATACCCAGAGGTTCGAGTAGGGTGTTGAGGGTTTGGGAGATGTAGGTATGTGGGGTGTTGGCGGGTAACACGACGGTGGTGGATATGGGAGTGTGGCGGCGGGTGAATGGTAGGTAAGGAGACGACGCCAGCGCCATGGCTCCTTTCAGATCGGTTCTAGTCTTTTGTTAGTACCGACGAGGAGAAAGGGGAAAGGGGAGAGGAAGAGGGGGAAAAAAAAAAGGGGGGGGGGGGTACTTGTGTATCTCAGCCACCAAAAACGGCGGCAACCCGTCCAGTCCACCATTCACGTCCAGTATCTTTTGTAACCCGCGCATGTGCATATGCCAGTGATCTACCCTTCCCACATAACACTTTTGTTCGTATAATACATTAGCTAGACACCCTTAGGAGTTTCGTTTACCGGGAAGTGAATTTAACCCCTCTCCCTTGTTAAGGGTAAAGGGATAGCGGAGAGAGTTAGAAAGGGGGACTGGAAAGGAAGGTCTGGTAAGGGGGTTGGTAAGAGGAAAAGGGGACGTACACCCATCCAAGCCAGCGTCGCGATACAGTGCAACGTAACCGCATCCACCGTGTTCCCGCTGCTATGATCCAGCTTTCGGTTCAAGTTGGAGCAGATCTTGGATACAGGTATATGGTACGCGAAGCTCTCAGCATCACAGGCTTTATCCTGCGGGTTCAGCAGTGCTTCTGCTATCGACCCGCACATCAGAACACAATGTAGAGCCGCCCGGTCGTTCAGGACGAGATCGTAAAACTCGCTGCCCCTCTCTGCTGGGTTATATGTCAGGAGATCCTCGAACGGGTACATCATCCGCGGAATGTAGTCGAAGTAGTGGTTGAATAGTCTGCGGTTCTCTTCTTCGTCGGACTCCTCGTCCTCGTCCTCGCCCTCGTTGGGTTGGTATAGGTTTTGCTGCTGCTGCTGGAAAATAATTGGAGGATTAGGAGGTTTCGATTGGAACAAGTCATATCCCGTCGAACTTGACGCTGGCGGCTGTGACGGTGATGCGTGAATGGGCGGTGTCGGCGTTGTCCTCCGTGACTTCGGCCTATTGACTTGCAAATCCTCTCCATCTCGTTTCTTTCTCTGAGCTTTCGGCTTCTCCTGATTCTTTTCAACGAATTTAAACTGCCGCTGGGACCCCCCAGCTGCAGAGGATGGGTTTGATGACGACGACGGAACGGAGGAGGAGCTGCTGGATTCAGGGGTAGAGTTGACAAACGATAGCCCGTTGAACTTTTGCTTCGAAACCTGCAGTCCGCGTTTGGTATGGATTAGCTTGCCGTCCTTGACGGTCGAGTTGAAGTGGTCCATCTTGTTGAACGTTCTACGATAGAGGCCGTAGAGTTGCCCAGTTTGGTGAACAAGACGGTAAGAATGAAAGGGATTATGAGACACTGTAAATGATATGCAGGTTTCATGCACTAGCACACACTACTGGCGATGGTCGCATATAAAGGGGTCTATAGTTACAAGCTTTCTTACAAAGAATATGCTAGGATTTCGCCAACTGTCTTCTCGACCCATCTGCAAGGCCCTAAATGTGATGATTAGAATATCAAGTCTCGCCAGCGGCGTACTCAGACTCCATGCAGTCCAACCATGGCTCCCGCCCAGATTGCACTAGAGTTGTAGGGCTGCAGGGCAACAGTCATCAACAGCCCGAGCCCTGGTGTTTCTCCAAGGCACCCGCATTCTCACCCGTCCTATACGCCTCTCTCAGTATGTACAGAGCTAAGCTAGACAAGGAAATCTTGCCTAATCCGGTAATCTGGCGTTTTGGCGGCGGCCGCATGCAGATGACGACGATGGGAAAGTTTAGCGCAGATGATCTGTCAGATCAAAACCCCAACATATGGACTGATAGCCTCAGAGCTTGACGTGCGGGAGGCAACTGAGACAAGTGGGATCACTAATCCCGATGATAAAGTTCCGATAATAACACGGGCGAAGTGTAGTAGAGACAGATCTCGGGTCCCAGACTGTGTAGAGAGAGAATGGTTCTGGAATGTGGAGTCCTGGCACAAACTGAGAGGCCTCTTGTTGATATCAGCCCCCAACTCGATACCTTTTCGGAGTTTAGTCAACATATGCACATTTAGAGAGAGAGAGCTAGGGTATCATCCACTGCCCCGGGATCTGGATAATGCAGAGAGTTCCGTCTGGGCCGCCGCTTATCTCCAGCCTCATGCCGCCGCAGGGCGGAGATAGTCTGTCGTTCTGCGGCTCCTGGACTCCGAACTCTCCCACAGTGGGCTAGGGTAAGAAGGATCTCGGACCAGGCAGAAACTGTACCCATGTAGCTTATTCTTCTGTCTAAACCTGCGGGAAAGCCCCCATCATATCTACACTAGTCACTACATAGTTACGTCCCTTGCATATGTGGAAAATTCCGAGCAATTGGTTGGCGCATATCCGAGAGAGAATGCAGCTCACGGTCCAAGAATAGTAGAGATGCTGCAGGGCTTCGGGGAATTTAATAATACTGATGCCTAGGCCTAGCATAAGGTATGTAAGCGCCCTAGGTAGGTCCAACTGACAACAACTGGATACATATATGACTTAAGAGAGGCTGCTGACGTCAGAAGAAACGCCCGCGCGATCGCGGGCTATTGGGAATCTTGGTACTAGCCCTTGGCGTCATACTCCCCCTGCTCTTTTGCAGTTCGTCGGCTAGTGGTTTTTTCGGGTGAGTGAGTGAGTGAGTAATGGACTGCGTGTGCGCGCGCGCGCGGAGATAGATAGCAAAATATGAAAACGCGGAGGTTGATCCGAGAGGAAAACATTCACCGGCCGGCCCCCGGTCCGCGCCGAACCTACCCATTCATTCCCAACACAACTGTGAAATTTTCCTGCACCACACCGGGAAAAAGTCCACCAGTTTTACTGTGAAAAGCCACAGAAAAAGATGATTCAGACACGTGTATGCAACGATGATCTGATAACAGCAAGCAAAAAGCTGGCTGTGTAGAACACTCCCTTGCGGGGAATTGAACCCCGGGCTTCGCGGATTATATCCTGTCACAGATGAAAACGCGATATGTTAACCACTACACTACAAGGGACTGTAGTTAGTTGGAAGATTGGTAATGCTAGACCAGCCTACAAGTAAGCGTTCGTCGCTGTGCTGCGTATAGTATGTTTCCGTGCGTTAGTGACATGTTGTAAAGGTGATTAAAGAACTCAGTCCTAAATTAATCATCTTGAAGTATAATTATGCTGTGCAACCTCGAATGCTTGTGCGAGGGTGCCAAACCCGACCCCGTTGTGTAAAACGCGTTCTCGTGGGGAGGAGGGCCCGAGGCCGGGGACTCTCACACAATGTGTCAGGCAACTGGAAATCAGGATGCAAAAAAAGAAGCAGAAAGAAAGAAAAAGCAGAGCAGCAGCAACGAAGAAAAGAAAGGGAAGAGCAGAAGAAAGACAAAAAAATGATGCGAAAAGAGAAAGTGCGAAGCAACGTCACAGATGAAGACGCGTGTTGAATTCTTTCGTTTGCTCAGCGCGCGAGAATGTTATGTTGACTGCTGGTCGCCGCGTAAGGAAGGCGGAAGGCGCGACCAACTTCACAGTTCCCAAACCAAGCCAGGTAAACCGCCTGCATGTGTCAAGTTTACGTCATCTGCCAAACAAAACAACCTCAGGGGATCTGAAGCCCAGGTGATGAGAAGGTAATCGAGGCAACGTACCGCAGATATGTTCGTTTCAAGAGCAACCCCTTCAGGGCACATGGGTAAACAAAAGTTAATTCCGTTCTTACTCAGCTATATAAACATATACATACATATAGAAATCTCATCCCGCTATAACGCCGGTGGTTAATCTCCCCCAAGGTATTATAAGAACACATAAAACGCCTGCTTCGCTGGGGCATCATAACACATCAACCCAACCCTGACCTTTCCAAAGAACGTACCCTTTCAGATGAATAGAGAGAGAGAGAGGGTGGTATTAGAATAAAGGAAAACCCTCCAGAGAAAAGCCGAACTTTTGCGGCTTCACACACATTGAAGCAAGTTCAGAACCGCCAATGCTTTCCAACCCATCCTAGTAACATCTACCTGGTTTTTCCCCAATCGACACTTTCCTAATGATGTGGCTGCTGCTGCTGCCTTAACTTCCAATTATCCTTGATCGCCTTGGCTGAATCCAGCAGGTCGCTCTTCTTGACGCCATCCCTGATGCTCTCGAGGACGCTGTTGACAGTACTTATGTGGTTCGCCTCGTTCTTGTCGTCCCGGAACCTATAAAGCCTCCACCGGCCGTGCTCGTCCAGCGCGCACTCGATGACGCGGTTCTGCAGCGGGTCGCCGTCCGCTTTGAGCGTCTCCCACTCGTCCTCGGCCAGGTACAGCGGGTCCTTGAACTGCTGGTACGTCGGTTGGCCGCGCTCGCTGCCCGTGAACACCAGGAGTCTTGCGTCGGGCACGCTGTCGTAGTCCACAAACGGCTCCGTCATGCCCTCCGCGCGCTCCAGCTCGTTGGGCTCGACCGTGGGGAAGTTGAGCAGCAACCTAAAGTCGATGGTGTTGTCATAAGGCGCCTTCCACTTCAGAATGTGCGGGTCGGTGCCAAATTGATACGGGGTGCCGCGCGCGGTAAAGATGAGCCCGTCGTTCTGGTGTTTTAGGGAAGGCAGCACCTCGCGGAACATCATCTCGATGCCGTACGAAACCTGCATCTCCTTCATCACCACCTGGAAGGCCTGGAACTTGCGCTCCTCGGGGAACTCGTCAAACAGCTTCTTATACGGTTTCATGATGTGCTCCTTGAAGTAGCCCAGCCGCTTGTCCAGGGACTTGTTTCGGAGGTCGTCCTTGCCGTCCAGCGCGAGGAGGTCAAACACCAGAAACTTGGGCTCCAGGCGCCCGTTCTCCATCCTGTCCATCACGAGCTCGCCGTCGATCAGGGTGCCGACGTGGAAGGCCTCCGCGGCGTGACCCATGGGGAAGTGCAGGTTCCGTTGGTGTATGTACCAGTAGTCGTTCTTGCGGTCGATCAGGTACTGGCACTCGCGGCGGTTCTCGTCCTCGGTGAGGTAGAGGAGGTAGCGGATGCCATCGGATTTTTCGCATACGTAGTAGCTGCAGAGAGTTAGTCCCCATCCAAGTGTTGGCCAGAGCAATAGTAGAGATAGACGTACTCTTCCTTCTTCAGCTCGTCAAGGTGGCGCCGCGCGAAGCTGACGGGTTGCGCTCCGGGGAAGCCTAGCGATTGGCGATTCAGAAGCTTGGCGACTTCTTCGCGTAGATGTTTTGAGAGAGGGTATTCTGCCCTGACACCCGGCTGGGCGATGTCGTGGATTGGTTGCGCGTTTGGATCCATCGTTGCGTTGTGCTTTTCGGAAATATATACAAAGAAGTGTGGCCGTCGTTCGTTACAGTCGCGAGAGGCGGCGGGCGCGGGGCATCGGCGATGGACGGACGGTGCTTAATATCAGAAGAGCATGCGAGATGGACGGAAGATGGTTGAACGAGAGAAAAACCAGGCTGGTTGAATACTTTTACAAAGGTGAGCTAATGGCAAAAAGGCCTCGCAATAAATCATTAATGGGCAAGCTACAAGACCAAGTGTTGACACATGGGAAACTAAAGTTCGCGAATGTGCATTCGAGCTTCCCCAGATTCTTATCTTATCGCTGTGCGTACAGTGCTCGACGCGTTCACACTGTGTCGGACTGCACTTGGCTGGCAAGGCTGACTACGTACCACTTTCACTCAGGAGGTGTTGGAGGCAGGAATACCATTACAGTATGTCGTTCCATCACACATGAGGCAATCATAGTAAACCCATGAACGTCAGATTTCCATATCCCTATCCTCTCTAATTAAACCTCTCGAAAAAGATTAACTCCGCGAGGCAGTGTACATTATGTTTCGCGCCTCGAAACTCCTTGAAAATTGAAAACTGATCTCCGTCCACCAGTTCATCCACCAGAAAAAGAAACAAAAGAAGAAAAGAAGAAAAGCCGTTTCTATCTTTAACACGCCGCACCATTATATTGGTTTGAAAAATTAGGCGTGTGTGTGTATCTATTCAATACACAAGGAGAACCGAACCCAGATCAGCCCAGACCATAATACTAACCACCCGAGAAAAAAGATCTCCACAGAAGATCAGAAGACCGCGGCCTGGAAATTAAAAGAGAAAGGAAGAAGCAGCGATGCTGGCCACCATGACAATGCAGGCGAACGCCTTCTTCCCGCCAGTACTCGCCTGCTTACTGCCTGGTGGTGCGCTGCTCACAGCAACGGTCTGGAGCGGGTACGAAGGGGACGGGCTTGAGAACGTGTACCCCCCCAACGTTCCGTTACTCGTAGGGTATCCGGCCCCAGTTCCTGACGCTGCTCCAGTACCAAACAGCGTAGCGGTTGTGAGTGCGGTCTGGTAAGAAGTCAGGGTTGTGTTGGTTCCTGCCATTGTGGTGTCGCAGTCATCTCCTCCAGAAGATGCAGAAGTTTGAGCTGCAGGGGTCTGGATCGGCACAGTTAGCGTAGCGTTGGTGCAGGTGGTAGTAGATCCCGTCATGTCGGGGGCTGGGGTCGTGTCCGTGGGAGTGGCGACAGAGGTAACGGTAGAAGTGCCGACGACCACCACCGTGGTGGACGTGACTGTGCCTGCGCCTGGACTCCCATACTGCGGAACCGGAGACTGAGCCGGAGAATCAGGGGTAGCAGTAGCGGTGGTAGTGACTGTGCTAAAGACCGTGACAGTTGAAGCAGGCAAAGTGGTGGGCTGTGCCGGAGTGGCAGCAGCAGGAGGGGTCGCGGTGACGGTGACCATGACGGTGCTCATGACGGTGCTCGTCACCGTCTGGGGAATGCAGGCAGCAGTCAGGGTTGAGGATGGAGAGGCGCTCAGGTCTGACTGTGGCTGAATTGTTGGAGGAACAGTTGCAGACGGGGTGCTGACCGATGGGGCAATGCTGATACTGCTGGTAACAGCATCAGCGGTGGAAGCGGCCGAAGTAGACTCGCAGTCAACATTGCCAACATTGCCAACATCGCGGGCGACAACCGGGAAAAGGCCATCGGCGTCAGACACAGCGACCGGGTCGTGCATGATGGCTGCGTTGGCATTCTTCTCGCTCACTGACAACAGTTAGCAGGGTGCGCGGGAGGGGGATTGAGCAAGTGAGATCAGGGTGAGAGGTCGGTGAGAGGGAAGGAAGACTTACGCTGAGTAGCGTGCACGTAGCACGACCACGACAAGAACATCAACCCAAAGGTGGCAATAACCATCGTGAAGCCAATAAACGAAATTTTCTTGCTCTCGGTTTCCTGGTAGTGATGGACGGTCGGTTTGATGGCGATGGCTCGAATAGGCGACGCGACAGGAGTTTGGGTGCTCTGGTGAGATTTCTCAGAGTTCATTCCAACTGCTTGGTGTTAGATGATGTGGTTATGTGGAAAGGTTGTTGACGACGCAAGAAAGGAAGGCAAGAATGGAAGCGAATGGAAGGCGAGTCAAAGCTCGGTGGGAAGAGAGGCTATTGTTGTGTGGATGGGTATTGTGTTTTGGTCACGGGAGGTTGAGGGGGGCAGAATATTTATTGTATCTGCTTCGTCTGTGTGGTGATTTGGGTGAATAAATAGGGAACCTCCGCGGTGTTAGAACAGAACGGAAGGGGGGCGAGTGAAGGCGCGTGAGAGGTGAGGGCCACGTGGGAGCGAAGTGAATCGCACTCTTTTTCTCGCGTTCCTTTCGCGTCCGGGAGGGAAACGACAGCAGTGCTGGCCGAAAAACGAGAGTAGAAAACAGAGATTGTTCATACCAGAAGTATTGCTTCAAAGTGTTGAGTGTTGAGTGTGATGAACAGCGTGAAGGAGCGCCGCTGTTGGTGAACGAGTGTCGAGAAGCTGAAGGTGAGCGAAGGACTGCGGTGGTCGGTGATGTTGTGGTGGAAAGGGAAAAGGACAGGGAGGGGGAGAAGGAACGGGATGATATAGAAAAAGGGAAAAGGCATGTGTTGCTTGTGGAGACAGTGAATGTAGGATCGATGATGGGTGTCTTTGTCGGGGTCATCAGACTTGGTTGCTGGGGCAGAAACTCCGATTCATGTGTCCGTTCGACGCGTTTCCATCCCATCTTTCGCGTGCTTGCCTCATTGGGCAGTAAGGCCAGTCAGTCCCGGGTGATCATGTCTCTCCGTGCTACGAAAGTGAATCAGGCTCTACTAACTCGGCCCAAAAGACATCCTCTTCTTCCTTCACCTTCTCACGTGCTACCTTCTCAAGTTCCCGTAACAATATGAGAGGAAGGGAAGACCGACCGGCAGACCGAGGGGATTCTTCCATGACCAATTTCCAGACTTGAGCAGCATACTCTTTCAAGTCCCAATCGCTGAGTGTAACGTGTATCTCCATTTCTGGGTATGCCCGTATGATCAGATTCTTGGCTCTGAGTCCGATGTCCTTCATCTTACAAGTCGTAGTGTACGGGAGACATACCACCACGACGGATTGGAAGGATCCATACGGGGCGTACCGCCGAGTTGAAGAGCTTGTCTGAGTATTATTCGGCTTGGACGAACCTCCTCATGTCTGTCTTTCCAAATATTCAGGGTACCTAATCTCCTTCTCACCTCAGTCTACGCTGGGTTCGATCTCGATATCTTGCCGCCAGAGCGATGACTCTTGTCTCCAGGCGTGTTGGCGTAATGGGCATAAGGCTGGAACATCTCCGTCCGGGGCGACAGGGTCAAATGAGTAGTTCTGGGACATGACTTTTTCCCATTCGCGAGCGGAGCCCGTTCTGGAAGTACGCCTGTCGACCTGCTTCCCAAGTGCGACATGAAGTTGTTGCTCGACAGGTGCTGGAACAGGAGGGAGACGGCCTTGTTCCCGATATCGTAGAGTCTCCGCCGAAACTTTGTTGCAATTTCTACTCTTGCAGATTGAGTATTGGCAAGGTCGCCCAGGGAGACACTCTCAATTGTAATAACCGGATCCTCGATACCTAGTTATCCTCTTGGCCAACTCGGCCACAAGGGCGACAAGCTGATCAACCCCCCTGAAGCGATAAACAAGACTTTGAAGTATCTTGTGTTCCGGTTCGCTAGTTAAAGAGATTTTGGATACAACACGTGTTCGAGTAGCTCTGTCTAGCTCCATAGTGACTGGTGGTTGGGCCTGAGACAGTATCGTCGTTGCATTTGAGCACTGGATCAGAGACCGATTTTGCTGAGTTTGTGTCGGCTGCGCAGGAGGGAGGAAGGGTATTTAGACACCAGAAAGAAATGTGGGATATCGGTAATCTATATATTCTAGACTGACTAGCAGACAGAGGCCCAGTTGTCTCGTAGGTTTGTCATGGCGTACGACGGTAATCATGTCAGGGGAGAAGGAAATTTCGACCGCCTCTTCTGGTAAATATATCGATGCACTATTGAGTCGACGCGAAGCACCCTACTAATATCCAATTACAGCTAGTTACCGATATCTAAGCTGAACTACAAAGTGCTAAAGTAGCTGGCGTTGGTTGTCTGTGACATGAAAGTCGGGTAGATATGAATCTCAGCATATCAGGGCCTTCAACTCCCCTTGGCCATGCTCCAGCGTCCAGGTACATACTATCCCAGCTTTACAGAAGGAGACCCACTAGAACTGCCATTGAACTGTGTTTGCTTTTGTGTAAACAGAGCTCGATAAAATGAAGATGAAACGTGTCGTGGTGTCAACGCACGTAAGCGCAATGAGTGACACCATCTCGAGGCCGTCCCTAGTATAAGAAAACATTCAGTTCCTGCCTAGGTCTAGTAGGTCTAGTCCCAAGCCTAGCAATGTACTTCCGTCTTCGTGAATAGTCATCGTGCTACGAAGTGAAGCCCGCGAGGTGAATAGTTCTGACGAGGTACTTTTCACTTGTTCGTGTATAAGACAGGAGGCGGGCATAGAGCAGGACGGTGGATTTGCTTCAGTCTTTACTCTGGGTATTGGCAGTATTTACTCAAGGCATCGTCACAGCGCGAGGCAGTACACGAAATTTGTAAACATACGAAGCTGTGAGAGCGTCTTATCAATATTCGATGTGGCCCGAGCTTCATATAGCTTGCTAGATGAGACTGTGCGTGAGGTGTTGAGAACCTGGAAGATAAGCCACTGCGGAGAAGCTCGAGGGAAGGTAGGAACCGCGTGCAAGCTTGCATTAATTCCGCCACCCTGGCCCGTCCACGATTGTAACGCGAAGCGCGTAACACAGCGACATTAATAAATCCCCAGTAATTTACACTGATACGCTACCCATGAAATGTCCCTCCCACGACCACGCTGCACGACTTTCGCAACCGTTCGGATCAGGCCTTCAATTTTAACAACTTCGACATCTCAGAGAGGCCGTCGCCCATTGCCGCCCATCCGCATGCGAATTCACAATCGCGAGTCCAATTCGTACACGCGCTGCGCGATCGGGCCCCACTTGTTTCCCGCCAGTCGACGAAAGCACTTGCGGAGGTAAATTTATTGCTTTTGCTTGACCAACAAGTGCAGCGCAAACCATCAGCACATTGTCGCGCAACATGGCGCCTCGGCGAAGCGCAGCAGCTGCTGCTGCTGAGGAAGAGGAGCAGCAGCATGAACATGACGGCGAGACCGTCACGACGCTGCAGTTCAACGAAGCTCTGACATGGCGACCCGGAAAGCCGATTCCCATCGACCAGCTCCTCAAGCGACTCAATCGGCTGTCCAAGGAGCTCAGCGAGATGGACCAGGAGGCTATCGATCCGAACTCGCTGACCAAGGTCGCCAAGGAAGTCGCGTCCCACCAGCTTCTAAACCACAAAGATAAGGGCGTGAGGGCGTACACGGCCTGCTGCGTCGTCGACATACTACGGCTATGCGCCCCCAACGCGCCCTTTACACCGTCGCAACTAAAGGTCTGATACACTTGGCGAGAATGCGCGGGGGCGGTCAGTTTGCTAACTCGGTGATACGCAATTGTAGGACATATTCAATCTCAGCGTCACTTCAATAATACCGGCGCTATTTGACCCTTCTAACCCGTACAATAACCAACACAAATACGTCCTCCGCTCGTTCGCCGAACTCAAGAGTATCGTTCTACTTCTGGATGTTGAGGGCAGCGAGACCCTGCTGCTTCACCTGTTTTCGACCATCTTCGACGGAGTGTCGGGGTCCAAGTCGACTTCTAGAGAGCAGGTCGCGAAGGATGTCGAGTTTACTATGCAGGAGCTTCTCGGGGTGCTCATTGACGATGCGGCAAGTCTACCAGCAAAGGTTGTGGATGTGATCATGGCGCAATTCCTCAGGGCCGCTGCACCGGGAGGCGGCAAGGAGAGACACGACCATGTCCCAATAGACGACAACCAAGCAACACTCCTCCTAAAAGAGGAACCCGAGGCGTATCAAATGGCGAAAAACATATGCCAGCTGTACCCGGAGAAGATGGCCCGCTTTGTCAGCCAGTATTTCAGCGACGTGATTGTTGACGCGGCCGGTTTTGTCGGAAAGCCCAACGGACACAGAGGAGGAGACGACGAGGACGACGAGGACGGCCATGCTGGGCCGTCCGAGTCAGACTTGAAAGAGCTGAGGAAAGCACACACTCTCATTCGCGAGATCTGGAAGGCCGCACCCATGATCCTCCAGAACGTTGTTCCTCAAGTGGACGCCGAGCTGTCAGCCGATCATGTTCATCTACGGCAGTTGGCGGCCGAAACAATAGGCGACATGATCTCGGGTATTGGCGCAGCTGGTCCTCCACCTCCTCCAACGCTAGATCCTGCGGCCTACCCGCCCCTGAGACTGGACGATGAAGATCGGACGGAAACACCAGTTGCGAACATTCTTACCACGCCACTCTCAGCAATCTCGTTCTCGCAAACACACCCCGCCACCTTTAACAACTTTCTGAAGAGGAAGCACGACAAAGCTGGTGCTATCCGTGCCGTCTGGGCAACAGCTGCTGGATACATCCTTTCTACGTCCGCAGGCGGAATTGGGCTGAGCCGCGAGGACGAGACAGCTCTGGTTCAGGGGCTAGCGGAGAAGCTGGCTGACAGCGACGAGAAGGTCAGACTGGCGGCTGTAAAGGCGATAGAATGCTTCAGGTTCCAGGACATCATCATGAAGCTGGCGCCGAACGGAGGCGTCAACAAGGCAGGCTCGGTTCTTGCCACTTTGGCCGATCGGTGTCGAGACAGGAAACCGGCGGTAAGAGTTGCCGCCATGTCTCTCCTGGCCAGGCTTTGGGCGGTGGGAACCGGTGAGCTACTTGCGGGACACGAGGCGGTCAAGGCAGCACTTTCTGGAGTCCCCAGCCGCATCTACAACGTCATCTATGCCAACGATCTCGAGCTTAACGTTCTGCTCGACCGCGTCATCTATGAGTGTTTGGTGCCGCTCGCATATCCACCGCCGAGGAAGAGCTCCAAGAATGCCAACGGTAACTCCCAATCGCAGTCGCAGTCGCAGTCGCAATCGGCAAGTGCGAATTTCGATCAAGATGCCATCCGTGCAGAAAGGATACTCCTCCTAGCCCAGTCGCTGGACACGGGCGCAAAGAAGGCATTCTTTGCCCTGCAAGGGAGACAGACCCCGATGGCAGGCTACATGGAGGCATTGTTGAAGTTCTGCGACCAGTACAACGGAGGAGTCATGGACGAAGACGCCGACAAGAAGACGGCCCAACTCGAAAAGACTGCCAAGTATCTGGCTCAGCTGCTTCCCGACGAACCCAAAGCCAGAAGCGACATTCTCAAATTCGCCAAGTTCAACGATCGACGCAATTACAATCTCATCAAGTATGTGATTGGCGCAGAGCACGACTTCAAGACGGTCCACAAGGCACTCAAGGAGCTGATCAAACGGGTTCAGTCGAGCAAGGATCCTTCCATCTTGGACACACTCCTTCCTCTGCTCTATCGTGCTGGCTGCCTCATGTTCAACCGCAGCCATTTGGCAACCATAATGGATTACTCCAAGTCAGATAAAGACGGACTGGGGGCCATAGCGCATGAGATCCTGAACGAGATTTCGCAGCGTAATCCAACCCTGTTCAAGACGCACATTGGGCAGCTCTGCAAGGACCTTGTTGACCAGGCTCCTTCCCCCACCAGCGCGAACGATCCGATTGTGGCCGAGACACTGAAAGCATGTTCATCATACGCTCAAAAGTATCCCAAGGACATCCCCGTCGACAGGGATTTTGCTCGGACGTTGATCAGCTATGCCCTCTATGGGCGGCCTCCCAAGGCAGCCAAGTACGCAGTCAACATTCTCACATCCCCGAACGACGACAGGAGCATGGTTAGCGGGACAGATCTTCTACAGCAGACGCTCAAGGATTGGACCTATGGGTCTGCCCATTTCCTCAACAAGCTGGCCACAGTGAGCCAACTGGAGCTGCTCGCCCCCAAAATCACCGAGGAGGCTGAGGATAGTATCTTGAACATGACAGTGCAGCAGATCCTGCTCAAAGTGCGCACCGAGGCGAGAGAGAGCGATGCAGACTGGGTGGAAGACGCCGATGTGGACGAGGAGTGTCAGGCGAAATGCCTTGCCCTCAAGACGCTGGTCAACAGGCTGCGGAGCATGGAAGACGAGACCGAGGCCAAAGAGAAGGCAAAGCCTGTGTGGAAGATGTTGAGGCAGTTGATCGTCGAGAAGGGTGAAATCTGCAAGACGAAGAACACACCAAAGCACCACAAGGCGCGGTTAAGACTGCTCGCGGCGCAGCTGCTGCTCAAACTCTGCACGCAAAAGCACTTTGACGAGCTTCTCACGGCCCAAGACTTTAACATACTAGCCTTTACAACCCAGGATGCCGTGCAGGAGGTGCGACACGGCTTCGTGCAGAAGCTGCAAAAGTATCTCGCAGACAACAGGCTCAAGTCGAGGTACTACACCATCATCTTTCTGATGGCGTTCGAGCCCAACACAGAGTTCAAGCAGCGCGTAGAGACGTGGATACGATCTCGGGCACGGTACTTCCGGGAGACGAAACAACCCTTCTTTGAGGCCAACATGCCCCGCCTCTTGTCCCTGCTGGCCCATCATCCCGACTACAGCCCCGAGCTTGACGAGCTGGTTGACCACGCTCGCTACATTCTGTTTTACATCGGCCTGGTTGCAACCGAGGCCAACCTGGGCCAGATCTACAAGTATGCCGAGCGCGTCAAGCAGACGCAGGATGCTCTGGGCGGTAAGGAGAGCAACAACCATCGGGTGCTAAGCGATCTGGCGCAGGCAGTCATCCGAAAGTGGCAGGAGAAGAAGAACTGGGTTTTTAGCGCTTACCCGGGCAAGGTCGGGTTGCCGGTGGGGCTGTACCTGGCTCTGCAATCCCATGATGAGGCGCAGCAGGTTGCCGAGACGCAGTATTGCCCGGAGGGTATTGATGAGAAGCTCGAGGAGCTCCTGCGGGCCATGGATCGGAAGAAGGTACATACACGCTTTTTTTGGACGTTTAAAAATGAAGCTAACGACGGTGTGCAGAAGCGCAAGTCAGCCCATGATGGTGATGGCGACGCACCGCAAGCGGCCAAGAAAGCGAGGGTGGCGGTGCCCAAGATCACACGCGAGCCCAAGGAGCCGAGAGTGCCAAAGCCAGTGAAACAAAAGACGGCAGCGTCGTCGTCGGCAAAAGCAAAGAAGACTGCTGCTGCTACCACGCCAAAAAGGAAAAAGAAGGAGGCTACTTCGTCTTCGCCGGTGGATGATGCGAATCGCCGTCGTAGCGGACGTGCCAGACGGACGAACACTTCGTATATTGAGCGTGATGATGACGAAGACGACGAGGAGATGCTTGATGGCGTTGCCCAGTGGGATTATGAAGGAAACAGCGATGAAGATGAAGATGAGGATATGCATGATGAATCTTCTGCCGAGGAGCCAGAGACCGCGGATGGCGATAAGGAGGATGCTGAGTCTGAGGTCGAGGATAAGGGGGCACACGAGAACGGTGCCAAGCCAAAGGCAACACCGGCCAAGAAGCCCACTAAGAAGACTACTGCGGCGAAGGAAAAGAACGGGGACGGAGAGGATAGTGATCTGTCTGATTTGTCGGAGTTATCTGATGTCGAGGTTGACGAAGATAAGGACGAAGACAAGGCAGAAGAGGAGAAAGACGAGCAGGAGGAGGGGGATGAAGAAAAGGAGGACGGAGACGAGGAGAAGGATGAGGACGTTGAGGAGGAAGAGGAACAGGAGGAGGAGCCTGCACCTCGGACCCGACGCGGTGGTGCTGCTGCTGCTAACGGCCGGAAAGCGAAAGCACCCCCTGCCAAGCCCAAACCCACTCCAAAAGGGAAGACGACTACCAGAGGAGCAGCAGCAGCTAAGAAGAGCAGCCCGGTTCCAGCGCCAACAAGGGCCACGAGAGGTAGGACAAGAGCCACGGCCAAGACGAATGATGAAATGGATGAGGATTAGACATTAAGCCAGGGGTTCAGGTATCTTGACTATGCTACGACTTTGGAGGGGAGAGGGGGACGGGGGGATGGGGAAACGAGGAGTATGTTTATGATGCGGGGCGGTCGAGATGATTTGTATAACTTTGTTTTCTGTTTATATCCCCATTTTTACTGAACCTAAGGAAAAGGATAGGGATTAGGTTTAACCTGTGTAGTAGGTAGTAGGATATGATATGACAAGGTTAGGTTATGGTGTGGTTTGGTTTGGTTTGTCTTTGTTTATTTCAATAGGTTACGAGGTTGTATACCCACCCATTCACACTTTCGAGTTTATCCTTTTGCTTGTCCGTTTGCGTCTCTTCTGGTTTGGCTCCTCCTTGTGCCTTAATACTTTCCGCTTACTAAGTGAAGGGTCCTGTCCTGATTTCGGTTTCAGGAGCAGAGTAGAGGGAGAAAAGGAGTCAAAGTTACTAACTACTCTAGGTAAGCAGTGGCTGAAACTCCATAGAGGTACAGACGTAGGTATTCGTAGATGGGGCAAATAATTTAATGGCTGTACTGTACCTATCGCGGGGTTTGTTGTATACATACATAAGAGAACTCGTTATGGTAGATAAGAGAGATACTTAATTCCCCCCCAGTTGAATGAATTTATCTTATTTATCCAACGAGCCAGGATGATGAGCAAAACAGAAGAAAAGGGGGGGAAAATGGGGGAAAATTCCGCTCCTTTGCCCTTCCTCCATCAGAAACTCCGACGGGTGGTAAAAAAAAAACCCGAATAGTAAGTAAACAGCCTATCCTGAGAGCAAAAGCAAAAGCAAAAGCAAGAGCTGACCAAAAGCGCTAGAACTTCTAAACCCGACCAAAATGAATGAACCAAGAAAGTCCGAGGGAATGAAATACACCGTTCCCTTATATACATGGTAATACAACCAACCCCCTCCCTCCCTTGGTGGCCAACAAAAAGATAAATGGGGTAATTCAAACTTGCGGTCTACACGTTAACCAACAACACACAAAAATTCATCAACAGTCGACGACTTTATGATCCCGACCAACTAACGCTTCATTCACCATGTGCACACACACACAAAACTCCTCAAACCCAGCCAGCCAGCATCGACGTCGCGAAGAAAAAAAAACGCCTACTACGCCTTTGGGACGCAATCAACATCGTCATCATCCATCCAGGGGTGTGTGTGTGTGTGTGTGTGTGTGTGTCCTCTTTGCCCGCTTTGCTAAACTAAGCCAATCCCCTTCCTCCCCATCTTTGGTGGGTAGTTAAGGAGCTCTCGGTGGCACCCTGACTGTGATTGACTGACGGTCGTGGCTGTTGCTTCCCACAACCACAACCACAACCACAACCAATGCCACCACCACCACCTTGATCAAATAATATCAAACATCTAAAAAAGAAAAACCTTAAAAAGTTTTTCTACGTCCCAAATTAACTCATCCCCCCCGCGGCATCGCTATAAACGCCGACGAGTGTGTTTGACTCCGAAGGAATTGGGTTTTATGGACATCGATAAATATCGCCATCACTTGACTCAGCCATCGCTAAAACGTCTCGCCGGTATAATACCACTTTGAGGATTTGAGTATACACTCTCATTGATCCTGTTCCCGATCCGCGCGCACCCGCCGCGACACTTTTTTTTGAGTCTGTCGTCGTACTTGAAGATGCGGGACCACCACCACCCGGTATCATCTTGTCCTTCCTTCTTCTTCTTCCTAGCTTCCTGGGGCGGTGTAGTATTTGGTGCCGTCGATGCTGATGGTGGTGGTGGTCGTAGTCCTGATGGTTTTGGTCGTGGCGGCGGTGGTGGTCGCGATCGTATGGGTGGTAGTACAGCTGCTGTACTACTTCCAGCAGCAGCATCACTTAAAGACATCTGACAGAGGCGGCCGAAAGGCGACACCAGTAGCAGGACCAGCAGCAGCAGCAGCGGCAGCCGGATCAGAGGTGAAATTACCAACATCAAAGTCTAAAACATCCCGTTTTAGGTTTGGTAATATCGCCCCTCTAGGGTCCATTTGGTGCTGGTGGTGGTGGAGCTGCTGCTGCTGCTGATGATA
The DNA here is from genome assembly GCA_033297225.1 of Diplogelasinospora grovesii. Classification (NCBI taxonomy): domain Eukaryota; kingdom Fungi; phylum Ascomycota; class Sordariomycetes; order Sordariales; family Diplogelasinosporaceae; genus Diplogelasinospora; species Diplogelasinospora grovesii. Next base: position 163,951 of record MU853795.1, on the reverse strand, counting down.
ATTGCGGTGGTTGTGCTGGTTGTGTTGATTGCGCTGGTTGTGCGGGTAGTGGTGGCGGCGGTGCATCACTCGTAGCAGGTAATGTTGATGACGACGGTCCCTGAGAAGCACCCGCAGCACCCGCACCCGCACCAGAACCAGCACCAGCACCAGCAGGCCGTCCTCCCCCAGTCTTGGCCATTCTCGCGTCCACCCTCTCGCGATGATGCCGGTTCTTGAGATGGACCTCAAAGTTGTTGACCGTCATCTCTGGTCCCGGCGTGTACAGCTTTCCAGGGCAGTCCAGACACCTGATCCTGGGCAGAAACATAAATTGCACATCCGGCGGTATCTCTTTGCCGGGCTGCAGCTGCACCAACATGTCGGTCTTGGTGTTTACTGCCGAGTGGCGCATCGTGGCCTCGAACAGGTCGTTGGGATACTGAGTGAGCAGGTTCTGCAGGCAGGCTGTGAGCCATTCTGGCGCAGGGGGCTGTCCAAGAGTTAGCGCTCTGCACGAGTTTGATAATACCAGAAAAGGGACTCACCAGTGGAGGAGCAGGTTTCCCAGGCGGCGCTGGGCCTGGAGCGGGCACACGGCCAATCTGAGAATGCACACTCGTAGCGGGAGCAGCAGCAGGTGTGGCGGACTTGGACGGCAAAGCCTGACCTAATGCGGATGGTGTAGAAGGAGGTCGCATTGAGCCTGCCGCTGCTGAGGCGGTGGATGGAGCTCTTTGATGATGAGCCGCTGATGGTGTTGCAGCCGGCCCTGGCGTTGACTGCTGCTGCTGCTGCTGCTGCTGCTGCCTCGCTTTGAGATCCCGGAATAGCTTCCCAAGTCTCAGAGGGGAAACCTTGAGGGTCACAATATGTTGCAGCGGTTCCTCGGTTTCATCACGCGCAGCTTCACGTCCACCGCCGAATCGGCGAGACGTCCTCGTTTCGTGATGGTGAATAGTAGCTTCAGGCGTCTCGGATCGACCGAGATTGGCCATGCGCACGGCGGCTGCGCTGGCGGCGCCACGGATACCCCTGGTCCGCGCGGTGCCCTGCAGCTGCGACATGGCCGGCGAGTCGGGCCCCGAGTCTTCACTATCGTCGGAATCCGATATCTCCCCGTCGCGAGCAGCCCGTCTGCCTCCCCTTCCTGTGGCTCCACCTGTGCCTGTTGTTGTCCGCTTGAAGATGCGGCTGTCCTCGATATCCAGCGCGGCGCCCGGAAGCACCGACGAGACGATGGACGTGCGGATGGTGCGCTGTCTTTCTTTGAGGTCGGGCAGTTGTGGGCCACCGCGTCTGTTGACCGATCGCTTCTGTCGCCTCTGTTCGCGCGAGAACATGGTCTCGCTTCGTTCGAGCTCGGCCTCGGTGTTCTCGTACAGATAGGGCGCGTATTCCTTGGCTTGCTGCTGCGGCCTGAAGACGCTCGGCAAGGGCGAGGGGAGGAAGGCGGAGACGAGGTCGGGGTCTTCGATGGGACGTCCGTCGAAAGGATGGCCAATGATGAAGAGACTGCGTGTAAAGAGCTGGGCCTGTTCCCGGATGCAGTGGGCGATTGCGGTTGTGAACTCCCCGGAGAGCGACAAGTCCCGGGCCATGCACGCGGCGAACTCCTCGGGCGAGTTGTTGGGGTTGTTGATGTCCCACTCGAACTGGTCCACCAACGTGTGGGCTCCAATGGTGATGTTGAGCTTGACCAGTATCCTCATCTCGTCGTTCTTGTAAGCCGAGTAGGGCAGCTCGGGGTCCAGCGCTTCTTCTTCGCGGTGGATGAATGGGTAGAAGTCGTTGATCTGCTCGATCATTTGCTGCACGACCTGGTCCTGCACGGGCTTGTCGAGAGGCGCCTTGAGGCCCATGTCTTCAACGAGCTGCATCGAGAAATGCTCGGGAGAGATCAGCCGCTCGTGGACGTTGAAGGTGAATGTGTCGCGCAGCTTGACCTTGTCCCAGTCGACGTCGATCCGTATGGGAACCAGTTCCTCGTACTGCTCTGCCAGTTTCTTCATGTCCTTCCTGCTGCACTTGAATGCTGGCGTCGTCCTCTTGCCCGGCCGCGGCTTATGCGTCGGGTAGACAATCTTGGTCGGGCCGCCCGCCTCGGTCCAGCCGTTGCCGTAGCCGCTGTATCCTTCGCCGTAGAGTCTGCTCGGGGGGAATGCAGCGCGGTTCTCCATCCGGATCGACTTGTACTCGCCCAGCCTCTGCAGCGTCTCCTTCATGTCCTTCTGCAGCTTGTCCTGGGCATCCTTGAGAGCGGTCGAGTGGATCCAGTCGCGCGTCACGTAGCGGTCCACGAGCACTTTGTTTAGGCCCCCCTTGTCGCGTTGCGGAATCGACGCCGTCGTCGTCGTCGCGTTCGCTGCAGGACTGCCTGACTTGGATGCCGCCGCCGGCGCATTGGACGATGCGGTCGCCGCCGCGACACCAGGCGCAGACGGCGTGCTACCGCCAGCAGCAGCATCGCCGCCTGTGCTGCCAGACGCGGCGACCGGACCCGAAGTTGATTGCGATGCGGCCATAGTGCAGGTTGCGGGGGAATCGCCGCCACCGAGCAGCAGGTAACTCCAGCTCAGCTGTGACGCCCTCGTGTATTGGAGATGGCCTAATCGTGTATTATCGGTGTGGGTGGGCGCCAGCAATGCGATCTTGAGCTCTAGGTGAGGCCGGGCCACGAAAAAGAGATGCGAAAGACTGGAGTGGACAGAGAGGTGAGGCGCGCCCGGCCAATTGGATGAGCCCGGGACACCCAGGACCACCGTTGCGGACCCACCTGATGTACTAGGCACAAGCAACGGCAATGCGGCTTATAGCAGGATCTAGGTAGTCGCGACCTTCGTATCCGAACCTATTCTGGCGCGACTTGGGGCAGTTGATTGAGTGGAAGCTCCCGTGGCTCCTTCCTCGTCATCCGCTGCGGTGCTGGAGTTATTGGGTAATTACTACCCCCGCCAGTCACTTGCACGCAATGAGTGGAGAGCGTCGAGAGCACACAGAACCCCCTCCCCCGCCTTCAAAATCGTACAATAGAGTAAAATCACATCCCACCACACACCTTCCTCTCCTTGCCTGCCCAATTTGACCTCTTTTTTCACTCACAAGACCCATATTACCATTTCCTGCGCGGTGCTTCGCAGCAGCAGCTCACCATGGCGACCGAAGAGAAAGAGATCGGTTAGTCAAACAGAACCCCTCAACCCCACTTGCCATGCTTTCCGACCGCGCTGCTCAAGCTCGGTGGTTACGCGCCCGTGATGCGTCAGGCACAAGTCGTGTAGATGCTCACGAGACCTGATAGCGCGGCTGTCATGTGCACGGAGTGCTAATGCGACTGGCAGATTACACCCTCAACAACCCCGACACCCTCACCAAGTACAAGACGGCCGCCCAGATCTCCGAGAAGGTCCTCGCCGAGGTCTCCAAGCTATGTGTCGCCGGCGAGAAGATCATTACCATCTGTGAGAAGGGAGACAAGCTTCTTGAGGAGGAGATTGCCAAGGTCTACCGTGGCAAGAAGGTCACCAAGGGTGTGTACAAGCTGCATCTCGGATGTCGCTCGATCCTCGAGACTGCCTGCTGTTTGTTCGCCCTGCTTACCATGACATGCAGGCTTCTCTCACCCCACCACTGTCTCTCCCAGCTCCTTTGTGACTCCCTACACTCCCCTTAGCTCGGACGAGAAGGAGGCCGCCGTGGAGCTGCAAGCTGGCGAGCCCGTCAAGATCCAGCTTGGAGCCCAGATCGATGGCTTTGGCTCCATTGTTTGCAACACTGTCCTGGCGCCCGCCAAGGACCAGGCTCAGGACGTCGTTGAGGGCCGCGAGGCCGACCTGATGTTGGCTACTTACTATGCTAATGAGCTCCTTTTGCGGTTGATGATGCCCCCTGGACTCCTGGCCACTGGCACGGACGAGGAGAAGGCAAAGGCCGCATCCGCCAAGGCTCCCTCGCAGTCCAAGATTACCAGTCTCCTGGAAAAGGTCGTCGACGCTTATGAGTGCAAACTTGTCGAGAGCACCACTTCGTGGCTCTTTGACCGCAACGAGATCGAGGCCAAGAAGAAGATTGTCATTGCTCCCGGTGAGAACACCAAGGGAGAAGGGTCTCCCGAGATCGGCGAGGTCTGGGGAGTCGAGATGGGCGTCAGCCTGGGCTCGGGCAAGGTTAAGCAGTACGAGCAGCGGGCTACTCTCCACCGCCGCACTACCACAACCTATGCCCTCAAGCGGCCAACCTCGCGAAAGCTTCTGTCTGAAGTCCAGAAGAAATTCGGCACATTCCCCTTCAGCTTGCGGCAGCTCGAGGACGAGCGGGATGCGAAGTCCGGCGTCATCGAGTGCGTGCGTAACAACGTTTTCCGTCAATATGAGGTTGTAGGCGACAAGGACAATGCGCCGGTCGCTAGACTTTTGACTACAATTGGTAAGCAAATTTTGTTACTAGGAGAATCAGGACGAAGGGATTGCAAAATCATAAAAAATTGAGTTAATGACTAATGCGATCACAGCAATTACCAAGAATGGCATCACCAAGTTGGGAGCCCCTCCAGCTCTGGATCTGAGCAAGTTCAAGACGGACAAGAAAATCACGGATGAAGAGGTCCTGAAGATCTTGGAGCAGCCGCTTTCCAGAAACACTGGAAAGAGCAAGAACAAGAAGAAGAAGAAGCCGGCCAAGAAGGCAGCAGCAAAGGGGGAAGACGAAGATGACGATGAGAGCTCCGATGAGTGAGAGAGGAGCACGTCACTGACTGCTCCGCTGCGGGGTGCTGTGCGAAAGTGTCTGGAAACAGCATGATTGTGCCTCTGGGAATTCTTGTTGGGAAATCACGGTTAGTGCTTTGAGGATGAGTGCCTGTGTTATTTGATGGCCGCAATCACAAGCAATGATCGATGCCAGCGAGAGGGGAGGGGTCCTGGGCGGGAGACTCCCGACATTTGGGGCGGTCGCCTTTCAAGGTTTGCGTTCCCTGTGTTTTAGCCCCTAAAACGAAGTGGGCGGCCCTACCCGAGCGGAAAAAGTAAGAAGCAAGCAGAAAAAGAACGCACGCAGACAAATCAAATAAACTTGACGAGCCTCCAAAAGAATCACAAGTCAAAGACCAACGCAAGTAGAACAAGGTCAAAAAATCACTGCACGCTTCTGACAAACTCGATTGCCAAACGTGTTCTTGGTTTGTTAGTGAATCGGGGAGCCGGCAAAGCACATATAAGCACCCAACAATTCCCACTTAAGAGGAGACATTTGTCTTGCGCACGTATCCGGCCATCTCTCTCCCCTGAGGCCCGTCACCATTACCTTTCTCACACCTTTCCCGCGCCCTTCTTGCCCCATTCTCACGCTTCAACGACCGCCCCTGGAAATAAGAGTGAAAGAGCGCGTCGCGACCATTAAATTCGCGAAAGTTCGGGACGGGCGAAAAGAAGATCATCGCACGCTGCTTTGTTGATAACAGTGGTACAACCCGTTCTCAAAAAACTACCTGTGTGATCTTTTCGATTTATTTGTTTTCAGCAGTTCTCTCATCTGCAGTCCTGCAGCTAAGCTTGTGGGCGTGAGTGGCCGGGCGTTCAAGGGAGGGACTGGATAGGAGGCTTTTCGTGGGAGGTGGCATACCCCCTGTCGGCCCTCTAATCCGTCACCTCCGAGCAAAGCTTCTGGGCTGCATTCTTCCTCCATAACTTTGGCCACCCTTTTTCAATCACCACCAACACACACGCGTGCAGTCGTCCAGAACGCGACTTTCCCTGCCATTTTAATGCATTAAAGCGATCGAGAAGTACTGCAGCTCCCCTTTTTGTTTTTTACAGCGATGCTAACGGGCTGCGCAGGCGCGATCGACGGTGCGTTGGTGCAATCCACACGGCGAGGCAGCAGAGAAGAAGGGGGCGTACACTTGCGTGCGGAAGCCACCATCATGCCTTCCTCCAACGCCAGAGCCACGCGATCGCGATTTTCAAGCCCACAACACACGTCGAATGGGACAAACGAGTCGTCAAAGGTTTCAGGAAACGGCACTGGCAACGGCACGGGCACGGAGGGACAAGCAAAAACGTTCATGGATCGCTGGCTAGAACCGCCGGTGCAGGTCAAGGCCAGCTTTCAGGATGCCGGCCTGATGCGTCACGGCGTGGTGGAGGGGATGGCTCCGCTGGGCACCATGCCCAAGGCGGTTATGCCAAAAGCTGGCATTTTTAAGAACAAGGCTTCAGCTGCACCCCCTCCGCCCCCTGAGCCGTCGACGAACGCTCGGAAGACGCCCAAGATCGTTCTAAAGCGGCCCAGTGCAGCAACCCCGACTAGGGCGGCACCCGCTGCTGCTATTGCTTATTCGGTTGCCGAGGAAGATGAGACGGAAGCGGAAGAAGGGGTACATCACGACGACGACGTCGACGAGCAGGGTCGAGACGGGGGGGACGAAGACGAGGACCACGAGGAGGATTACGAAGTCGATTATGAGGACGACATTCCCGCCCCGCCCCCTCGGACCTTGTCGTCGCGACGTTCATTACAATCTCGAGGCGATCTGGATGGGGATTGGGCGCCAGGTGGAGGCGGCAAGGCGTCGACGACGTCACACAAGAGCAATCCTTCACGTAGAAGTTTATCGCGGGCCAGCGCGCCTCGGCCGGGGTCGTTCTCTTTGGCGATGCAGCCAATTACACCCGCAGCAACCACGGCTCCCTCTGCGCCACGGAGCATATCAGACAGCAGAGAGCTCGCCGACAAAGTTATCACGGAGGCTGTTGAAGAAGCTTTAACGCACTTTCGCTACCCCACTGCATGGGCTTTGCGGACCCTCTACGACGAAAATTGCACAAAGCCCGATTTTGTCGGGATGGTGGAGAAGGTTTATCTACAGACAGCCGACCGAGAAATGCTCCAGGAATTCGCGCGCCTCATGCGTGAAAAGAAAAAAGAAGGGAAAAAGGACAATAAAGGGTGTTATTATTTCGTGCCACCTTCAACGAACAATCGCTTCACGCCGCACAAACCCAGGCGGGCTCCTTATGGCAATCTTGTTAAGATCGATCTCTCCCCCGTGCATCTGGAGAAGGGACGTGCGGCTGGGCACGGTGAGCAAGCGAGAGACCGAGGGCAAGAGAAGCAGCAGCAGCAGCTTGAGAGGCAACGTGAGGTCGAGCGAAACGACCGAGAAAACCGGGAGCGCGACCGAGAGAATCGCGAAACTCCCAGCCGCAGGAAACGAAGGTCAACGCGCCATTCTGACGCGGGTGCCAAGATGAGCACTAACGGGACGATGAACGGCAAAGTGAAAACCGAGTCACCGTCCGCGCGAAGAAAGACGCGAAATGATTCGGTTTCGAGCTCATCCTCACTCTCAAGCGCGCGCTCGATGACGCCGCCGGATGAATTCGATGAGGAGGAAGACGAGGATGTCTTTGCGGTGCCGCAGTCACGCGCCAGTCCCGCCACCGCCGCTGCTGCTGAGAGCAGCAGCAGTGATCCCCCGCCCCAACCAATGAAGAACCGGCGACGGTCCAACGCAGCTGCAAAAAAGGGCAAGCATATGTCACCCGCTCCCACCGTGCCGGTTTCTCCCACCCAGCCCCAACACCCACAACATCAACATGTGGCCACCACGGAGCAGCCTTATGACATGCCCGCCGTCGTGGACTCGCCCTTGTTCCCAAACCTCAGTAACACTAAGAAAGGCAGCAAGGCGGCGGCTGCCCAGAACGGAGGCGTCCATTTTCCCAGCAAGGTCGGGCGGATTGACGAGAGCGATCCCAAGCTACGCCTCAGGCAGAGCGCCCGGAGGGTGACGACAAATGACGACGCGCCTTTTGCTGTCAGCTTTGCTCGTGAGCCATCAGCTCCAGCTCTCCGAGAAGATCTCGCGCCATCACCTCCTCCACGCCAGGACCAGGACGAGGTGGAGACTGGCGGTGACGGCACCCTCGTTGCTGAGACCCCCGCGGTGCGCCTTCCTCAACGTACTTCACTGCCATCAGCAGCACCTGCCCGATCCACCCCGGCCGCTGCTGGCACAAATGCACGCAGCACTCGCTCCACGCGAAAGCGATCGTACGAGGAGCTTGAGGAGCAGGCCTCTCCAACAACCACCAACTTCCTGGCCTCTGAGGTAACGTCAACCGCGGCCAACTCACGGGCAGCAACACCTGTCCTGCGGCCTGCGAAGAAGCCCAGGACAGGCCTACGGGTCAAGAATTCGTACGTATTTGTTAATCTTGCTCTTTTTTTCATCATGGCTGCACCTTCTCTCACTCTCCTCATGTGAGCCTACTGTGCTGCCCTTTGGGCGATTGAGCTTGACACATGTGCCGAATCAATTTTCACCTGGTGGCGGCCTGCCCCCCAATCACCATCCTCCCCCAGCCGGCAGATGCCCAACCACGTGCATCAAGGAGAATCAAAATCAGCATTACTATGAGCATCACAACTTGGTGATAGCGCAACGTTGCTAACATTCTGTTCTGCTAGTCCTATGAAGAAGAAGGGCGGCCCCTCGGCAGGAATTCCCCGACCTAGTGGAGAGCGAAGCAGTCCGGTCGGCAATGGAGTCAAAGAGGTAAGATCCATATCAAATCATTTCGTACCATCTTTATTTACTAGATTCTGGTCTCATTTTATCCGTGCATTCCCTGGGAGCTTCAACCAAAGACTGGGCGCAAGTGTGTCAGTCTACCACGCTTCAGCAGCTACTGGATGCGAACACAAGAGACCAAGAAAAAATTTCCCCCAAAACGCACATCCCAGTGCCCGTTCTTACCGAAATATCCCGCACAAACCTTAGCAGCAGCCCCCTCTCGGCTCATCACCCGGGTCTCACCTCATCACTAAACTAACGTGGCGCGCGTCTCAGGATGATAATGACGACTACTGCGCGTCGTGTGGCGGCAATGGTGAATTAATCTGCTGCGACGGCTGCACGCGCTCCTTCCACCTCACTTGTGTGGATCCGCCTCTTATGCACGACTCGATGCCTGTCGAGTGGTTCTGCAACGTGTGTCGCACAGTCCGGGGTGCTTCTGCGCACTCCCTGCCTATTCATAATGGGCCATTTGCGTTGTTGCTGGAGAAGCTCGATGCCAAAAACTCCAGCGCTTTCCGTCTCCCAGACGACGTGCGCGAGTATTTTGAGGGTGTCCGCACCGGTGCCGATGGCGAGTACGAAGAGATTGTTGCCGTGACTAAGCCCGGCCGGTAAGTTCTGGTTCCTGGTGCCTCTTCCGTAGACTCATCAGCTGACACACCCCGCAGAAAGAAGAAGAACGAAGAGGAGCAGCTCCCGGATCTCTTCAAGTTGCGTGACGCAGAGGGCAATACGGTGATCTGTCACAGCTGCCAGAAGTCCGCCTCAGAAAACCGAGCCATCATCCCGTGCAGTCTCTGCGGTCTGCACTGGCACCTGGACTGCCTGGACCCTCCCCTGGCCAACCCGCCTGTGCTCCGGACCTGGAGATGTCCCTGCCACGTTGACGACCTGCTTGCAAGGGTGCCTGGGGCACTCGGGCCTGCCCACCGCTTCCGCAAGATCAAGGGCGCCCCCGTTATCAGACCCGCCTTCAGCCGTGGATACGTCAACAATGCCTACATCGATGTTGATCTCGAGGAAAGCGATGATGACGAGAGCGGCTGGAAGGATGTCGTGACGTACGGCCGGACAGTCAGGTTGCCCGAGAAGGGCATCAAACTGGACTTTTTGTCCCGGTATGTTTGCCGGGCATTGCCCCGCTCTAGACAGCATTGCTATTCGGAGAAAACTAACCTGATCAGCAGTGCCCGCGAGAACCGCAAAGGCAAGCCGATTCCCCCGCTCCACACGGGTACTGCGCCGCCGCCTTTGCATTGCCCTCTTGACGGGAGGACCCTTGCTGAGCAGCAAGCTGCTCTCAACTTGGCCCAGCTAGGCGCTCAAGGTGTCACGCCTGTTGGCACTCTGGTGGATGCCCTACTCGTAAGTCCTTAGAACCCCGATTTCTATCGCTCATCCTAGGTATACATGCTCACCTGTTGTCTCTTGAATAGGCTCAAGCTGAGCCATCTGTCATCTCGCTGATGGCTCGCGGCAATGCCGAGCATCTCAACAGCGGTCAGCAACTCAATAATATGGACCAACAAAGCCTGCATGCTATGTTGGCTCAGATGGAGCAGATGACCAGCCAGATCAAGCAGCTGCTACAGCCCCTGCCGGCCACTCCCACCCCACCTATCAGCAATCAGAAATCAATCCCAGCATCCTCGTCTCCCCAGACAATGATCATGGACACAACCAATTCTCCTAGTGTGACCGCTGCCCACGAGCAAGCGGCGGCGACGGCCCCTAGTCTGACGAATTCCTCTCGGTCCATTGATGGCGAGTCTGAGCATCCCGATAATATGGACCTTGATCAAGAAATGGCGACCGGATCAGAGGCCGAACTCAAGAAGGCCGCCATCAAAAAGGACCTGCCACCTTCTCCTGCAGCCACAGATGATGTCTCGCCAGGTCTGCTTGCCTTTTCCAATCATCTAGACGAAAACATGGCTAAAGAAAGGCAGGCGACGGAGGAGCAAGCGCCCTTGCAAGCCAGTTCTCCTCAAGGAGAAGCAGCAGAGGAGGCTGAGGACTAAGACGGCTCGCCATACAACCTCCAACTGGCATATCGCGGCCCCTTGACGACAGACGAAGATTGTTCATATGGTGATCGACTTGGACGCAGATCGACCTACCGAACCCGAACTAGATCTTAATATCCTCACACCTTTCACGTCATGGCCATTTCGTCGCCTACATCTTTCTCGACAGCCTCGACACACACTCAACCTATTCCTCAGATTCTTACGGACGATCCGAACGAGTAATCAGGTCAGAAAACGAACGAGTTCGGAACGGATAGAGAAACGGGTTACTTCATTGCATTGCTCATTTACTCATCAGTATTATTATTACTATGTCATTATTATTATGCCTTTTCCGTCAGCTCATTTATGCATTTTTGTTTGACTGGAACTTTCCTTCTAAAGTGTCCACAGCGGCTGATTTCATTTATGGGTGGTGGACAAGTTTGGGATTGCGTAGCTGGAATCTGTTGGCAGGGAGGGATTATTCACGGCCAAAACTAACTCACCCCATCCTGGGTGTCTCTTGTGTGTGTGTTATTATGAAGAAGGGGGGTTTATTGAGAGCAATTAAACAATGATCAACCCCTTCCTTATCTTTGTCTGGTTTTTCTGGCAGTCACGTCCGTGTTAACCTGCTTCACGTCTGTGTGTCCGAGGCGGGACATACATAGCTAGGGAGATGGGAGATGGGAGATGGGAGATTGACACGTAGCAGTAGCGGTGGCGGTAGCGGAAGCAGTAGGGCTTTCGGTGTGTGTTTTGTGTGCGAATGCTATATACGTACTTGAGCATTAACTCGGTTCTTTTATTTTCCATGTTGGGATGATTGCTTGCTCTTGTGTGCTTTTCCCCTTTGAGAGAATGTTTGTGTGTGTGAGTGTGTTAAGGATTTTACACATGTGGGAGCCCAGGAGAGGGATGGATTACTTTGCAGTAGGAACCAGCTTCTTCTATCCTTTTTTTTTAGATTTGCGGAAGCGCATCAGCGGTATCTAATCTGTAGTTGCGTGTGTGTTTCATCGGAAACTTTGACAAAGATGACTGACCCCGCTCTTCAAACACAAATACTAAACAAAACAAAACATTTCGTCTCCGTTCTCGTTCTCGTTCTCCCACCCACGCGAACTTGAGTCTGTTTTTTTGTTTGTTGGGGATATCCACAACCAACATGAGATCTTAGTTAGTAACTGTCTTGGTAATTAATTGGTTGTCAGGAGGTGTTGCACATTGTGAAATGGAAGGGGTGCATGGAGTTTCGTTTGAGGATAGATAGATAGGTCTGCCTCACTCACTCACTCACTCCCATCACGGAAGCTGGCTCTTTTTTAGAATTTTTAATTTAGGTTCCGAAACAAACAAAGTTACAAGAAACGAATGTGTGCGCGCGTTTTTATACGCACACGGGTGCACGCACGCACGCACGCACGCGCAGCGTGAGCGAGCGTTGTGACAAGAGAAGCTAATTCTAGCCCTCCTGTTTTGTGTCTGTCTGTTTGATTCCCATTTTCCCATCCCTTGACTCTCTCTCAAATTCCCACATTTACCCCCACCTTCCACGCCCAATAAACGCAACACGAAACCGAGAGAATAAGATATAAGATGTACCTGTATACAGAGAAAGGGTAGAGACTCCCTTGCCCTGCCCTGCTTTGCGACCTCAATCAGCCCCCCCCTTTTTGCAGTCTTCGCTGCCAGTCTATGACACCCGGCCCTTTCCGCTGGTTCCCACTATCAATCAAACATTAGACGTCCGTGCCTGGCTCGAGACATCTGTGAATCAGAGTCGTTTTATCTCTGTAGGTAAAAATAATAGTAAGCGTCTCTGTTATTCTCGCTTGTCTACTGCCGTCTCTGTCTCCCATCGGGCTGCGGGCTGCGACCTACACGACCACGCCTGGAGTTGACCTGTTCCTGCTGCTGCACGTACGCCATGTTCTGCATGCCTCCGAGGCTACCATTGCCGTAGGGCATACCGCCCATGGCTGGCACGTTCATACCGAAGCCCGGGGCAACACCAAACGGTGCCTGACCGGCGGCACCAGGCATGCCTGCGGGCATCTGAGCACCGCCAGGTCCGGCTTGGATCGGGCTACCGTTCCCCATGCCCTGTTGACCACGGAATTGGTCGAGCGAAGGGCCCCCGTTCGGGAATCCGGCGAAGCCAGCCTGCATGGCAGGGAAGTTGTAGTTCATGGGCGCAGGTGCGCCCCGTGACATCATGTTTTGCTGGAACTGCATCTGCTGTAGAGCAGCAGCCGGTGCCATGGGTGCATTGGGAGCATTGAACATGGCGCCCGGCGGGCCGAACGCGGGGAACTGCTGAGGCAAGGTCGGCTCCACGCTCTCGCTCCGTGGAATGCCATAGCCCATCTCGAAATTTGATGGATTGACAGCGCCATTCAACGGGTTGTAGAACTGATTGCTGCCGCTCTGGTTGAACTGCGCGGCTTGCTGCTGGGCTTGCTGTTGTTGATGGGGTGGCTGCTGTTGCTGTTGCTGCTGGTGATGCTGAGAATTGTGGCTGGTCTGGCGCGAGGTTGGTCGTTGTCGCTCCCGCTCGTTCGAGTTGTTGTTCCCGTGTTCTCGTGAACCGGCACCGCCATTCCCACTGCCACTGCCACTGCTACCACTACCGCCGCCTCCGCCGCTGCTTCGCGTGGAGAGACCAACCTCATCCATCAGTCGCTTGTAGCCTTGGCCTGGCTGCGCCTTGATGCGGATCAACACATTCTTCACGTTTTCAACCACCTTGTTCCGAATCGTCTCATCGAAGAAGGGGGTCGTCAAGACCTTGAAGATAAGAGTCGCACCGCAGGCATGGTCGCTCAGGATTGCTTCCAGAACCGCGTCGTCCTTGGTGAAGAAGAGCGCCTTGAGGATTGTATCCCTGGCGTCTCCCTCCGCCTTCTGGTTAATCACCTTCAGAACCGTCAGGTAGGCAACCTTGTGTGTGCACAGGTGGACAAGGTATGGGACAAGTTGGGGTGACAGAACAGTCCGTCGCTGCGGGAATGTGCAGGTATCGAGGAACCAGGTAAGCAATAGAGCACCGTTGGCGTTGGTCGCAAGCTGCACGCTATGGAGAGCAATCGCCGCAGCAAGCATCCGCTGCTGGTCCTTGGTGGCATGGTGACTCTCCAGACAGGCTCGCATAGCCCGCGCACCGTAACGGCCCTGAGCAACCTCCCACATCCTGCTGAGCATGGTCTCGAAAATGAAGTCGTTGTAGGGGGAACCAAACTTCAAGCAACCTTGCAGGACATAGTTGCCATACTGATCCAGAAACAGGGGGATCGTGTAGGGTCGCAGGTTCTCGACAATAAGGCTCAGCTGATGCGGCGTCTTACACACGTCAATGATCTTTTGTGCTGCCCATGTGCCATTCTTGTGTACACCAATCTCAGCCATGTGAGGAGCAATCTCCTCGAGCATGTTGTCCCGAAGACTGTCGGAGCAGTGCTCAAACAGCTTCTGGACCACCGTGTTGCCGAGATAATCCGAAGAGAGCTCAGCAATCTCTGGGAGCATGTCAATCGCAATATTCTCGATTTCTTGTTGCGACAAAGTCTGGTTGTCAATCCTCTTGCGGATGTCACGCAGCTTGGGTGCGTCGTGGACTCTCGTGTGGGCAGGCTCCTTGATTGGGGGGATCTCATCGATGAACGAGGTGAAGTTGATCGCCTGGTGTAGGCTCGTCGAAATGCGGTACCGATCATCGTCGCTTGCTCCGAATTGCTTGACGATTTCAAGGATGTCAGTCGTCATCTCATGGAGAGGCGGGACACTAGGAGGAGCATTGCTCGCGAACAGTGTCGGCGTAGAGTCACCGCCAGCACCCGACCCAGCGCTGCCGGGTTGGCCGTTGTCCTGGCCGCCCCTGGAGAACGGATCGGGGCTTGGGGATGGGTAGGCTCCATCATGACCCGGCGTGTTGGACGCGGAGGGTGGCTTGGCAAAGTTGATGCGAATGGGACCTGCACCAGGGAAGATCTCCTTCCCGTTCATGCTGGCCTTCGCAGTAATGGCACTGTCGACTCTCTCAAAGTTGACAAAGCCACAGTTCTTGTGTGTCAGAACCCTGGCAGACAGAATCGGACCATACGACTTGAACATCTCGGTCAGCGTCGATGTCGTTGTCGACGTCGGAATGCTACCGAGCCACAGGGCGCTAGTCGGACCTTCCAGACCCTGCTCGTCTGCGCTCAACAAGCCATTGTTGCGGCTGTTCGATCTCGCTAGCGACATTGCAGCAACGGCCTGCGGAAGGTCTTCATACTCCTTCTCCTCAGGCAGCCGTATCTCCGCCGCCGTGACCGAGTTGTCGAGTCTCGAAGGGGTCGGGAAGTAGTTCCGAAGGATCCGGGATGCCGGCGTCTCCAAAACACCAGCAGTCCGCGCACGAGGACGGTTGACGGCAGCCTGGCTCGCAAATGCTTGAACAGCCAAGTTATGATTGTGGATGGCAGCATTGGTCGCAGCAAGCTGGTCCTGAAGCTGAGCATACTGGCTCTCCATCAAAGACAGGTTCTCGGCATCGTAGTCGTCCTCCTCTTCGTCAGCGTATTTGTCCTTGTTGTTGACCGAGTAAGATCGGAACCGGTTCGCTGCTTTCGTGTAATCGGCAAAATTTGGGATGTAGGGCGTCGCAAGCTGGGCTCGCGGAGGCTGCGGTGTTTCGGCCAGGCCAAGATAGTCCAGCGTGCGCATGTGGACGTCATTCTCAACTGTTCCTTCCCTAGAGAAATGCGACTGAGCTGGCGAGCTCGGTCCGTTAGATCCTATACTGGCGATGCTTGCCAGGGTATTACCCCTCTCCCGTCCAGTCGGGTTCCAGCTGCTGAATATGCCAGGGCCAAAGGGTGAGTTCGTGCCGGGAATGTGCTGCGCAAAGGGACTCCGCTGAGGCATAGACCCGGCTCGCAGTCGCGAAAGCAGTGTAGAGGCGTTCGTAGAGGAGCTGTCGGGCAGGTCGAGTCCCGGTGATGGGGACTTGAAGGGGCTTTGTGACGGAGTCGGCCGCGAGGTTTTGGACGCCATATTTGGGACGCCAAGTAGCCCATTGGGCACTCCGCCCGGGGAAAATCTTGAAGGCACCGTCCCTGCACGAGCACGTCGAGGCTGCGGTAGGCTGTCCGGGGTCGGGAGTTGTGCAAAATCGGGGAACCCATCTGTTGGCGACTCGGGGATGTTCTCGCGTAGAGGTGTGGAGTTACCGCTCGTCGGAGGTCCTCCCCACGGGTTTACCGGGAGTCCCGAGACGCCCTCTTGGGCCTGTATCTCTCTTGCCCTGTATTGCGGAACAAGAAGTCAGCACGAGAAGCACGTTACGGAGGAGGGAGGGGTGCGGTTTAATACGTACCGTTTCGAGAAAAGGCGGCCAGATGCTGCCATCTCGTGAGACGGCGAGCCAGCCCCAGATCGCGTTGTCCCGGACATCTTGGCTGATGGTGTCAATCCGGGAGACAAACCAAAAGGAGACCGAATGCTGTTGGCCGAGGTTGGGTCGTTGGGTGATGTGCTCGTCGGCGACGCGTTATGGCTCTGAGCGGTGGCTGTCTGCGCTGGGTAACCAATTGTCAAGTGTTCGTTTGGTCTTGAAGTGGACATTATCGATTATTTTATCCGACCCTCATCAGAATTATGTCACTCGTCCCGGGCACAGGCGCAGCTGGCTGCTTAACTGTTGAACGAGGCGTAAAACTGTACTTTAAAAACGGGCTGTGGAAAACCTGCCCGATCGACCAACCAATCGGTATCTGTGCCTCCTTGATGCTAACACGCCGGACTGCGTAGAAGTAGACAAGGCGAGGGCGTCGGTTCGAAAAGACGGCGACCCAGCTGTATTCTTCCAATTAAGCAGAGAACCAGAGCGAGGACCGCGGATCGGATCGAAGGAGCGTTGCTCAATATGTCTTGGTCGAAGAGTAGAAAAGAGGAGAATGTCGCAGATCGGCACAAGCAATTACAAGTTTAGGACGAGGAATATGTCGAGGGCTTCTATTGTCTAGTTGAAGGGCCGTCGCGGTGAAGTTTAAAGTTGTCGTCAGACGGTGGGTGCTGCAAAAGTGGCTTCAAGTTGAGCAAGGAGCGTCAGGGGAAGAGGTGCAAGAATCGTCAAAAATATTGGCGGCACAAGGTCGTTGTTGGACGAAAACCGGGCGCTGCTCTTTTCGTGCTGTGCTGCTTCTTCTTCCTCTGCTATATCCCGGGCCCGTTCTGCCTATCTCGGGCTGCTGCTCCCTAAATCAAAATGAGAGGCAAGAATTCAAATCGTGTAATCAATATACAGGCGTCATTAGGTATGAATTGAGCCTGGAGAAAGGGATGGCAACTCGAGGAGAGCAGGAGAATGCTGGTGGGGGCCGCCGAAGAAAGGTGACAAAATCCGGGGGTTGAGGGCTGGCGAGTAAAAAGCCAGAGGGAGAGGTGCAGGTGAGTGGACGGGCCCAAGATGAAACACCTGTTTAGGGGTGAGCTACAATACTGTATGTACCTACGTACTGTACGCTACGGCGAGTGACTTCTCACTTTTTTTGTTCTCCTCAAAAGCTGCAGCTCAATAGGACTCCGCACGCGCAGGGCGACACAACTGGATCGTCATCCCGACGGGCGTTTTTTGCTCTTTGAGATTGGGCAAATAAGAGTCTACTGTGATACCCAAGTTATATGGATGCTAAGGCCTTTAAGTGATGACTGTTAAGTAAAGCTTGCTGTTTGCTGCCTCAATGTTTGCTATTGCACATGCCGCCTGCGTTAACCTATCTGTCGTAATCCACATTCATCGCACCTTCCGCTCTTTCCTGTCTGAGGAGGTGAAAATGAATTTGCCCGCCACAGCTCTGAGTTTTTGTGATGTCGACCCCTCAATAGGCGCCACACAGTGTCACTTCAAGTACCAAAATCTTGGTCGAAACTAACTAGCCATGCACTCTTTCACTTGAAGCACTGCCAGTGCTGCAAGTGTGGCTTCCCACTTACAGTAGCTCACGGGCAGATGCAGACGTCCAAGCTTCCCAATTGGATCGGCGATGTCGAGAGGACGCGCAAGAGGCGGGATTGCAGTGACCTTTTTCAGCTTTAAGGTTGTTTGCCCGCCTTTTTAGTTGATACTTGCGCACGCCCGGTCTTGATAAAGAATGCAATGCATGCCCGGAAATCCCTGGCGCCCGCGACTTGGCCAAGCCCCAGGTGTCTGGATGGATGCCCGTTCGGCCTGACGTCCCGAACAGACATGACGTTTTGGTTGGTTGGCGGATCTCCAGAATTGGCACAAGTTCCATCGCATTTAGAAGAAGCGGTCGGTAGCAGGCAAGACTCGGGCCTTAGTGTGAGGTTGGCCATGCTGCGAGGCCAAAGTGCCCTGGCAGAGGAAACCTGCTGTGCGATGACTGCAAAGCACGACGTAGCTACTTGGTTACCCCTCATTACTGGTGTTTGTATAGAACTACCCTTACGATCTGAGGCGGGATGACTGAAAGCACCTTTCAAGATCGATGTCCTCACGGACTGAACCACGTGGAAGCACGGTACGAGCCTTGCAGCTTCTGGAAGCCTTTGTTGGGCGTTAGAAGCCTTCTAGCAGACAACCCGAGCCCCAGACAAGAAGCCGTCCCGTTCTTGAGCAGTATGTATCCCAAGGTTTAACTCAGGCCAGTGTGGTAGGATTTGCATCCCTCCCGCTGTCAAGGCTTGGTCAGATCATGCAATACTGTGTAAATGACATGCACTGCAAACCCACAGGTCTGGTGTCTCTCGATCATCGAACCCATGTTAGCGAGTTCCATGTCTCATGGGACAAAGAGTCGAAGTGGAGTAGAGGCATATGCAATTGTCATGAGTAGATTGCTGTTGAACGTGTTCGGTTTGACTTTGTTACCTTGTCGAACGGACGAAACTGCAATTGTGGCTCCTCGAACAGAAGCGCTGGGCTGTATGCAACGATGAGGCTGTAGTCAATGCTTGCTCCACTCTTTGTCACCTCGCCCCTTTTCCGCTTCCTCCCATCTCGCAGCAAGGGATCAATGTCATCGGGAGGGGGCGGGGTTAACCAAGCCTTTCAGCACATGGTAAGTCTCAAAAACAGACATGCGCCACAGGAGTTCGTCACCGCATGCTCCAGCCTCTCCCATCAACGGTCGTCGCGCCGCGCAAGCAGCGGGCGGGGCAAGAAAGCGCTGGGCTTCTCCCAACCTGGGAGTGACCGGTTAGTTACGAGGCCCACAGCACGCTGATGACTGCGCCGAACCGCTGTGGTTATCGTCCCGTGTCAGATCAGGCCCATTGGTGAGGGTAGGTCTCGGGGGTCATCCCTTCCCATTCCAGAAACCTAGTTAGGTTCACACTATGCATAACCCAGCGTCGACAGTGAGTGGACTAGGACGTCGTCAAGGCCGTGTTAAGATGTGCGTGCTAACGCTGCAACACGCAGCTTCTCATGCTTCCTTATGGTCTGGGCCAAAGTGGTTGCCAAACCAATCAGCGAGTCAGACGTACATACACAAAGAAGGAGGGATCTGCTAAAATATCTGAAACGTCGGGTTGACCTGCCCATATGCATGGCTTGCAACCCACACACACGCACCACACCACCACACTCCAGGGGGAAAAAAGGATGATCTTCACAGGCGGCGGCCAGCGGCCAGCGGCTCCCTGGAAAAGGGCTAAGGGCCTTGCTGTGAAGCTTCGCTCCGAGTGGTTGGTCGGCTCGTAACAACTGCAGTCGGCCGCCGGCCCCTCAGGTCCGGTCTGTCTGTCCGGTCTGCTCCTTTTTGATAACCGCTCGCCAGACTCGTCCATCACGTTGCATACAAATAACTACCGTACACTGCAAATGCAATTGGTGCACTTTTTTGCTAGAAAGTCTGGTTTACCCCACAGAGGCTTACATGTATTCCATGCTTCGTATCGTGCCTTCCTCCACTTTGCATGGTTTGCGAGTGGGCCACACTCAATGACGCCAACTTACTCGTCCGCAAGCGTTTCATCTTTTTTGTCCTGTATCTCCCCATCCACATCCCCGCATATAGTCTACACATCGCAAGTGTGTGCGTGCGCGTACATATGTGTGTGTCCCACCATCCCAAAACTGGCATTGTCCGAACAAGCCGACTTCGTTAGATCGATCGAACACCTCCATGTTTTTTTATGTCCCTTTGTCGGATCCAAGGTTCTCTGTGCCGGCGCGAGCCGGTGGACATGATATCCATTGAGAAAGATGCCAGTCTCGGCGCACTCTAGTGTGCAGGGGTACCTTTACCACCGATGGCTGCATGAGAATACATACATATGGATAAGTCTGTGTGGATTCCCTTATCCCATTTTCCATTTCTGCTGCGCTGTGGCTTAGAAGTCGTCATCCCGAAGTTCAAGATATGTCCGTCTCCCGTCGATGGCTTTCCCACTTCTAGCACGTTCAAGCTTCCAGACTCAAATGTCGGAACACTTTGACAAAGCCCGGTTATCCTCCACACTGTTCTGATGCAGCCGAAATAGGAAACCGCACTGGCAAACGAGACCTGTCATCCCCACGTAACAGACGACACACTCAAAACTCAAAGGTGCTTCAGCAAACTTCAGATGGTTGTTTCTTTACTCACAATCAAGATTTCATTGAGTTTGACAAGCCACGCAACTAGCCCGTTTACCGATGGCACACCACAACAGTCTTTGTCTTTGTCGAGGCTGGTGATGGTGTCAATATGTGGCAGAGTTTCATCTTGGCAGGTCCATCCGATAACTTCCAATGACAGCACACGGACAAAGGATAGGAAAAAGCAAAGAACAAAGCCACCTGGTCACGTTTTTATCACGTTCATTCAGGGTTATCCCGACTGGATGGATGGATGGATGGATTGAGCAACGCCGCCGGGGCATAACATTGTGTTCGGTTCGGTCTGCTCGGGTGCTCGGGTATTCGGTGATGGAGAAGGTCCACCAAATCCCCCGGCGCCCCGGAGGCTGACCAGCGGTTTCCCCAGGAGGCTTCAGCCGATATCGTCCATTGATAGTCCGGAGTTCGGCATCCTACAAGTCCGACGCCATGCCCCCAAGGAGAGATTCAGGCGGAAGAACCGGGCCTGTTGGAACCGACATCACATCTGCAAGGTAAAGGATACGGGGCCCTGGAGCTGAAGTTATCTCAGATAAGTCATTGGTAATTGTGGTATGTCAGCCTGTTCGCAGCAAGGAGCGCCAGTTAAATTCCCGCAATTCTTGAGTGTCAAGTTGTCGTGTCTCGAAGTCTTCTATCTAACATTGGGCCTTGCCAGAAAGAAATCTGTCAGTCAATGAGCTACTTAGTTATTCAGCAGTCCCGTGTTTCTAGGTAGAATCTGAAGAGTACCAGTGAGGTGGGAGGATGGATGGGATCAGTCCAGTTCTCGAGTAGTAGCCATCAAAAAATCGCCATTACCAATGATCAGGTTATGCCACTTGCTCGTGACATACATTCTTTTCCATCGTGCTGGTCTACTTCAAACTAATCTGCATATGTATACAGTTCTTGTTGATAGACACCATCGAAAATAAGGCCAAAGCATAGGCGCTCTTTAGTCATATGTAACGTAATGTACACTATCTAGCTAGGTTCTATGTATATGTAGGCATTCCTCATCAGTCGACCGACACACACAACTCCCAGCAGCAGTCTCCTGTTCAACTTACAAGAAGTGTGTCGCTGGAAGCGAAGCCAGTTTCGGTGACTGACTTGGTTAGAATGGGGCGTATGTATGGTGTAATGTAAGCCCCTCGCTCTTTTTCGCCGTAAAGTGTGTTTGCTATGCGGTGTGGCTGGCTGTGATAACGGGATTGAGCGCCATCAAATGATCCCAAGTCAGCAGCACCGGCAGGGCTGTTGGTTTTGGGTTTTTTGGGAGGACGGAAAAAGCGAAGAAGAACCTGGCCTCCCTTAGACAAGCTAATCGTATTAATTACTGATTTAAAGCAAGCATATGGTAAGCGGTGGTAGTAGAGACTTTTACATCCCCCTTCCTTCCTTCCTTGGTTAGTTGTCTGTCTCACCCTACGCTGGTGGCGTTACAGTAGGTAGGCCATACAAGTTTAATATTTAGCAGATGGGGTGAGAAGTAGTATCACAATTAGTGCAGGAGAGAGGAACTTTAGATGATCAAATGCAATGAACCACTCACTTTTCCGGAGGGACACTATGGCCTTTTTTTCCATCTTGCCAGCATTTTAACTTCTCAACTCAACTCAATGACTCTTTCCCAAGCTCTCTCAGTAGAAGAGAGACACAATGTCTGTACCATTTTATCTTTATTATATTGGGCTTTTCTTCATCTTTGTAGTTGCTAATATCCGTTGAATGTTATGCTCGGCTCGTTTCTAGCAACCTTTTGGAATATTCTTTCCTTTGCATATTTGGGTCATTTAAGGTAAAGGGGCAGATCTATATAAACGGAAGGAAAAAATGTTTATTCCTTACTGATTTACACATTCCCATATATACGTCTGTCATACCACAGTAGATGTTTGATCTTAGAAAGGGCCGTTACCAAGCTGTCCTATTGTCGTCCTTATGGACTTGTGTCCATCATCACAACTCCTTTATTTCCAGCTGTTTAACAACATTTTTTCTCCGTCACCACTGTTGCCACCACAATGAAATAAAACCATGAGTATGGGAAGAAACGTCACAACAAGGTTGGCCATGCTCACTCATCTCGAAAGTCCTGGAGATGTACCCTGGAGAGCCCCGTCTTTCTCCTGTTCGAATGCTACAACAACAACAGCGACGACGACGACGACGACGACGACACTGCCACAGCAATAAGGACCAGCTTTCCTATTCTCTATGCGATGGAACTTGTCATGTTCAAGAACTTGAACCGTCCACCACACCACTGACTGACAAAGTTTCCCCGGACCCCCCCCCGAAAACACATCAACATTTTTACTTTACTGCCGACATTGGAAAGAGACCAGCAGGGAGGCAGCTACATCAGTGACACGAGTGCGACTTAATAATGAATGGCTTACCTGGTTCCATGAAGATCACATCACCCCTGACTGACTGACTGACGTGGAGAGACGACATAAAAAAAAAAAAAAACCCATTTTGTGATTCAATGTAGAATATCTCTTCTCGATTTGCAACTGAAGCAAAGTAATACTCAAACTCCTCCCTCCTTTTTGTTACCTTCCCTAGGTAAGTAAAAGTTCCATTTCCACCCATACAAAAGACATTAAATGGACATGGACAAGTAGGTATACATAACTCACAATGGACACCGTCAAGTTACATTACACAACTCATATTGTTTCTATCATCATTCCCACTTCTTAATTAAAGCCTCAAAAAAGCAATGTCTATAGAAAAAGAATTTGTAAATATGGAGGAGGTGTATCAAGAAAAAAAACAGAAAGTATGACCATCCATGTAATGTATAACTTATGATAATTGGTGATATCTTGTTCGCATGCATTTGATAAAGGGGGCGGGGGGGAATCAAACATGGAAAGAGAACTACAACCGAATTCTCACATGAAAAAAAAACAAAAAAAAAACGCCATGGTTCATTCCTCAAAGAAAAAGGAAGAGAGGGATGGAGCAGGAGAGGGAAAAAAAAAAAAAAAACCCGGGAAAGCGGAACGGAATATGATTATGTTTGGTCTCCCCCATGGAAAAAGCTCCCCTAGCCAACCCATATAATTTCCCCCGCCCTGAGGTACACACACATGCATGCCGAAAGGACATAGAACATCATCCTAAACGTCACCACCTTTATCAACAGAATTACGACACCGCTTGCTAAATTCGAAACTTGACAAAGTATTGAATATCACACAGGCTCATTTGGCGGCTCTCTTGAAAGCGAGCAGCTCTGCCAAGCTACCCAACGGGCAGCCATGCTTCAGGAAATCATGTCCCAACAGCTCAACAGCCGAGGCACGACTCTTGACATCCACGCACAGACAGACAGATAGGAAAGCTTTGAGCTCCTTGCTCAGCTTCTCAGGCTTCTTCAGGCGTGGTGTTCCGTTCGTGGCAATCAGATAGAGGGCCTTGAGCGGCTCCTCATTCAGGTATGGCGGTTCGGACTCGATCATCTCAATGGCCATGATACCTAGAGACCAGATGTCGACCTTCGGTCCGTATTCCTTCTGCTTCACAACTTCGGGAGCCATCCAGTACGGCGTGCCAACCATAGTAGCACGCTTCGACTTCGTCTCCGTCAGCTTGGCACAGAAGCCAAAATCCGCTGTTGAAAAAGTTAGCCTAGCTCCAAGACAGGGGTAAAACACTTGTTCAAGCAGAATGGACTTACTAATCTTGACATTTCCACGAGCGTCTAGGAGAACGTTGTCGCTCTTGATGTCGCGGTGGATGATGTTTTGAGAGTGGAGGTGGTGCAAACCACGGCAGGTCTATTCAGTGAGTTAGCTGCTGCTTCAGATGTTGGATTAGTGTGACGGCATACCTCAAGGCAGATGGTGGAGATTTGCTCCTCGGTGATGACTGGATTGTTATCGATGACATCGGTCAAGGCGCCGCCCTCCATGTACTCCATGACGACCCACAGCTCCGAGTTATTATTTCGGAGGAATGCGTCGAGGAAGTTGACAATGTTGCGATGCTTGCTGTCCTTCATCACCATGATCTCGTTCACAATCAGCTCCTTCCGTGGTTGGTGCGCGAGGTCCATCTGCTTAATTGCAACCTGGGCCTTGGCGCCCTGTTGCTCCAGAATGTCACGAGCCACACGCGAGGTTGCGGTTTCCTTGACCTTGGCAACATATACGGATCCAGACGCGCCCTGTCCGATTTTCTTCTGCTTCGAATACGATAAATTGGGATCGTCTTTCGAAACAGCTTCCTTTAACTTGGCCATCACCTCGTTCTCCGACATTTGCGACATGCGCACATCCTGCTTACGCTCGGACGGCGGCGGTTTGGAGGTCAGGGCAGCTTCGGCAGCCTTGACCGACCCATCTTGCGGCGCCGGCTTAGGAGCGACGTTCAGAGGCTTAACGGGCGCTGGCAACCTCGACGGCTGTTGAACCTGAGGCTGGCCATTCGCGGGACGTGGAGCGTTGGCGATGCCGTTATTGGGATACCGTTGAGCGGTAGCGCTGGAGCTGTTGGGCTGGTTAGGCTGTTGAGCTCTCTGTGCCTGCGCTTGGCTTGCGGGATCGCGCACTGAGGTCGAGCTAGATTGTTGTGTCAGAGGTGGGCGAGATGGAGAGCTCGAGTTTGCGGTAGGGGGAGAAGGCGCAGGTCTTTGTGCCTTCAGGTTCTGGATCTGAGTGGCCGCCTTTGGCGCAGGCGGAGCTGCTCGAGACGGGTTGAATCTGTCCGCAGAGGCAGCCGGGCCGGGGGAGGAACTTATATAGCCACCACCAATCTCTTGCTGAGCCAAGGGCGTCTTCGTCTTAGGAATGGAGGCATTATAGGCCTCCATCTCCAGACGATTCTGCTCGTCAATCTCCCTCTGCCGCTCCTCTCTGATCCGCTGCTCCTGGGCACGGTCGGTGGAAACGTAGTGCGGAGCCGTGTTCTGCAGCTGCATGCGCTGTTGCTGCGACTCGGTTGGCGATGGCCGCCGGGGAAGGCCAGCGCCAGACTGCGGCTGGGGGGTCGTATTGTAGGAGGTACTTGGATTACGCTGCATCGATGGGTGCATGGGCCTGGGCGGTGCAACTGAGGTTCCACCTGTATACCCAAGCTGCTTGTTCTGCATGCTGCTTGCAGGCGGTGTCGGGGTGAGGCTGGGATACTGGGCCGGGTTCTCGGCGCGCTTCGTTAGATCGGAGTAGAAATCCAGGACCTCAAACACTGCCTGGGGGTTTCTCTCATAGTCCTCTTTGGTAATGGCAGACGAGTTAAGTAGCTTGGACCACTCTGGCGGCAGCCCAACAAACTCGCCGGTCTGAGGGTCGAACCCGACGTGGACGGCGTGGGAGAAGTTGGTAGGGTTGCTCACACCGCCCATGGCCGGGCAGCGAGCGTAAATGAAGTCTATCCATTCATAGAGGTCATCGTCGGTCTTGACACGAATCTGCAGAGTTTTCACACCGTCATCCTCCTCTCCGGGACTGGTGGAAGCGCCACTCGACTCTCTCTTGATCTCGAATATAGTACCCGCTGCTTCGGATCGGCCAACACTAATGACGTCCTTCAAGTAGATGGTGTACGACACTTTGCTGGTCTCGGCTTTGTGGAAGTCGAGCGACTCCTTGCGTAGAATTAGGTACTTGTTTTTCCATGGATTAATGAAGTTCTTGCTCTCCTTGACGTTCGCCCAGCCTTGCTTGATGATGGCTAGACCACCTGAGCCGTCGTTGTTGGAATTCTGGCGCGTGATGGGAAGGGCAATCGTCGATCCGCTGTATGTGCTGCCAGCATACGTGCTTCCGGCGTATGAGCTGCCCGCGTATGTGCTGGTTGCGGGAGAACGAAGCGGCAGGTTCGCCATGTTTCCTGGGAGATTGGTGCTGGGTGTGAGGCCGAGCCGAGGAGGCTGCTTGTCTGTGGGTGGCCGAGGAGCTGGGCCCGGGTTCATGAACTGCCCGCTTGTGTAGATACTGTCAAGGCAAGAGAGTTTAGCTTTGGTGCTGGGACTTTGAGAAAAGATACGACGCTCAGGGCAACGTGGGACGTAGGTCCCCAGTAGCGTTGCCCCTGAAACTGGCGGACGCTAAAAGAGGAGGGATGGTGAGGGCCACTTGTCGATGTTGCACAAAGGCAGATGCAGATTGTGCCGTGTAGGGACAGAGCAAATGTGAATCGGATTGCATACCTATTTTGGGACGCCATATTTACTATATGACGAATAGATATTACTCGATCGGGCACGATTTATGATTCTTTGTCCTTGCTCGGAGCCAAGGGAACGTATTACTGATGCGAAACGCTGGATTGACCTGCTCTAACTACAGGCGTTTAGTAGAGCTGCCGACAAGGGACAAAGGCACAGGCGCGCGGTGAAACAGAAGCATACCGATTCGAGGGAAGTGAATCGTTCGCCGTGGCCCAGCTCGAGGTGGACTCGAGGGGCGGTGCGATGGCTGAGATGAGAAGGCCCGACCCGATTGGCAACTTCAAAATGTGAGCCGACGAGGTAAATGTCGTGTTGGCTATTGAGCAACCGAATCGATCGCAAGAGAGACCGACAGGTCGGTTCAGATGCGGTCGAGCGTCTCGCAAGAAAGTGAGGGCAACATAGGGCTGCGACGGCAGGGATCTGGAGACGGATCACGGAGGATTCAGCGGGGGCGACGATAGATGTATCTTGTCGGGAAGATGGCGGCCAGTCAAATCGCTGCTGCCTCTTGTTTTGCGGTTTTCCTTTGCCGTCGCACGCGGGTCGACGTGAAAGAAGGGCGCGGCACACGAGTACTAAGAACCGCACCCGGGGCAAGTGAGGGCAGGTGTAGGTATCCCAAGGCAGGTGCAAGAGGGCCAACGATAAGGCGCCCGGGCAATTAGGGGACGACCAAAAAATAAGGGTGGTGGTGGTCTGGAGGTCGGTTGCCTGTCTGTGGAGCTCAAAAGGGCAGGGGCGCACCAAAACGGTCGGCAACATCTGAGAGGTTAGAGACGGTGGGAACGGGGTAGGCACCCGCTAGGAGGGGTAATTGCGCTGTTCGGCCAGTAAGATTCGAGGCTTGATAATCTGAGGTCCACCTAAACCTTTTGCGGCGGCCTAAGTCGATACAAGATAAAGCCCCTCCACTAAACCGGAGATCCAAGTACCGTCTTAGCTGGAGAAAAAAGGGACCGGGCCATTGGCTTTGATACTCCAACGGGATTCAACCCCAGAGATTGGACGACTCAAGCGCGAAGGGCCCCGTTGCACCACGAGTTTGAGATCCTCCAAATAGTGGAACAGGGGCTCCCGCTGAATGCAAGTCTTGTTAACGTGCGCCTCTCGCTCGATCTTAAACTCTATGAGCTCCCGACGCAGCGTTCCTTATACGACGTAGCCATGCAGCGCTTCGGTTACGCAGAATTCTAAATGGGAATCTACAAGACGATACGCTATCCGACAGCAGACGTTCACTTGGCTCATATCGCGAATCCGCTTGCAATAACAGCTAAAGGCAAGGCTCTCCACTTTGACGCACGCTTCTCACCGGATGGAGGCTGCCAGGGAGCAGCACCGATGACTGCGTCACTTGTGTTTCTCTGTTTACACGGGGCAGCTGTCCGTTTTTATTTTTGCATGGGCATGCATACCTTAATCATGGATAATGTCAGTAGAAGCTGCTGGCCGCATTTAAGCATAGGTAGATCTACGTACCTAACGATGGAGCCCCCCATGCCGGGAACAGCAGTGCGCGAGCGCGCCAAAGCTCCCTGTTCAAGTAAGCAAGCATGCGACCTGGTTGAAAAGCCACCCGTCCTTGAAGGGTTGGCATGCATCTGTGCAGAAGATCGCAAGAGATGTTCCCGAGTCGCATCGCATCCGTCCTGCTGCTCAGTAAAAGTCTTGGCTGGCAGCGGGCTCCGGGGTGCGGGCGGCTTTTTGCCAAGGGATGTTGGCCGTGCCGGTTACCTGAGCCTCACATTTTCATGCCTTCTTCATCATCAAAGAACAAACGCGTTTCAGGTAATAGAGCCGGGAAGACCGGGCTGGAGAGTCTAGAAGCGGGGCACTTCACACATCTCACTCATGTCATCCGCCATGATGTCAAATACCCCCATTTCCTACATATTCTTAAAGGTAATATTCCTGTCGTTCAGGAAGTTGAGCGCTAAACATCAGGTAAGGTAGCTGGCATATGGGGGCTGCAGTATGTATGTATGTATACATCTGGGATGGATCATGGAGGACATGTGGCAACCTATCACTTAAAGGTTCCCATGGGTTTCCAGGTTAATTGGACTCTAGGCTCCCGGTCCGAGATGCAGACCTGGCGACTCGCTCACACAACTTAACTGCCTGTTGGAAACGATAGGCTAGCAGCTACCAACCGTGTTAACAGTGCTAACCTACCAACTTTCAGTCCCCCTTCAGCAGGGTTGTTAAAGAGTCAATCGAGTCGAGTCACTGCCCTGACTCTGACTTACTCCCAGAGTCGAGTCAAAACCTTAACTCTGACTACGAGTCAAAACCCTGATTCCAAGTGACTCAATTGACTCGATAAACTCTAGGGTTAGGGTTATAACCCAGTGAAAAAATAGCGTAAAAACCTTAAAAAAATCAATATTAAGATAAAAAATACTTTAAAATTATTAGAAAAATTTAAATAATATTATAAGTAAATATAAGTTATATATATATATATAATATAAAATGTTAAAAGATGATATTAATAAAGAAATATAATGGATATAAGTAAATTATTTATTAATTATATATAAAGATATAATGAATAATTTAAATAATAAATAATATTATTCTTATAATAATTAGTTAATTACAAGTAAATATTTAAATATATTAATTTATAATATAAAAGAAGTATGTTATTATAAATATATTTTAAGGGAAGTAAAGTATAAGATAAGATTTATATTAAAATGCATTTTAAAATAAGTAAAGTAATAAGTAAATAAAGTATTAAGTAAGTATAATTAAAGTAAATATATATAAGATAAATATATATATAATAAATATATATATAATAAATATATATATAATAAATATATATATAATAAATATATATATAATAAATATATATATAATAAATATATATATAAAATAAATATATATATAATAAATATAATCATATATACTACGCTACTTAGCTAGAGCTAGCGCTATGCTAACTATATAGCCCATTCTATACATAAGATAAAAAGGTTAACTAACTATTATAGCTATTATAAACCATTATAATTATTATAGCTTTAAGTTAATATATAATAAATATTATATATATATATATTATATAATTATAACTTAGTTATAATGTTATAAATTACGCGTAAATTACAGTTTATATGTAATTATTATAAGTTTATACGTTAATATTAATTATATATAGCTAAGTTTATATGTTAACAATTAGCTACATGCATAATTAACTATATATAGCTAGATTTATATATTAATAATTATTATTATATATTATAGATCGGTTAAGGATATATTAGTAGTAAGCTAAATAGAAGCTTATAGAATTTATAGCTTCTAGTATATAAAAAACTATATATCCTTTTAAGTAGTATAGCTTAGCCATCGAAATATATGTCTTTACCTACTTTATACATTGTGACCTCCTCTACTTACCTTACACCACTTCTACTTACCTCATACCTTTAATCTTTACCATTCTTTTTACTTTAACGAATAGCTTTTTCCACTTCTATACTTTAATAAGTTATTTACTTATAAGCTTACTTCTTATAATAAATTTATATATAATAAATTTAAATATAATAAATATATATATTAATATATATATTATAAATATATATATAATAAATATATATATAATAAATATATATATAATAAATATATATATAATAAATATATATATAATAAATATATATAATATAAATAAGTATAAAATAAAGAAGATATAATGTAAATAAGCATATATAAGATAAGTATAAATAATATTAAATAATATTAAATATATTTTTATAACGTAAGTATAAATTTAAAATAATAATAAATAATATAAAGATATATTATAAAGATATATATATATATAAGATAAATTAGTATAAAGTAAGTAAATAATATATATTAAAGCTATATAAGTAAGGTAATATAAGAAAATAGAAAAGAAAAAAAAATATATATCTTTATTCTTTATCTTTCCTTTCTTCTTCTTCGTCACCTTTTAAAGAACCCTTATATAATTCTGCTATCTCTTTTAAACTATTAATCTTCTAACTCTTTAATAAAAGCATTTCCCGAATAATATTAAAGTTTAACTTATTCCTATTTTTAATAATCACGTTAACCCTTATAGAAAATATTCTTTTTATAGAAGCTAAAGTAGCTAGAATAGCTAATATCCTCTTAGTTAAAAAGCTTAATATAAGATATTAAGAGATGTTAAGCTTTTAAAACTATAAAACATTTATATCTTAATAAAAAGTTAGTAATAATATTATAATATAATATTTAAAAGTTAATATTTACTTACCTTCTTTATATGGAATAACTCTTATAAATACTGAGTAACTTTTAGTACCTTTTCGCTTTAAATAGTGAATTTATCGTTAGAGTTTAAAAGGCTTTTACTTATATTACTTATAGGCTGGAAAGGATTCTCAGCTTCTTATTCACATTGTATATTATATTTAATTAGTAAAAGATTAAATAAGAAAGTAATATAAAAAAAATAACTTATAAAATTAAAAAAAAAAAAAAAAAAAGAAAATAAAAAACTTACTTATCGAACTCATCTTTTAACAGGCTTTTAACGTCGATGTTAATATATTCATAGTGGTGAAGAAGGTTTAGTCTTTTAAAGTACTAAATTTTATATCTTAGGTTTAAAATAAGATTTAAAATAAAAGACTTATACTTTTATAAGTTAGCCCTTTTTAATTACTTAAGAAAGTACTTTAAAAGCTTTATTACTTTAGCTATAATGGACGAGTTAAATATATTATAATATGAAGCTTATAAATAAATTAAAATTAAATTTAAAGTAAATAAAGTACTTTTACTTACTAAGTTTAAGTATTATAAGGCCTTTTGCTAAAAGCATTAAAGCGAGAGATCTAGCTCTTTATATATTTAATAAATATATAATAAAGCCTTATTAAGGTTAATATAGTATTAGCTTTATAACTATATTATAAGCTTAATTAGGACTTAAAATAATACTTATAGGTCCTTTAAAGTAGACTATTCTATAGTAGTTAGGAAAATGCATCGAAATTCAGCATTTATCATATTTTAAAGAATAAAATCAAGTGGAACTTAAACTTCTAAAGCCATAAAAAGCATGAAATGAGTGAAATTCCATTGAGTTGCGTTGTTTAATAATATAATTAGTATAAGTTTTATTATAAGTAAAGGAATATATATATATAAAGAAATAATATACTTACCTATTAAGATAACCCTTCTTTAGTAACCTTTAAGTAAGGTACCTATTTCCACCGCATGTCGAATACCTTTCTAAAATAAATCTTTAATTTTAAAAGTATATTTTACCATGATAGTAATTCATCGAATGTTAATAATAAGCCTTATAAAATAAAATATAAAATATTAGTATAAATATAAGTTAAAGGAATATATATAAGTAAATATATACTTGAAAACTATAGTATCTAACGCTTATTACCCTTAGGATTATTATTATTATTAATTTAAAGAAGTTAAAGATTCATATATTACGAAATATCTTCTTTTAAAGCTATGATAAGCATATAATCCTTTTACATATTCATTGCTACTAAGTTAATAATGTGAGCTATATATTATATATTATAGAAAGGCTGAGTATAATAATGTTAATAAGAAGTGACGAAAGTATTGTTATTTAAAGTATTATTCTTTATAATATTATATAAAGGTTAGTATATATATATATATATATTAAATATAATATAATACTTACTTATATATATTTATAAGCATGAGGGCTAAGTATTATTATAAAGAGGTTAAGAACTCGTTATAGATATAAATCTTAGTGTAGCTTTTAGTAAAGACTTTAAAACTTATTAAAAGTTAATATAAGAAGATATTATTAAGTAATAAACTTAAATAAAGGAAAATTACTTACTTATAAGCTTTATTAGAATTTTAAAATCCTTATTAATATAGGTTATAATAACCTTAAGGTAAGAATCTTAAGGCTTTAAAGTTTAAATATTAAAGGTTAAGGAAAATTTCTTAAAGGATTTAACATTATCATTAAGGCTAGCATTAAATACTGATAGAAATTAAGTATATATAGTAAAAAGGCTTAATTATATTTTTTAATGGTTAAAAACGAAGTCGCCCTTATAAATATATAAAAATTAGTAAAGATTAAAGTTATATAATTAATAAAGGATATAAAAATAAAGAAATAAAGATTTTTTACTTACTTATTATAGCAATTCAGTAATCCTTAAAAGGAAGCCGAGTTAATAACGTTAAAAGAAAGGTTATTTTCGATAAGAAAATTAAGAATTTTAAGATAAGCATTATCTTTAATGAATTTAATATTAGTATTTATACGCGAGCATTTCTTAGTTTAAACGTTAAAGAAGGAGGTTATTAAGGGTATTTTTTACCTTAAAAAAATAAAAATAAGTATATATAAATATATATATAAGAAAGTAAAAAATAAAAATAAAAAAAAAAATAAGAAAAAGAAAAAATACTTACTATGCATAAGGGTTACTTTTATCTTTTTGTTATAAGTAATAGTAGGGTGTGCTTATCGATAATACTTAAAAAAGTTTAAAAACTTAAAGTTTTTCACCGTAATAATAATAATATATAAGCACTTATATAAATAGTTAATATAAAAATAATATATATAAAAATAATATATATAAAAATAATATATATAAAAATAATATATATAAAAATAATATATATAAAAATAATATATATAAAAATAATATATATA